>OU343048.1:47308943-47853943 GCA_910593695.2 Ocypus olens
CCCTTTGAAAATTTGTTAAAAAATGCAACTTTCTTAATAATCATCGTAGACTATTGAATTTAACTTTGTTTTCATCAGAAAGACGAGAGAAATTGATTGCCGTTAAAAAAATTCAGCTATCTGCAATAGTAAAAAAGTTAGTCAGTCTCAGTGAACATTTTAGAAAATTTACGAAAATAATTGATTTTTCAGACTTTGATCGGCCGTAGCGGCCAAACGAAAACTCCAAATTGAACGCGGTTTGCAAATCTGAGCTCCTCGTACGTCAATTAGTCGGATTAGAGATTTTAAATTTTTGATGAAAACACGAAAAAAAGACATGAGTAAACCCGTTGAAAATTTGTTAAAAAATGCAACTTTCTTAATAATCATCGTAGACTATTGAATTTAACTTTGTTTTCATCAAAAAGACGAGAGAAATTGATTGCCGTTACAAAATTTCAACTATCTTCAATAGCAAAAAAGTTAGTCAGTCACCAGAACATTTTGGAAATTTTAGAATATAATTGATTTTTCAAACTTTGATCGGCCGTAGCGGCCAAACGAAAACTCCAAATTGAACGCGGTTTGCAAATATGAGCTCCTCGTACGTCAATTAGTCGGATTAGAGATTTTAAATTTTTGATGAAAACACGAAAAAAAGACATGAGTAAACCCTTTGAAAATTTGTTAAAAAATGCAACTTTCTTAATAATCATCGTAGACTATTGAATTTAACTTTGTTTTCATCAGAAAGACGAGAGAAATTGATTGCCGTTAAAAAAATTCAGCTATCTTCAATAGCAAAAAAGTTAGTCAGTCACCATGAACATTTTAGGAAATTTTAGAAAATAATTGATTTTTCAAATTTTGATCGGCTGTAGCGGCCAAACGAAAACTCCAAATTGAACGCGGTTTGCAAATCTGAGATCCTCGTACGTTAATTAGTCGGATTAGAGATTTTAAATTTTTGATGAAAACACGAAAAAAAGACATGAGTAAACCCTTTGAAAATTTGTTAAAAAATGCAACTTTCTTAATAATCATCGTAGACTATTGAATTTAACTTTGTTTTCATCAGAAAGACGAGAGAAATTGATTTCTGTTAAAAAATTTCAGCTATCTTAAATAGCAAAAAAGTTAGTCAGTCACCATGAACGTTTTGGGAAATTTTAGAATATAATTGATTTTTCAAACTTTGATCGGCTGTAGCGGCCAAACGAAAACTCCAAATTGAACGCGGTTTGCAAATCTGATCACCTCGTACGTCAATTAGTCGGATTAGAGATTTTAAATTTTTTATGAAAACACGAAAAAAAGACATGAGTAAACCTCTTGAAAATTTGTTAAAAAATGCAACTTTCTTAATAATCATCGTAGACTATTGAATTTAACTTTGTTTTCATCAGAAAGACGAGAGAAATTGATTGCCGTTAAAAAATTTCAGCTATCGGCAATAGTAAAAAAGTTAGTCAGTCACAGTGAACATTTTAGAAAATTTACGAAAATAATTGATTTTTCAGACTTTGATCGGCCGTAGCGGCCAAACGAAAACTCCAAATTGAAGGCGGTTTGCAAATCTGAGCACCTCGTACGTCAATTAGTCGGATTAGAGATTTTAAATTTTTGATGAAAACACGAAAAAAAGACATGAGTAAACCTCTTGAAAATTTGTTAAAAAATGCAACTTTCTTAATAATCATCGTAGACTATTGAATTTAACTTTGTTTTCATCAGAAAGACGAGAGAAATTGATTGCCGTTAAAAAAATTCAGCTATCTTCAATAGCAAAAAAGTTAGTCAGTCACAGTGAACATTTTAGAAAATTTACGAAAATAATTGATTTTTCAGACTTTGATCGGCCGTAGCGGCCAAACGAAAACTCCAAATTGAACGCGGTTTGCAAATCTGAGCTCCTCGTACGTCAATTAGTCAGATTTGAGATTTTAAATTTTTGATGAAAACTCGAAAAAAAGACATGAGTAAACCCCTTGAAAATTTGTTAAAAAATGCAACTTTCTTAATAATCATCGTAGACTATTGAATTTAACTTTGTTTTCATCAGAAACACGAGAGAAATTGATTGCCGTTAAAAAAATTCAGCTATCTTCAATAGCAAAAAAGTTAGTCAGTCACCATGAACATTTTAGGAAATTTTAGAAAATAATTGATTTTTCAAACTTTGATCGGCTGTAGCGGCCAAACGAAAACTCCAAATTGAACGCGGTTTGCAAATCTGAGATCCTCGTACGTTAATTAGTCGGATTAGAGATTTTAAATTTTTGATGAAAACACGAAAAAAAGACATGAGTAAACCCTTTGAAAATTTGTTAAAAAATGCAACTTTCTTAATAATCATCGTAGACTATTGAATTTAACTTTGTTTTCATCAGAAAGACGAGAGAAATTGATTTCTGTTAAAAAATTTCAGCTATCTTAAATAGCAAAAAAGTTAGTCAGTCACCATGAACGTTTTGGGAAATTTTAGAATATAATTGATTTTTCAAACTTTGATCGGCTGTAGCGGCCAAACGAAAACTCCAAATTGAACGCGGTTTGCAAATCTGAGCACCTCGTACGTCAATTAGTCGGATTAGAGATTTTAAATTTTTTATGAAAACACGAAAAAAAGACATGAGTAAACCTCTTGAAAATTTGTTAAAAAATGCAACTTTCTTAATAATCATCGTAGACTATTGAATTTAACTTTGTTTTCATCAGAAAGACGAGAGAAATTGATTGCCGTTAAAAAATTTCAGCTATCGGCAATAGTAAAAAAGTTAGTCAGTCACAGTGAACATTTTAGAAAATTTACGAAAATAATTGATTTTTCAGACTTTGATCGGCCGTAGCGGCCAAACGAAAACTCCAAATTGAAGGCGGTTTGCAAATCTGAGCACCTCGTACGTCAATTAGTCGGATTAGAGATTTTAAATTTTTGATGAAAACACGAAAAAAAGACATGAGTAAACCTCTTGAAAATTTGTTAAAAAATGCAACTTTCTTAATAATCATCGTAGACTATTGAATTTAACTTTGTTTTCATCAGAAAGACGAGAGAAATTGATTGCCGTTAAAAAAATTCAGCTATCTTCAATAGCAAAAAAGTTAGTCAGTCACAGTGAACATTTTAGAAAATTTACGAAAATAATTGATTTTTCAGACTTTGATCGGCCGTAGCGGCCAAACGAAAACTCCAAATTGAACGCGGTTTGCAAATCTGAGCTCCTCGTACGTCAATTAGTCAGATTTGAGATTTTAAATTTTTGATGAAAACTCGAAAAAAAGACATGAGTAAACCCCTTGAAAATTTGTTAAAAAATGCAACTTTCTTAATAATCATCGTAGACTATTGAATTTAACTTTGTTTTCATCAGAAACACGAGAGAAATTGATTCCCGTTAAAAAATTTCAGCTATCTTAAATAGCAAAAAAGTTAGTCAGTCACCATGAACATTTTGGGAAATTTAAGAATATAATTGATTTTTCAAACTTTGATCGGCTGTAGCGGCCAAACGAAAACTCCAAATTAAACGCGGTTTGCAAATCTGAGCTCCTCGTACGTCAATTAGTCGGATTAGAGATTTTAAATTTTTGATGAAAACACGAAAAAAAGACATGAGTAAACCTCTTGAAAATTTGTTAAAAAATGCAACTTTCTTAATAATCATCGTAGACTATTAAATTTAACTTTGTTTTCATCAGAAAGACGAGAGAAATTGATTGCCGTTAAAAAATTTCAGCTATCTGCAATAGTAAAAAAGTTAGTCAGTCACAGTGAACATTTTAGAAAATTTACGAAAATAATTGATTTTTCAGACTTTGATCGGCCGTAGCGGCCAAACGAAAACTCCAAATTGAACGCGGTTTGCAAATCTGAGCTCCTCGTACGTCAATTAGTCGGATTAGTGATTTTAAATTTTTGATGAAAACACGAAAAAAAGACATGAGTAAACCCTTTGAAAATTTGTTAAAAAATGCAACTTTCTTAATAATCATCGTAGACTATTGAATTTAACTTTGTTTTCATCAGAAAGACGAGAGAAATTGATTGCCGTTAAAAAATTTCAGCTATCTGCAATAGTAAAAAAGTTAGTCAGTCTCAGTGAACATTTTAGAAAATTTACGAAAATAATTGATTTTTCAGACTTTGATCGGCCGTAGCGGCCAAACGAAAACTCCAAATTGAACGCGGTTTGCAAATCTGAGCTCCTCGTACGTCAATTAGTCGGATTAGAGATTTTAAATTTTTGATGAAAACACGAAAAAAAGACATGAGTAAACCCGTTGAAAATTTGTTAAAAAATGCAACTTTCTTAATAATCATCGTAGACTATTGAATTTAACTTTGTTTTCATCAAAAAGACGAGAGAAATTGATTGCCGTTACAAAATTTCAGCTATCTTCAATAGCAAAAAAGTTAGTCAGTCACCAGAACATTTTGGGAAATTTTAGAATATAATTGATTTTTCAAACTTTGATCGGCCGTAGCGGCCAAACGAAAACTCCAAATTGAACGCGGTTTGCAAATATGAGCTCCTCGTACGTCAATTAGTCGGATTAGAGATTTTAAATTTTTGATGAAAACACGAAAAAAAGACATGAGTAAACCCTTTGAAAATTTGTTAAAAAATGCAACTTTCTTAATAATCATCGTAGACTATTGAATTTAACTTTGTTTTCATCAGAAAGACGAGAGAAATTGATTGCCGTTAAAAAAATTCAGCTATCTTCAATAGCAAAAAAGTTAGTCAGTCACCATGAACATTTTAGGAAATTTTAGAAAATAATTGATTTTTCAAACTTTGATCGGCTGTAGCGGCCAAACGAAAACTCCAAATTGAACGCGGTTTGCAAATCTGAGATCCTCGTACGTTAATTAGTCGGATTAGAGATTTTAAATTTTTGATGAAAACACGAAAAAAAGACATGAGTAAACCCTTTGAAAATTTGTTAAAAAATGCAACTTTCTTAATAATCATCGTAGACTATTGAATTTAACTTTGTTTTCATCAGAAAGACGAGAGAAATTGATTTCTGTTAAAAAATTTCAGCTATCTTAAATAGCAAAAAAGTTAGTCAGTCACCATGAACGTTTTGGGAAATTTTAGAATATAATTGATTTTTCAAACTTTGATCGGCTGTAGCGGCCAAACGAAAACTCCAAATTGAACGCGGTTTGCAAATCTGAGCACCTCGTACGTCAATTAGTCGGATTAGAGATTTTAAATTTTTTATGAAAACACGAAAAAAAGACATGAGTAAACCTCTTGAAAATTTGTTAAAAAATGCAACTTTCTTAATAATCATCGTAGACTATTGAATTTAACTTTGTTTTCATCAGAAAGACGAGAGAAATTGATTGCCGTTAAAAAATTTCAGCTATCGGCAATAGTAAAAAAGTTAGTCAGTCACAGTGAACATTTTAGAAAATTTACGAAAATAATTGATTTTTCAGACTTTGATCGGCCGTAGCGGCCAAACGAAAACTCCAAATTGAAGGCGGTTTGCAAATCTGAGCACCTCGTACGTCAATTAGTCGGATTAGAGATTTTAAATTTTTGATGAAAACACGAAAAAAAGACATGAGTAAACCTCTTGAAAATTTGTTAAAAAATGCAAGTTTCTTAATAATCATCGTAGACTATTGAATTTAACTTTGTTTTCATCAGAAAGACGAGAGAAATTGATTGCCGTTAAAAAAATTCAGCTATCTTCAATAGCAAAAAAGTTAGTCAGTCACAGTGAACATTTTAGAAAATTTACGAAAATAATTGATTTTTCAGACTTTGATCGGCCGTAGCGGCCAAACGAAAACTCCAAATTGAACGCGGTTTGCAAATCTGAGCTCCTCGTACGTCAATTAGTCAGATTTGAGATTTTAAATTTTTGATGAAAACTCGAAAAAAAGACATGAGTAAACCCCTTGAAAATTTGTTAAAAAATGCAACTTTCTTAATAATCATCGTAGACTATTGAATTTAACTTTGTTTTCATCAGAAACACGAGAGAAATTGATTCCCGTTAAAAAATTTCAGCTATCTTAAATAGCAAAAAAGTTAGTCAGTCACCATGAACATTTTGGGAAATTTAAGAATATAATTGATTTTTCAAACTTTGATCGGCTGTAGCGGCCAAACGAAAACTCCAAATTAAACGCGGTTTGCAAATCTGAGCTCCTCGTACGTCAATTAGTCGGATTAGAGATTTTAAATTTTTGATGAAAACACGAAAAAAAGACATGAGTAAACCTCTTGAAAATTTGTTAAAAAATGCAACTTTCTTAATAATCATCGTAGACTATTAAATTTAACTTTGTTTTCATCAGAAAGACGAGAGAAATTGATTGCCGTTAAAAAATTTCAGCTATCTGCAATAGTAAAAAAGTTAGTCAGTCACAGTGAACATTTTAGAAAATTTACGAAAATAATTGATTTTTCAGACTTTGATCGGCCGTAGCGGCCAAACGAATTGAACGCGGTTTGCAAATCTGAGCTCCTCGTACGTCAATTAGTCGGATTAGAGATTTTAAATTTTTGATGAAAACACGAAAAAAGACATGAGTAAACCCCTTGAAAATTTGTTAAAAAATGCAACTTTCTTAATAATCATCGTAGATTATTGAATTTAACTTTGTTTTCATCAGAAAGACGAGAGAAAATGATTGCCGTTAAAAAATTTCAGCTATCTTCAATAGCAAAAAAGTTAGTCAGTCACAGTGAACATTTTAGGAAATTTTAGAATATAATTGATTTTTCAGACTTTGATCGGTCGTAGCGGCCAAACGAAAACTCCAAATTGAACGCGGTTTGCAAATCTGAGCTCCTCGTACGTCAATTAGTCGGATTAGAGATTTTAAATTTTTGATGAAAACACGAAAAAAAGACATGAGTAAACCCCTTGAAAATTTGTTAAAAAATGCAACTTTCTTAATAATCATCGTATATTATTGAATTTAACTTTGTTTTCATCAGAAAGACGAGAGAAATTGATTGCCGTTAAAAATTTTCAGCCATCTTTAATAGCAAAAAAGTTAGTCAGTCACCATGAACATTTTAGGAAATTTTAGAATATAATTGATTTTTCAAACTTTGATCGGCTGTAGCGGCCAAACGAAAACTCCAAATTGAACGCGGTTTGCAAATCTGAGCTCCTCGTACGTCAATTAGTCGGATTAGAGATTTTAAATTTTTGATGAAAACACGAAAAAAAGACATGAGTAAACCCCTTGAAAATTTGTTAAAAAATGCAACTTTCTTAATAATCATCGTAGACTATTGAATGTAACTATGTTTTCATCAGAAAGACGAGAGAAATTGATTGCCGTTAAAAAAATTCAGCTATCTTCAATAGCAAAAAAGGTAGTCAGTTACCATGAACATTTTAGGAAATTTTAGAATATAATTGATTTTTCAAACTTTGATCGGCTGTAGCGGCCAAACGAAAACTCCAAATTGAACGCGGTTTGCAAATCTGAGCTCCTCGTACGTTAATTAGTAGGATTAGAGATTTTTAATTTTTGATGAAAACACGAAAAAAAGACATGAGTAAACCCCTTGAAAATTTGTTAAAAAATGCAACTTTCTTAATAATCATCGTAGACTATTGAATTTAACTTTGTTTTCATCAGAAAGACGAGAGAAATTGATTGCCGTTAAAAAATTTCAGCTATCTTCAATAGCAAAAAAGTTAGTCAGTCACCATGAACATTTTAGGAAATTTTAGAATATAATTGATTTTTCGAACTTTGATCGGCTGTACCGGCCAAACGAAAACTCCAAATTGAACGCGGTTTGTAAATCTGAGCTCCTCGTACGTTAATTAGTCGGATTAGAGATTTTAAATTTTTGATGAAAACACGAAAAAAGGACATGAGTAAACCTTTTAAAAATTTGTTAAAAAATGCAACTTTCTTAATAATCATCGTAGACTATTGAATTTAACTTTGTTTTCATCAGAAAGATGAGAGAAATTGATTGCCGTTAAAAAATTTCAGCTATCTTCAATAGCAAAAAAGTAAGTCAGTCACCATGAACATTTTAGGAAATTTTAGAATATAATTGATTTTTCAGACTTTAATCGGCCGTAGCGGCCAAACGAAAACTCCAAATTGAACGCGGTTTGCAAATCTGAGCTCCTCGTACGTCAATTAGTCGGAGTAGAGACTTTAAATTTTTGATGAAAACACGAAAAAAAGACATGAGTAAACCCCTTGAAAGTTTGTTAAAAAATGCAACTTTCTTAATAATCATCGTATATTATTGAATTTAACTTTGTTTTCATCAGAAAGACGAGAGAAATTGATTGCCGTTAAAAAATTTCAGCTATCTTCAATAGCAAAAAAGTTAGTCGGTCACAGTGAACATTTTAGAAAATTTACGAAAATAATTGATTTTTCAGACTTTGATCGGCCGTAGCGGCCAAACGAAAACTCCAAATTGAACGCGGTTTGCAAATCTGAGCTCCTCGTACGTTAATTAGTCGGATTAGAGATTTTAAATTTTTGATGAAAACACGAAAAAAAGACATGAGTAAACCCCTTGAAAATTTGTTAAAAAATGCAACTTTCTTAATAGTCATCGTAGACTATTGAATTTAACTTTGTTTTCATCAGAAAGACGAGAGAAATTGATTGCCGTTAAAAAATTTCAGCTATCTTCAATAGCAAAAAAGTTAGTCAGTCACCATGAGCATTTTAGGAAATTTTAGAATATAATTGATTTTTCAAACTTTGATCGGCTGTAGCGGCCAAACGAAAACTCCAAATTGAACGCGGTTTGCAAATCTGAGCTCCTCGTACGTTAATTAGTCGGATTAGAGATTTTAAATTTTTGATGAAAACACGAAAAAAAGACATGAGTAAACCCCTTGAAAATTTGTTAAAAAATGCAACTTTCTTAATAATCATCGTAGACTATTGAATTTAACTTTGTTTTTATCAGAAAGACGAGAGAAATTGATTGCCGTTAAAAAATTTCAGCTATCTTCAATAGCAAAAAAGTTAGTCAGTCACCATGAACATTTTAGGAAATTTTAGAATATAATTGATTTTTCAAACTTTGATCGGCTGTAGCGGCCAAACGAAAACTCCAAATTGAACGCGGTTTGCAAATCTGAGCTCCTCGTACGTCAATTAGTCGGATTAGAGATTTTAAATTTTTGATGAAAACACGAAAAAAAGACATGAGTAAACCCCTTGAAAATTTGTTAAAAAATGCAACTTTCTTAATAATCATCGTAGATTATTGAATTTAACTTTGTTTTCATCAGAAAGACGAGAGAAATTGATTGCCGTTAAAAAATTTCAGCTATCTTTAATAGCAAAAAAGTTAGTCAGTCACCATGAACATTTTAGGAAATTTTAGAATATAATTGATTTTTCAGACTTTAATCGGCCGTAGCGGCCAAACGAAAACTCCAAATTGAACGCGGTTTGCAAATCTGAGCTCCTCGTACGTAATGAGTCGGATTAGAGATTTTAAATTTTTGATGAAAACACGAAAAAAAGACATGAGTAAACCCCTTGAAAATTTGTTCAAAAATGCAACTTTCTTAATAGTCATCGTAGACTATTGAATTTAACTTTGTTTTCATCAGAAAGACGGGAGAAATTGATTGCCGTTAAAAAATTTCAGCTATCTTCAATAGCAAAAAAGTTAGTCGGTCACAGTGAACATTTTAGAAAATTTACGAAAATAATTGATTTTTCAGACTTTGATCGGCCGTAGCGGCCAAACGAAAACTCCAAATTGAACGCGGTTTGCAAATCTGAGCTCCTCGTACGTCAATTAGTCGGATTAGAGATTTTAAATTTTTGATGAAAACACGAAAAAAAGACATGAGTAAACCCCTTGAAAATTTGTTAAAAAATGCAACTTTCTTAATAATCATCGTAGACTATTGAATTTAACTTTGTTTTCATCAGAAAGACGAGAGAAATTGATTGCCGTTAAAAAAATTCAGCTATCTTCAATAGCAAAAAAGTTAGTCAGTCACCATGAACATTTTAGGAAATTTTAGAATATAATTGATTTTTCAGACTTCAATCGGCCGTAGCGGCCAAACGAAAACTCCAAATTGAACGCGGTTTGCAAATCTGAGCTCCTCGTACGTAATGAGTCGGATTAGAGATTTTAAATTTTTGATGAAAACACGAAAAAAAGACATGAGTAAACCCCTTGAAAATTTGTTCAAAAATGCAACTTTCTTAATAGTCATCGTAGACTATTGAATTTAACTTTGTTTTCATCAGAAAGACGGGAGAAATTGATTGCCGTTAAAAAATTTCAGCTATCTTCAATAGCAAAAAAGTTAGTCGGTCACAGTGAACATTTTAGAAAATTTACGAAAATAATTGATTTTTCAGACTTTGATCGGCCGTAGCGGCCAAACGAAAACTCCAAATTGAACGCGGTTTGCAAATCTGAGCTCCTCGTACGTCAATTAGTCGGATTAGAGATTTTAAATTTTTGATGAAAACACGAAAAAAAGACATGAGTAAACCCCTTGAAAATTTGTTAAAAAATGCAACTTTCTTAATAATCATCGTAGACTATTGAATTTAACTTTGTTTTCATCAGAAAGACGAGAGAAATTGATTGCCGTTAAAAAAATTCAGCTATCTTCAATAGCAAAAAAGTTAGTCAGTCACCATGAACATTTTAGGAAATTTTAGAAAATAATTGATTTTTCAAACTTTGATCGGCTGTAGCGGCCAAACGAAAACTCCAAATTGAACGCGGTTTGCAAATCTGAGCTCCTCGTACGTTAATTAGTCGGATTAGAGATTTTAAATTTTTGATGAAAACACGAAAAAAAGACATGAGTAAACCCCTTGAAAATTTGTTAAAAAATGCAACTTTCTTAATAATCATCGTAGACTATTGAATTTAACTTTGTTTTCATCAGAAAGACGAGAGAAATTGATTGCCGTTAAAAAATTTCAGCTATCTTCAATAGCAAAAAAGTTAGTCAGTCACCATGAACATTTTGGGAAATTTTAGAATATAATTAATTTTTCAAACTTTGATCGGCTGTAGCGGCCAAACGAAAACTCCAAATTGAACGCGGTTTGCAAATCTGAGCTCCTCGTACGTCAATTAGTCGGATTTGAGATTTTAAATTTTTGATGAAAACACGAAAAAAAGACATGAGTAAACCCCTTGAAAATTTGTTAAAAAATGCAACTTTCTTAATAGTCATCGTAGACTATTGAATTTAACTTTGTTTTCATCAGAAAGACGAGAGAAATTGATTGCCGTTAAAAAATTTCAGCTATCTTCAATAGCAAAAAAGTTAGTTGGTCACAGTGAACATTTTAGAAAATTTACGAAAATAATTGATTTTTCAGACTTTGATCGGCCGTAGCGGCCAAACGAAAACTCCAAATTGAACGCGGTTTGCAAATCTGAGCTCCTCGTACGTTAATTAGTCTGATTAGAGATTTTAAATTTTTCATGAAAACACGAAAAAAAGACATGAGTAAACCCCTTGAAAATTTGTTAAAAAATGCAACTTTCTTAATAATCATCGTAGATTATTGAATTTAACTTTGTTTTCATTAGAAAGACGAGAGAAATTGATTGCCGTTAAAAAAATTCAACTATCTTTAATAGCAAAAAAGTTAGTCAGTCACCATGAACATTTTAGGAAATTTTAGAAAATAATTGATTTTTCAAACTTTGATCGGCTGTAGCGGCCAAACGAAAACTCCAAATTGAACGCGGTTTGCAAATCTGAGATCCTCGTACGTTAATTAGTCGGATTAGAGATTTTAAATTTTTGATGAAAACACGAAAAAAAGACATGAGTAAACCCCTTGAAAATTTGTTAAAAAATGCAACTTTCTTAATAATCATCGTAGACTATTGAATGTAACTTTGGTTTCATCAGAAAGACGAGAGAAATTCATTGCCGTTAAAAAAATTCAGCTATCTTCAATAGCAAAAAAGTTAGTCAGTCACCATGAACATTTTAGGAAATTTTAGAAAATAATTGATTTTTCAAACTTTGATCGGCTGTAGCGGCCAAACGAAAACTCCAAATTGAACGCGGTTTGCAAATCTGAGCTCCTCGTACGTCAATTAGTCGGATTTGAGATTTTAAATTTTTGATGAAAACACGAAAAAAAGACATGAGTAAACCCCTTGAAAATTTGTTAAAAAATGCAACTTTCTTAATAGTCATCGTAGACTATTGAATTTAACTTTGTTTTCATCAGAAAGACGAGAGAAATTGATTGCCGTTAAAAAATTTCAGCTATCTTCAATAGCAAAAAAGTTAGTCGGTCACAGTGAACATTTTAGAAAATTTACGAAAATAATTGATTTTTCAGACTTTGATCGGCCGTAGCGGCCAAACGAAAACTCCAAATTGAACGCGGTTTGCAAATCTGAGCTCCTCGTACGTTAATTAGTCGGATTAGAGATTTTAAATTTTTCATGAAAACACGAAAAAAAGACATGAGTAAACCCCTTGAAAATTTGTTAAAAAATGCAACTTTCTTAATAATCATCGTAGACTATTGAATTTAACTTTGTTTTTATCAGAAAGACGAGAGAAATTGATTGCCGTTAAAAAATTTCAGCTATCTTCAATAGCAAAAAAGTTAGTCAGTCACCATGAACATTTTAGGAAATTTTAGAATATAATTGATTTTTCAAACTTTGATCGGCTGTAGCGGCCAAACGAAAACTCCAAATTGAACGCGGTTTGCAAATCTGAGCTCCTCGTACGTCAATTAGTCGGATTAGAGATTTTAAATTTTTGATGAAAACACGAAAAAAAGACATGAGTAAACCCCTTGAAAATTTGTTAAAAAATGCAACTTTCTTAATAATCATCGTATATTATTGAATTTAACTTTGTTTTCATCAGAAAGACGAGAGAAATTGATTGCCGTTAAAAAATTTCAGCTATCTTTAATAGCAAAAAAGTTAGTCAGTCACCATGAACATTTTAGGAAATTTTAGAATATAATTGATTTTTTAGACTTCAATCGGCCGTAGCGGCCAAACGAAAACTCCAAATTGAACGCGGTTTGCAAATCTGAGCTCCTCGTACGTAATGAGTCGGATTAGAGATTTTAAATTTTTGATGAAAACACGAAAAAAAGACATGAGTAAACCCCTTGAAAATTTGTTCAAAAATGCAACTTTCTTAATAGTCATCGTAGACTATTGAATTTAACTTTGTTTTCATCAGAAAGACGGGAGAAATTGATTGCCGTTAAAAAATTTCAGCTATCTTCAATAGCAAAAAAGTTAGTCGGTCACAGTGAACATTTTAGAAAATTTACGAAAATAATTGATTTTTCAGACTTTGATCGGCCGTAGCGGCCAAACGAAAACTCCAAATTGAACGCGGTTTGCAAATCTGAGCTCCTCGTACGTCAATTAGTCGGATTAGAGATTTTAAATTTTTGATGAAAACACGAAAAAAAGACATGAGTAAACCCCTTGAAAATTTGTTAAAAAATGCAACTTTCTTAATAATCATCGTAGACTATTGAATTTAACTTTGTTTTCATCAGAAAGACGAGAGAAATTGATTGCCGTTAAAAAAATTCAGCTATCTTCAATAGCAAAAAAGTTAGTCAGTCACCATGAACATTTTAGGAAATTTTAGAATATAATTGATTTTTCAGACTTCAATCGGCCGTAGCGGCCAAACGAAAACTCCAAATTGAACGCGGTTTGCAAATCTGAGCTCCTCGTACGTAATGAGTCGGATTAGAGATTTTAAATTTTTGATGAAAACACGAAAAAAAGACATGAGTAAACCCCTTGAAAATTTGTTCAAAAATGCAACTTTCTTAATAGTCATCGTAGACTATTGAATTTAACTTTGTTTTCATCAGAAAGACGGGAGAAATTGATTGCCGTTAAAAAATTTCAGCTATCTTCAATAGCAAAAAAGTTAGTCGGTCACAGTGAACATTTTAGAAAATTTACGAAAATAATTGATTTTTCAGACTTTGATCGGCCGTAGCGGCCAAACGAAAACTCCAAATTGAACGCGGTTTGCAAATCTGAGCTCCTCGTACGTCAATTAGTCGGATTAGAGATTTTAAATTTTTGATGAAAACACGAAAAAAAGACATGAGTAAACCCCTTGAAAATTTGTTAAAAAATGCAACTTTCTTAATAATCATCGTAGACTATTGAATGTAACTTTGTTTTCATCAGAAAGACGAGAGAAATTGATTGCCGTTAAAAAAATTCAGCTATCTTCAATAGCAAAAAAGTTAGTCAGTCACCATGAACATTTTAGGAAATTTTAGAAAATAATTGATTTTTCAAACTTTGATCGGCTGTAGCGGCCAAACGAAAACTCCAAATTGAACGCGGTTTGCAAATCTGAGCTCCTCGTACGTTAATTAGTCGGATTAGAGATTTTAAATTTTTGATGAAAACACGAAAAAAAGACATGAGTAAACCCCTTGAAAATTTGTTAAAAAATGCAACTTTCTTAATAATCATCGTAGACTATTGAATTTAACTTTGTTTTCATCAGAAAGACGAGAGAAATTGATTGCCGTTAAAAAAATTCAGCTATCTTCAATAGCAAAAAAGTTAGTCAGTCACCATGAACATTTTAGGAAATTTTAGAATATAATTGATTTTTCAAACTTTGATCGGCTGTAGCGGCCAAACGAAAACTCCAAATTGAACGCGGTTTGCAAATCTGAGCTCCTCGTACGTCAATTAGTCGGATTAGAGATTTTAAATTTTTGATGAAAACACGAAAAAAAGACATGAGTAAACCCCTTGAAAATTTGTTAAAAAATGCAACTTTCTTAATAATCATCGTATATTATTGAATTTAACTTTGTTTTCATCAGAAAGACGAGAGAAATGATTGCCGTTAAAAAATTTCAGCTATCTTTAATAGCAAAAAAGTTAGTCAGTCACCATGAACATTTTAGGAAATTTTAGAATATAATTGATTTTTCAGACTTCAATCGGCCGTAGCGGCCAAACGAAAACTCCAAATTGAACGCGGTTTGCAAATCTGAGCTCCTCGTACGTAATGAGTCGGATTAGAGATTTTAAATTTTTGATGAAAACACGAAAAAAAGACATGAGTAAACCCCTTGAAAATTTGTTCAAAAATGCAACTTTCTTAATAGTCATCGTAGACTATTGAATTTAACTTTGTTTTCATCAGAAAGACGGGAGAAATTGATTGCCGTTAAAAATTTCAGCTATCTTCAATAGCAAAAAAGTTAGTCGGTCACAGTGAACATTTTAGAAAATTTACGAAAATAATTGATTTTTCAGACTTTGATCGGCCGTAGCGGCCAAACGAAAACTCCAAATTGAACGCGGTTTGCAAATCTGAGCTCCTCGTACGTCAATTAGTCGGATTAGAGATTTTAAATTTTTGATGAAAACACGAAAAAAAGACATGAGTAAACCCCTTGAAAATTTGTTAAAAAATGCAACTTTCTTAATAATCATCGTAGACTATTGAATTTAACTTTGTTTTCATCAGAAAGACGAGAGAAATTGATTGCCGTTAAAAAATTCAGCTATCTTCAATAGCAAAAAAGTTAGTCAGTCACCATGAACATTTTAGGAAATTTTAGAATATAATTGATTTTTCAGAATTCAATCGGCCGTAGCGGCCAAACGAAAACTCCAAATTGAACGCGGTTTGCAAATCTGAGCTCCTCGTACGTAATGAGTCGGATTAGAGATTTTAAATTTTTGATGAAAACACGAAAAAAAGACATGAGTAAACCCCTTGAAAATTTGTTCAAAAATGCAACTTTCTTAATAGTCATCGTAGACTATTGAATTTAACTTTGTTTTCATCAGAAAGACGGGAGAAATTGATTGCCGTTAAAAAATTTCAGCTATCTTCAATAGCAAAAAAGTTAGTCGGTCACAGTGAACATTTAGAAAATTTACGAAAATAATTGATTTTTCAGACTTTGATCGGCCGTAGCGGCCAAACGAAAACTCCAAATTGAACGCGGTTTGCAAATCTGAGCTCCTCGTACGTCAATTAGTCGGATTAGAGATTTTAAATTTTTGATGAAAACACGAAAAAAAGACATGAGTAAACCCCTTGAAAATTTGTTAAAAAATGCAACTTTCTTAATAATCATCGTAGACTATTGAATTTAACTTTGTTTTCATCAGAAAGACGAGAGAAATTGATTGCCGTTAAAAAAATTCAGCTATCTTCAATAGCAAAAAAGTTAGTCAGTCACCATGAACATTTTAGGAAATTTTAGAAAATAATTGATTTTTCAAACTTTGATCGGCTGTAGCGGCCAAACGAAAACTCCAAATTGAACGCGGTTTGCAAATCTGAGCTCCTCGTACGTTAATTAGTCGGATTAGAGATTTTAAATTTTTGATGAAAACACGAAAAAAAGACATGAGTAAACCCCTTGAAAATTTGTTAAAAAATGCAACTTTCTTAATAATCATCGTAGACTATTGAATTTAACTTTGTTTTCATCAGAAAGACGAGAGAAATTGATTGCCGTTAAAAAATTTCAGCTATCTTCAATAGCAAAAAAGTTAGTCAGTCACCATGAACATTTTGGGAAATTTTAGAATATAATTAATTTTTCAAACTTTGATCGGCTGTAGCGGCCAAACGAAAACTCCAAATTAAACGCGGTTTGCAAATCTGAGCTCCTCGTACGTCAATTAGTCGGATTTAAGATTTTAAATTTTTGATGAAAACACGAAAAAAAGACATGAGTAAACCCCTTGAAAATTTGTTAAAAAATGCAACTTTCTTAATAGTCATCGTAGACTATTGAATTTAACTTTGTTTTCATCAGAAAGACGAGAGAAATTGATTGCCGTTAAAAAATTTCAGCTATCTTCAATAGCAAAAAAGTTAGTTGGTCACAGTGAACATTTTAGAAAATTTACGAAAATAATTGATTTTTCAGACTTTGATCGGCCGTAGCGGCCAAACGAAAACTCCAAATTGAACGCGGTTTGCAAATCTGAGCTCCTCGTACGTTAATTAGTCGGATTAGAGATTTTAAATTTTTCATGAAAACACGAAAAAAAGACATGAGTAAACCCCTTGAAAATTTGTTAAAAAATGCAACTTTCTTAATAATCATCGTAGATTATTGAATTTAACTTTGTTTTCATTAGAAAGACGAGAGAAATTGATTGCCGTTAAAAAAATTCAACTATCTTTAATAGCAAAAAAGTTAGTCAGTCACCATGAACATTTTAGGAAATTTTAGAAAATAATTGATTTTTCAAACTTTGATCGGCTGTAGCGGCCAAACGAAAACTCCAAATTGAACGCGGTTTGCAAATCTGAGATCCTCGTACGTTAATTAGTCGGATTAGAGATTTTAAATTTTTGATGAAAACACGAAAAAAAGACATGAGTAAACCCCTTGAAAATTTGTTAAAAAATGCAACTTTCTTAATAATCATCGTAGACTATTGAATGTAACTTTGGTTTCATCAGAAAGACGAGAGAAATTCATTGCCGTTAAAAAAATTCAGCTATCTTCAATAGCAAAAAAGTTAGTCAGTCACCATGAACATTTTAGGAAATTTTAGAAAATAATTGATTTTTCAAACTTTGATCGGCTGTAGCGGCCAAACGAAAACTCCAAATTGAACGCGGTTTGCAAATCTGAGCTCCTCGTACGTCAATTAGTCGGATTTAAGATTTTAAATTTTTGATGAAAACACGAAAAAAAGACATGAGTAAACCCCTTGAAAATTTGTTAAAAAATGCAACTTTCTTAATAGTCATCGTAGACTATTGAATTTAACTTTGTTTTCATCAGAAAGACGAGAGAAATTGATTGCCGTTAAAAAATTTCAGCTATCTTCAATAGCAAAAAAGTTAGTCGGTCACAGTGAACATTTTAGAAAATTTACGAAAATAATTGATTTTTCAGACTTTGATCGGCCGTAGCGGCCAAACGAAAACTCCAAATTGAACGCGGTTTGCAAATCTGAGCTCCTCGTACGTTAATTAGTCGGATTAGAGATTTTAAATTTTTCATGAAAACACGAAAAAAAGACATGAGTAAACCCCTTGAAAATTTGTTAAAAAATGCAACTTTCTTAATAATCATCGTAGATTATTGAATTTAACTTTGTTTTCATTAGAAAGACGAGAGAAATTGATTGCCATTAAAAAAATTCAGCTATCTTTAATAGCAAAAAAGTTAGTCAGTCACCATGAACATTTTAGGAAATTTTAGAATATAATTGATTTTTCAGACTTTGATCGGCTGTAGCGGCCAAACGAAAACTCCAAATTGAACGCGGTTTGCAAATCTGAGATCCTCGTACGTTAATTAGTCGGATTAGAGATTTTTAATTTTTGATGAAAACACGAAAAAAAGACATGAGTAAACCCCTTGAAAATTTGTTAAAAAATGCAACTTTCTTAATAATCATCGTAGACTATTGAATGTAACTTTGTTTTCATCAGAAAGACGAGAGAAATTCATTGCCGTTAAAAAAATTCAGCTATCTTCAATAGCAAAAAAGTTAGTCAGTCACCATGAACATTTTAGGAAATTTTAGAAAATAATTGATTTTTCAAACTTTGATCGGCTGTAGCGGCCAAACGAAAACTCCAAATTGAACGCGGTTTGCAAATCTGAGATCCTCGTACGTTAATTAGTCGGATTAGAGATTTTAAATTTTTGATGAAAACACGAAAAAAAGACATGAGTAAACCCCTTGAAAATTTGTTAAAAAATGCAACTTTCTTAATAATCATCGTAGACTATTGAATTTAACTTTGTTTTTATCAGAAAGACGAGAGAAATTGATTCCCGTTAAAAAATTTCAGCTATCTTAAATAGCAAAAAAGTTAGTCAGTCACCATGAACATTTTGGGAAATTTTAGAATATAATTGATTTTTCAAACTTTGATCGGCTGTAGCGGCCAAACGAAAACTCCAAATTGAACGCGGTTTGCAAATCTGAGCTCCTCGTACGTCAATTAGTCGGATTAGAGATTTTAAATTTTTGATGAAAACACGAAAAAAAGACATGAGTAAACCTCTTGAAAATTTGTTAAAAAATGCAACTTTCTTAATAATCATCGTAGACTATTGAATTTAACTTTGTTTTCAACAGAAAGACGAGAGAAATTGATTGCCGTTAAAAAATTTCAGCTATCTGCAATAGTAAAAAGTTAGTCAGTCACAGTGAACATTTTAGAAAATTTACGAAAATAATTGATTTTTCAGACTTTGATCGGCCGTAGCGGCCAAACGAAAACTCCAAATTGAACGCGGTTTGCAAATCTGAGCTCCTCGTACGTCAATTAGTCGGATTAGAGATTTTAAATTTTTGATGAAAACACGAAAAAAAGACATGAGTAAACCCCTTGAAAATTTGTTAAAAAATGCAACTTTCTTAATAATCATCGTAGACTATTGAATGTAACTTTGTTTTCATCAGAAAGACGAGAGAAATTGATTGCCGTTAAAAAAATTCAGCTATCTTCAATAGCAAAAAGTTAGTCAGTCAACATGAACATTTTAGGAAATTTTAGAAAATAATTGATTTTTCAAACTTTGATCGGCTGTAGCGGCCAAACGAAAACTCCAAATTGAACGCGGTTTGTAAATCTGAGCTCCTCGTACGTCAATTAGTCGGATTAGAGATTTTAAATTTTTGATGAAAACACGAAAAAAAGACATGAGTAAACCCCTTGAAAATTTGTTAAAAAATGCAACTTTCTTAATAATCATCGTAGACTATTGAATGTAACTTTGTTTTCATCAGAAAGACGAGAGAAATTGATTGCCGTTAAAAAAATTCAGCTATCTTCAATAGCAAAAAAGTTAGTCAGTCACCATGAACATTTTAGGAAATTTTAGAAAATAATTGATTTTTCAAACTTTGATCGGCTGTGGCGGCCAAACGAAAACTCCAAATTGAACGCGGTTTGTAAATCTGAGCTCCTCGTACGTCAATTAGTCGGATTAGAGATTTTAAATTTTTGATGAAAACACGAAAAAAAGACATGAGTAAACCCCTTGAAAATTTGTTAAAAAATGCAACTTTCTTAATAATCATCGTAGACTATTGAATTTAACTTTGTTTTCATCAGAAAGACGAGAGAAATTGATTGCCGTTAAAAAAATTCAGCTATCTTCAATAGCAAAAAAGTTAGTCAGTCACCATGAACATTTTAGGAAATTTTAGAAAATAATTGATTTTTCAAATTTTGATCGGCTGTAGCGGCCAAATGAAAACTCCAAATTGAACGCGGTTTGCAAATCTGAGCTCCTCGTACGTCAATTAGTCGGATTAGAGATTTTAAATTTTTGATGAAAACACGAAAAAAAGACATGAGTAAACCCCTTGAAAATTTGTTAAAAAATGCAACTTTCTTAATAATCATCGTAGACTATTGAATTTAACTTTGTTTTCATCAGAAAGACGAGAGAAATTGATTGCCGTTAAAAAAATTCAGCTATCTTCAATAGCAAAAAAGTTAGTCAGTCACCATGAACATTTTGGGAAATTTTAGAATATAATTGATTTTTCAAACTTTGATCGGCTGTAGCGGCCAAACGAAAACTCCAAATTGAACGCGGTTTGCAAATCTGAGCTCCTCGTACGTCAATTAGTCGGATTAGAGATTTTAAATTTTTGATGAAAACACGAAAAAAAGACATGAGTAAACCCCTTGAAAATTTGTTAAAAAATGCAACTTTCTTAATAATCATCGTAGACTATTGAATTTAACTTTGTTTTTATCAGAAAGACGAGAGAAATTGATTGCCGTTAAAAAAATTCAGCTATCTTCAATAGCAAAAAAGTTAGTCAGTCACCATGAACATTTTAGGAAATTTTAGAAAATAATTGATTTTTCAAATTTTGATCGGCTGTAGCGGCCAAACGAAAACTCCAAATTGAACGCGGTTTGCAAATCTGAGCTCCTCGTACGTCAATTAGTCGGATTAGAGATTTTAAATTTTTGATGAAAACACGAAAAAAAGACATGAGTAAACCTCTTGAAAATTTGTTAAAAAATGCAACTTTCTTAATAATCATCGTAGACTATTGAATTTAACTTTGTTTTCATCAGAAAGACGAGAGAAATTGATTGCCGTTAAAAAATTTCAGCTATCTGCAATAGTAAAAAAGTCAGTCAGTCACAGTGAACATTTTAGAAAATTTACGAAAATAATTGATTTTTCAGACTTTGATCGGCCGTAGCGGCCAAACGAAAACTCCAAATTGAACGCGGTTTGCAAATCTGAGCTCCTCGTACGTCAATTAGTCGGATTAGAGATTTTAAATTTTTGATGAAAACACGAAAAAAAGACATGAGTAAACCCCTTGAAAATTTGTTAAAAAATGCAACTTTCTTAATAATCATCGTAGACTATTGAATTTAACTTTGTTTTCATCAGAAAGACGAGAGAAATTGATTGCCGTTAAAAAATTTCAGCTATCTGCAATAGTAAAAAAGTTAGTCAGTCACAGTGAACATTTTAGAAAATTTACGAAAATAATTGATTTTTCAGACTTTGATCGGCCGTAGCGGCCAAACGAAAACTCCAAATTGAACGCGGTTTGCAAATCTGAGCTCCTCGTACGTTAATTAGTCGGATTAGAGATTTTAAATTTTTGATGAAAACACGAAAAAAAGACATGAGTAAACCCCTTGAAAATTTGTTAAAAAATGCAACTTTCTTAATAATCATCGTAGACTATTGAATGTAACTTTGTTTTCATCAGAAAGACGAAAGAAATTGATTGCCGTTAAAAAATTTCAGCTATCTTCAATAGCAAAAAAGTTAGTCAGTCACCATGAACATTTTAGGAAATTTTAGAAAATAATTGATTTTTCAAATTTTGATCGGCTGTAGCGGCCAAACGAAAACTCCAAATTGAACGCGGTTTGCAAATCTGAGATCCTCGTACGTTAATTAGTCGGATTAGAGATTTTAAATTTTTGATGAAAACACGAAAAAAAGACATGAGTAAACCCATTGAAAATTTGTTAAAAAATGCAACTTTCTTAATAATCATCGTAGACTATTGAATGTAACTTTGTTTTCATCAGAAAGACGAAAGAAATTGATTGCCGTTAAAAAAATTCAGCTATCTTTAATAGCAAAAAAGTTAGTCAGTCACCATGAACATTTTAGGAAATTTTAGAAAATAATTGATTTTTCCAACTTTGATCGGCTGTAGCGGCCAAACGAAAACTCCAAATTGAACGCGGTTTGCAAATCTGAGATCCTCGTACGTTAATTAGTCGGATTAGAGATTTTAAATTTTTGATGAAAACACGAAAAAAAGACATGAGTAAACCCATTGAAAATTTGTTAAAAAATGCAACTTTCTTAATAATCATCGTAGACTATTGAATTTAACTTTGTTTTCATCAGAAAGATGAGAGAAATTGATTGCCGTTAAAAAATTTCAGCTATCTTCAATAGCAAAAAAGTTAGTCAGTCACCATGAACATTTTAGGAAATTTTAGAATATAATTGATTTTTCAAACTTTGATCGGCTGTAGCGGCCAAACGAAAACTCCAAATTGAACGCGGTTTGCAAATCTGAGCTCCTCGTACGTCAATTAGTCGGATTAGAGATTTTAAATTTTTGATGAAAACACGAAAAAAAGACATGAGTAAACCCCTTGAAAATTTGTTAAAAAATGCAACTTTCTTAATAATCATCGTAGACTATTGAATGTAACTTTGTTTTCATCAGAAAGACGAGAGAAATTGATTGCCGTTAAAAAAATTCAGCTATCTTCAATAGCAAAAAGTTAGTCAGTCAACATGAACATTTTAGGAAATTTTAGAAAATAATTGATTTTTCAAACTTTGATCGGCTGTAGCGGCCAAACAAAAAGTCCAAATTGAACGCGGTTTATAAATCTGAGCTCCTCGTACGTCAATTAGTCGGATTAGAGGTTTTAAATTTTTGATGAAAACACGAAAAAAAGACATGAGTAAACCCCTTGAAAATTTGTTAAAAAATGCAACTTTCTTAATAATCATCGTAGACTATTGAATTTAACTTTGTTTTCATCAGAAAGACGAGAGAAATTGATTGCCGTTAAAAAAATTCAGCTATCTTCAATAGCAAAAAAGTTAGTCAGTCACCATGAACATTTTAGGAAATTTTAGAAAATAATTGATTTTTCAAATTTTGATCGGCTGTAGCGGCCAAACGAAAACTCCAAATTGAACGCGGTTTGCAAATCTGAGCTCCTCGTACGTCAATTAGTCGGATTAGAGATTTTAAATTTTTGATGAAAACACGAAAAAAAGACATGAGTAAACCTCTTGAAAATTTGTTAAAAAATGCAACTTTCTTAATAATCATCGTAGACTATTGAATTTAACTTTGTTTTCATCAGAAAGACGAGAGAAATTGATTGCCGTTAAAAAATTTCAGCTATCTGCAATAGTAAAAAAGTTAGTCAGTCTCAGTGAACATTTTAGAAAATTTACGAAAATAATTGATTTTTCAGACTTTGATCGGCCGTAGCGGCCAAACGAAAACTCCAAATTGAACGCGGTTTGCAAATCTGAGCTCCTCGTACGTCAATTAGTCGGATTAGAGATTTTAAATTTTTGATGAATACACGAAAAAAAGACATGAGTAAACCCGTTGAAAATTTGTTAAAAAATGCAACTTTCTTAATAATCATCGTAGACTATTGAATTTAACTTTGTTTTCATCAGAAAGACGAGAAAAATTGATTGCCGTTACAAAATTTCAGCTATCTTCAATAGCAAAAAAGTTAGTCAGTCACCAGAACATTTTGGGAAATTTTAGAATATAATTGATTTTTCAAACTTTGATCGGCCGTAGCGGCCAAACGAAAACTCCAAATTGAACGCGGTTTGCAAATATGAGCTCCTCGTACGTCAATTAGTCGGATTAGAGATTTTAAATTTTTGATGAAAACACGAAAAAAAGACATGAGTAAACCCTTTGAAAATTTGTTAAAAATGCAACTTTCTTAATAATCATCGTAGACTATTGAATTTAACTTTGTTTTCATCAGAAAGACGAGAGAAATTGATTGCCGTTAAAAAAATTCAGCTATCTTCAATAGCAAAAAAGTTAGTCAGTCACCATGAACATTTTAGGAAATTTTAGAAAATAATTGATTTTTCAAACTTTGATCGGCTGTAGCGGCCAAACGAAAACTCCAAATTGAACGCGGTTTGCAAATCTGAGATCCTCGTACGTTAATTAGTCGGATTAGAGATTTTAAATTTTTGATGAAAACACGAAAAAAAGACATGAGTAAACCCTTTGAAAATTTGTTAAAAAATGCAACTTTCTTAATAATCATCGTAGACTATTGAATTTAACTTTGTTTTCATCAGAAAGACGAGAGAAATTGATTTCTGTTAAAAAATTTCAGCTATCTTAAATAGCAAAAAAGTTAGTCAGTCACCATGAACATTTTGGGAAATTTTAGAATATAATTGATTTTTCAAACTTTGATCGGCTGTAGCGGCCAAACGAAAACTCCAAATTGAACGCGGTTTGCAAATCTGAGCACCTCGTACGTCAATTAGTCGGATTAGAGATTTTAAATTTTTTATGAAAACACGAAAAAAAGACATGAGTAAACCTCTTGAAAATTTGTTAAAAAATGCAACTTTCTTAATAATCATCGTAGACTATTGAATTTAACTTTGTTTTCATCAGAAAGACGAGAGAAATTGATTGCCGTTAAAAAATTTCAGCTATCTGCAATAGTAAAAAAGTTAGTCAGTCACAGTGAACATTTTAGAAAATTTACGAAAATAATTGATTTTTCAGACTTTGATCGGCCGTAGCGGCCAAACGAAAACTCCAAATTGAAGGCGGTTTGCAAATCTGAGCACCTCGTACGTCAATTAGTCGGATTAGAGATTTTAAATTTTTGATGAAAACACGAAAAAAAGACATGAGTAAACCTCTTGAAAATTTGTTAAAAAATGCAACTTTCTTAATAATCATCGTAGACTATTGAATTTAACTTTGTTTTCATCAGAAAGACGAGAGAAATTGATTGCCGTTAAAAAATTTCAGCTATCTGCAATAGTAAAAAAGTTAGTCAGTCACAGTGAACATTTTAGAAAATTTACGAAAATAATTGATTTTTCAGACTTTGATCGGCCGTAGCGGCCAAACTAAAACTCCAAATTGAACGCGGTTTGCAAATCTGAGCTCCTCGTACGTCAATTAGTCGGATTAGTGATTTTAAATTTTTGATGAAAACACGAAAAAAAGACATGAGTAAACCCCTTGAAAATTTGTTAAAAAATGCAACTTTCTTAATAATCATCGTAGACTATTGAATGTAACTTTGTTTTCATCAGAAAGACGAGAGAAATTGATTGCCGTTAAAAAAATTCAGCTATCTTCAATAGCAAAAAAGTTAGTCAGTCACCATGAACATTTTAGGAAATTTTAGAAAATAATTGATTTTTCAAACTTTGATCGGCTGTAGCGGCCAAACGAAAACTCCAAATTGAACGCGGTTTGCAAATCTGAGATCCTCGTACGTTAATTAGTCGGATTTGAGATTTTAAATTTTTGATGAAAACTCGAAAAAAAGACATGAGTAAACCCCTTGAAAATTTGTTAAAAAATGCAACTTTCTTAATAATCATCGTAGACTATTGAATTTAACTTTGTTTTCATCAGAAAGACGAGAGAAATTGATTCCCGTTAAAAAATTTCAGCTATCTTAAATAGCAAAAAAGTTAGTCAGTCACCATGAACATTTTGGGAAATTTAAGAATATAATTGATTTTTCAAACTTTGATCGGCTGTAGCGGCCAAACGAAAACTCCAAATTAAACGCGGTTTGCAAATCTGAGCTCCTCGTACGTCAATTAGTCGGATTAGAGATTTTAAATTTTTGATGAAAACACGAAAAAAAGACATGAGTAAACCCTTTGAAAATTTGTTAAAAAATGCAACTTTCTTAATAATCATCGTAGACTATTGAATTTAACTTTGTTTTCATCAGAAAGACGAGAGAAATTGATTGCCGTTAAAAAAATTCAGCTATCTTCAATAGCAAAAAAGTTAGTCAGTCACCATGAACATTTTAGGAAATTTTAGAAAATAATTGATTTTTCAAACTTTGATCGGCTGTAGCGGCCAAACGAAAATTCCAAATTGAACGCGGTTTGCAAATCTGAAATCCTCGTACGTTAATTAGTCGGATTAGAGATTTTAAATTTTTGATGAAAACACGAAAAAAAGACATGAGTAAACCCTTTGAAAATTTGTTAAAAAATGCAACTTTCTTAATAATCATCGTAGACTATTGAATTTAACTTTGTTTTCATCAGAAAGACGAGAGAAATTGATTTCTGTTAAAAAATTTCAGCTATCTTAAATAGCAAAAAAGTTAGTCAGTCACCATGAACATTTTGGGAAATTTTAGAATATAATTGATTTTTCAAACTTTGATCGGCTGTAGCGGCCAAACCAAAACTCCAAATTGAACGCGGTTTGCAAATCTGAGCACCTCGTACGTCAATTAGTCGGATTAGAGATTTTAAATTTTTGATGAAAACACGAAAAAAAGACATGAGTAAACCTCTTGAAAATTTGTTAAAAAATGCAACTTTCTTAATAATCATCGTAGACTATTGAATTTAACTTTGTTTTCATCAGAAAGACGAGAGAAATTGATTGCCGTTAAAAAATTTCAGCTATCTGCAATAGTAAAAAAGTTAGTCAGTCACAGTGAACATTTTAGAAAATTTACGAAAATAATTGATTTTTCAGACTTTGATCGGCCGTAGCGGCCAAACGAAAACTCCAAATTGAAGGCGGTTTGCAAATCTGAGCACCTCGTACGTCAATTAGTCGGATTAGAGATTTTAAATTTTTGATGAAAACACGAAAAAAAGACATGAGTAAACCTCTTGAAAATTTGTTAAAAAATGCAACTTTCTTAATAATCATCGTAGACTATTGAATTTAACTTTGTTTTCATCAGAAAGACGAGAGAAATTGATTGCCGTTAAAAAATTTCAGCTATCTGCAATAGTAAAAAAGTTAGTCAGTCACAGTGAACATTTTAGAAAATTTACGAAAATAATTGATTTTTCAGACTTTGATCGGCCGTAGCGGCCAAACGAAAACTCCAAATTGAACGCGGTTTGCAAATCTGAGCTCCTCGTACGTCAATTAGTCGGATTAGTGATTTTAAATTTTTGATGAAAACACGAAAAAAAGACATGAGTAAACCCCTTGAAAATTTGTTAAAAAATGCAACTTTCTTAATAATCATCGTAGACTATTGAATGTAACTTTGTTTTCATCAGAAAGACGAGAGAAATTGATTGGCGTTAAAAAAATTCAGCTATCTTCAATAGCAAAAAAGTTAGTCAGTCACCATGAACATTTTAGGAAATTTTAGAAAATAATTGATTTTTCAAACTTTGATCGGCTGTAGCGGCCAAACGAAAACTCCAAATTGAACGCGGTTTGCAAATCTGAGATCCTCGTACGTTAATTAGTCGGATTTGAGATTTTAAATTTTTGATGAAAACTCGAAAAAAAGACATGAGTAAACCCCTTGAAAATTTGTTAAAAAATGCAACTTTCTTAATAATCATCGTAGACTATTGAATTTAACTTTGTTTTCATCAGAAAGACGAGAGAAATTGATTCCCGTTAAAAAATTTCAGCTATCTTAAATAGCAAAAAAGTTAGTCAGTCACCATGAACATTTTGGGAAATTTAAGAATATAATTGATTTTTCAAACTTTGATCGGCTGTAGCGGCCAAACGAAAACTCCAAATTAAACGCGGTTTGCAAATCTGAGCTCCTCGTACGTCAATTAGTCGGATTAGAGATTTTAAATTTTTGATGAAAACACGAAAAAAAGACATGAGTAAACCTCTTGAAAATTTGTTAAAAAATGCAACTTTCTTAATAATCATCGTAGACTATTAAATTTAACTTTGTTTTCATCAGAAAGACGAGAGAAATTGATTGCCGTTAAAAAATTTCAGCTATCTGCAATAGTAAAAAAGTTAGTCAGTCACAGTGAACATTTTAGAAAATTTAGGAAAATAATTGATTTTTCAGACTTTGATCGGCCGTAGCGGCCAAACGAAAACTCCAAGTTGAACGCGGTTTGCAAATCTGAGCTCCTCGTACGTCAATTAGTCGGATTAGTGATTTTAAATTTTTGATGAAAACACGAAAAAAAGACATGAGTAAACCCCTTGAAAATTTGTTAAAAAATGCAACTTTCTTAATAATCATCGTAGACTATTGAATTTAACTTTGTTTTCATCAGAAAGACGAGAGAAATTGATTGATGTTAAAAAATTTCAGCTATCTTCAATAGCAAAAAAGTTAGTCAGTCACCATGAACATTTTGGGAAATTTTAGAATATAATTGATTTTTCAAACTTTGATCGGCTGTAGCGGCCAAACGAAAACTCCAAATTGAACGCGGTTTGCAAATCTGAGCTCCTCGTACGTCAATTAGTCGGATTAGAGATTTTAAATTTTTGATGAAAACACGAAAAAAAGACATGAGTAAACCTCTTGAAAATTTATTAAAAAATGCAACTTTCTTAATAATCATCGTAGACTATTGAATTTAACTTTGTTTTCATCAGAAAGACGAGAGAAATTGATTGCCGTTAAAAAATTTCAGCTATCTGCAATAGTAAAAAAGTTAGTCAGTCACAGTGAACATTTTAGAAAATTTACGAAAATAATTGATTTTTCAGACTTTGATCGGCCGTAGCGGCCAAACGAAGACTCCAAATTGAACGCGGTTTGCAAATCTGAGCTCCTCGTACGTCAATTAGTCGGATTAGAGATTTTAAATTTTTGATGAAAACACGAAAAAAGACATGAGTAAACCCCTTGAAAATTTGTTAAAAAATGCAACTTTCTTAATAATCATCGTATATTATTGAATTTAACTTTGTTTTCATCAGAAAGACGAGAGAAATTGATTGCCGTTAAAAATTTTCAGCCATCTTTAATAGCAAAAAAGTTAGTCAGTCACCATGAACATTTTAGGAAATTTTAGAATATAATTGATTTTTCAAACTTTGATCGGCTGTAGCGGCCAAACGAAAACTCCAAATTGAACGCGGTTTGCAAATCTGAGCTCCTCGTACGTCAATTAGTCGGATTAGAGATTTTAAATTTTTGATGAAAACACGAAAAAAAGACATGAGTAAACCCCTTGAAAATTTGTTAAAAAATGCAACTTTCTTAATAATCATCGTAGACTATTGAATGTAACTATGTTTTCATCAGAAAGACGAGAGAAATTGATTGCCGTTAAAAAAATTCAGCTATCTTCAATAGCAAAAAAGGTAGTCAGTTACCATGAACATTTTAGGAAATTTTAGAATATAATTGATTTTTCAAACTTTGATCGGCTGTAGCGGCCAAACGAAAACTCCAAATTGAACGCGGTTTGCAAATCTGAGCTCCTCGTACGTTAATTAGTAGGATTAGAGATTTTTAATTTTTGATGAAAACACGAAAAAAAGACATGAGTAAACCCCTTGAAAATTTGTTAAAAAATGCAACTTTCTTAATAATCATCGTAGACTATTGAATTTAACTTTGTTTTCATCAGAAAGACGAGAGAAATTGATTGCCGTTAAAAAATTTCAGCTATCTTCAATAGCAAAAAAGTTAGTCAGTCACCATGAACATTTTAGGAAATTTTAGAATATAATTGATTTTTCGAACTTTGATCGGCTGTACCGGCCAAACGAAAACTCCAAATTGAACGCGGTTTGTAAATCTGAGCTCCTCGTACGTTAATTAGTCGGATTAGAGATTTTAAATTTTTGATAAAAACACGAAAAAAGGACATGAGTAAACCTTTTAAAAATTTGTTAAAAAATGCAACTTTCTTAATAATCATCGTAGACTATTGAATTTAACTTTGTTTTCATCAGAAAGATGAGAGAAATTGATTGCCGTTAAAAAATTTCAGCTATCTTCAATAGCAAAAAAGTAAGTCAGTCACCATGAACATTTTAGGAAATTTTAGAATATAATTGATTTTTCAGACTTTAATCGGCCGTAGCGGCCAAACGAAAACTCCAAATTGAACGCGGTTTGCAAATCTGAGCTCCTCGTACGTCAATTAGTCGGAGTAGAGATTTTAAATTTTTGATGAAAACACGAAAAAAAGACATGAGTAAACCCCTTGAAAGTTTGTTAAAAAATGCAACTTTCTTAATAATCATCGTATATTATTGAATTTAACTTTGTTTTCATCAGAAAGACGAGAGAAATTGATTGCCGTTAAAAAATTTCAGCTATCTTCAATAGCAAAAAAGTTAGTCGGTCACAGTGAACATTTTAGAAAATTTACGAAAATAATTGATTTTTCAGACTTTGATCGGCCGTAGCGGCCAAACGAAAACTCCAAATTGAACGCGGTTTGCAAATCTGAGCTCCTCGTACGTAATGAGTCGGATTAGAGATTTTAAATTTTTGATGAAAACACGAAAAAAAGACATGAGTAAACCCCTTGAAAATTTGTTAAAAAATGCAACTTTCTTAATAGTCATCGTAGACTATTGAATTTAACTTTGTTTTCATCAGAAAGACGAGAGAAATTGATTGCCGTTAAAAAATTTCAGCTATCTTCAATAGCAAAAAAGTTAGTCAGTCACCATGAGCATTTTAGGAAATTTTAGAATATAATTGATTTTTCAAACTTTGATCGGCTGTAGCGGCCAAACGAAAACTCCAAATTGAACGCGGTTTGCAAATCTGAGCTCCTCGTACGTTAATTAGTCGGATTAGAGATTTTAAATTTTTGATGAAAACACGAAAAAAAGACATGAGTAAACCCCTTGAAAATTTGTTAAAAAATGCAACTTTCTTAATAATCATCGTAGACTATTGAATTTAACTTTGTTTTTATCAGAAAGACGAGAGAAATTGATTGCCGTTAAAAAATTTCAGCTATCTTCAATAGCAAAAAAGTTAGTCAGTCACCATGAACATTTTAGGAAATTTTAGAATATAATTGATTTTTCAAACTTTGATCGGCTGTAGCGGCCAAACGAAAACTCCAAATTGAACGCGGTTTGCAAATCTGAGCTCCTCGTACGTCAATTAGTCGGATTAGAGATTTTAAATTTTTGATGAAAACACGAAAAAAAGACATGAGTAAACCCCTTGAAAATTTGTTAAAAAATGCAACTTTCTTAATAATCATCGTATATTATTGAATTTAACTTTGTTTTCATCAGAAAGACGAGAGAAATTGATTGCCGTTAAAAAATTTCAGCTATCTTTAATAGCAAAAAAGTTAGTCAGTCACCATGAACATTTTAGGAAATTTTAGAATATAATTGATTTTTCAGACTTCAATCGGCCGTAGCGGCCAAACGAAAACTCCAAATTGAACGCGGTTTGCAAATCTGAGCTCCTCGTACGTAATGAGTCGGATTAGAGATTTTAAATTTTTGATGAAAACACGAAAAAAAGACATGAGTAAACCCCTTGAAAATTTGTTCAAAAATGCAACTTTCTTAATAGTCATCGTAGACTATTGAATTTAACTTTGTTTTCATCAGAAAGACGGGAGAAATTGATTGCCGTTAAAAAATTTCAGCTATCTTCAATAGCAAAAAAGTTAGTCGGTCACAGTGAACATTTTAGAAAATTTACGAAAATAATTGATTTTTCAGACTTTGATCGGCCGTAGCGGCCAAACGAAAACTCCAAATTGAACGCGGTTTGCAAATCTGAGCTCCTCGTACGTCAATTAGTCGGATTAGAGATTTTAAATTTTTGATGAAAACACGAAAAAAAGACATGAGTAAACCCCTTGAAAATTTGTTAAAAAATGCAACTTTCTTAATAATCATCGTAGACTATTGAATGTAACTATGTTTTCATCAGAAAGACGAGAGAAATTGATTGCCGTTAAAAAATTTCAGCTATCTTCAATAGCAAAAAAGTTAGTCAGTCACCATGAACATTTTGGGAAATTTTAGAATATAATTAATTTTTCAAACTTTGATCGGCTGTAGCGGCCAAACGAAAACTCCAAATTAAACGCGGTTTGCAAATCTGAGCTCCTCGTACGTCAATTAGTCGGATTTAAGATTTTAAATTTTTGATGAAAACACGAAAAAAAGACATGAGTAAACCCCTTGAAAATTTGTTAAAAAATGCAACTTTCTTAATAGTCATCGTAGACTATTGAATTTAACTTTGTTTTCATCAGAAAGACGAGAGAAATTGATTGCCGTTAAAAAATTTCAGCTATTTTCAATAGCAAAAAAGTTAGTCGGTCACAGTGAACATTTTAGAAAATTTACGAAAATAATTGATTTTTCAGACTTTGATCGGCCGTAGCGGCCAAACGAAAACTCCAAATTGAACGCGGTTTGCAAATCTGAGCTCCTCGTACGTTAATTAGTCGGATTAGAGATTTTAAATTTTTCATGAAAACACGAAAAAAAGACATGAGTAAACCCCTTGAAAATTTGTTAAAAAATGCAACTTTCTTAATAATCATCGTAGATTATTGAATTTAACTTTGTTTTCATTAGAAAGACGAGAGAAATTGATTGCCGTTAAAAAAATTCAGCTATCTTTAATAGCAAAAAAGTTAGTCAGTCACCATGAACATTTTAGGAAATTTTAGAATATAATTGATTTTTCAGACTTTAATCGGCCGTAGCGGCCAAACGAAAACTCCAAATTGAACGCGGTTTGCAAATCTGAGCTCCTCGTACGTAATGAGTCGGATTAGAGATTTTAAATTTTTGATGAAAACACGAAAAAAAGACATGAGTAAACCCCTTGAAAATTTGTTAAAAAATGCAACTTTCTTAATAGTCATCGTAGACTATTGAATTTAACTTTGTTTTCATCAGAAAGACGAGAGAAATTGATTGCCGTTAAAAAATTTCAGCTATCTTCAATGGCAAAAAAGTTAGTCGGTCACAGTGAACATTTTAGAAAATTTACGAAAATAATTGATTTTTCAGACTTTGATCGGCCGTAGCGGCCAAACGAAAACTCCAAATTGAACGCGGTTTGCAAATCTGAGCTCCTCGTACGTCAATTAGTCGGATTAGAGATTTTAAATTTTTGATGAAAACACGAAAAAAAGACATGAGTAAACCCCTTGAAAATTTGTTAAAAAATGCAACTTTCTTAATAATCATCGTAGACTATTGAATTTAACTTTGTTTTCATCAGAAAGACGAGAGAAATTGATTGCCGTTAAAAAAATTCAGCTATCTTCAATAGCAAAAAAGTTAGTCAGTCACCATGAACATTTTAGGAAATTTTAGAAAATAATTGATTTTTCAAACTTTGATCGGCTGTAGCGGCCAAACGAAAACTCCAAATTGAACGCGGTTTGCAAATCTGAGCTCCTCGTACGTTAATTAGTCGGATTAGAGATTTTAAATTTTTGATGAAAACACGAAAAAAAGACATGAGTAAACCCCTTGAAAATTTGTTAAAAAATGCAACTTTCTTAATAATCATCGTAGACTATTGAATTTAACTTTGTTTTCATCAGAAAGACGAGAGAAATTGATTGCTGTTAAAAAATTTCAGCTATCTTTAATAGCAAAAAAGTAAGTCAGTCACCATGAACATTTTGGGAAATTTTAGAATATAATTAATTTTTCAAACTTTGATCGGCTGTAGCGGCCAAACGAAAACTCCAAATTAAACGCGGTTTGCAAATCTGAGCTCCTCGTACGTCAATTAGTCGGATTTAAGATTTTAAATTTATGATGAAAACACGAAAAAAAGACATGAGTAAACCCCTTGAAAATTTGTTAAAAAATGCAACTTTCTTAATAGTCATCGTAGACTATTGAATTTAACTTTGTTTTCATCAGAAAGACGAGAGAAATTGATTGCCGTTAAAAAATTTCAGCTATCTTCAATAGCAAAAAAGTTAGTCGGTCACAGTGAACATTTTAGAAAATTTACGAAAATAATTGATTTTTCAGACTTTGATCGGCCGTAGCGGCCAAACGAAAACTCCAAATTGAACGCGGTTTGCAAATCTGAGCTCCTCGTACGTTAATTAGTCGGATTAGAGATTTTAAATTTTTCATGAAAACACGAAAAAAAGACATGAGTAAACCCCTTGAAAATTTGTTAAAAAATGCAACTTTCTTAATAATCATCGTAGATTATTGAATTTAACTTTGTTTTCATTAGAAAGACGAGAGAAATTGATTGCCGTTAAAAAAATTCAGCTATCTTCAATAGCAAAAAAGTTAGTCAGTCACCATGAACATTTTAGGAAATTTTAGAAAATAATTGATTTTTCAAACTTTGATCGGCTGTAGCGGCCAAACGAAAACTCCAAATTGAACGCGGTTTGTAAATCTGAGCTCCTCGTACGTTAATTAGTCGGATTAGAGATTTTAAATTTTTGATGAAAACACGAAAAAAAGACATGAGTAAACCCCTTAAAAATTTGTTAAAAAATGCAACTTTCTTAATAATCATCGTAGACTATTGAATTTAACTTTGTTTTCATCAGAAAGATGAGAGAAATTGATTGCCGTTAAAAAATTTCAGCTATCTTCAATAGCAAAAAAGTTAGTCAGTCACCATGAACATTTTAGAATATAATTGATTTTTCAAACTTTGATCGGCTGTAGCGGCCAAACGAAAACTCCAAATTGAACGCGGTTTGCAAATCTGAGCTCCTCGTACGTCAATTAGTCGGATTAGAGATTTTAAATTTTTGATGAAAACACGAAAAAAAGACATGAGTAAACCCCTTGAAAATTTGTTAAAAAATGCAACTTTCTTAATGATCATCGTAGACTATTGAATTTAACTTTGTTTTCATCAGAAAGACGAGAGAAATTGATTGCCGTTAAAAAATTTCGCTTATCTGCAATAGCAAAAAAGTTAGTCAGTCACAGTGAACATTTTAGAAAATTTACGAAAATAATTGATTTTTCAGACTTTGATCGGCCGTAGCGGCCAAACGAAAACTCCAAATTGAACGCGGTTTGCAAATCTGAGCTCCTCGTACGTCAATTAGTCGGATTAGAGATTTTAAATTTTTGATGAAAACACGAAAAAAAGACATGAGTAAACCCCTTGAAAATTTGTTAAAAAATGCAACTTTCTTAATAATCATCGTTTATTATTGAATTTAACTTTGTTTTCATCAGAAAGACGAGAGAAATTGATTGCCGTTAAAAAATTTCAGCTATCTTCAATAGCAAAAAAGTTAGTCAGTCACCATGAACATTTTAGGAAATTTTAGAATATAATTGATTTTTCAGACTTTAATCGGCCGTAGCGGCAAAACGAAAACTCCAAGTTGAACGCGGTTCGCAAATCTAAGCTCCTCGTACGTTAATTAGTCGGATTAGAGATTTTAAATTTTTGATGAAAACACGAAAAAAAGACATGAGTAAACCCCTTGAAAATTTGTTAAAAAATGCAACTTTCTTAATAATCATCGTAGACTATTGAATTTAACTTTGTTTTCATCAGAAAGACGAGAGAAATTGATTGCCGTTAAAAAAATTCAGCTATCTTCAATAGCAAAAAAGTTAGTCAGTCACCATGAACATTTTAGGAAATATTAGAAAATAATTGATTTTTCAAACTTTGATCGGCTGTAGCGGCCAAACGAAAACTCCAAATTGAACGCGGTTTGCAAATCTGAGCTCCTCGTACGTTAATTAGTCGGATTAGAGATTTTAAATTTTTGATGAAAACACGAAAAAAAGACATGAGTAAACCCCTTGAAAATTTGTTAAAAAATGCAACTTTCTTAATAGTCATCGTAGACTATTGAATTTAACTTTGTTTTCATCAGAAAGACGAGAGAAATTGATTGCCGTTAAAAAATTTCAGCTATCTTCAATAGCAAAAAAGTTAGTCAGTCACCATGAACATTTTAGGAAATTTTAGAATATAATTGATTTTTCAAACTTTGATCGGCTGTAGCGGCCAAACGAAAACTCAAAATTGAACGCGGTTTGCAAATCTGAGCTCCTCGTACGTTAATTAGTCGGATTAGAGATTTTAAATTTTTGATGAAAACACGAAAAAAAGACATGAGTAAACCCCTTGAAAATTTGTTAAAAAATGCAACTTTCATAATAATCATCGTAGACTATTGAATGTAACTTTGTTTTCATCAGAAAGACGAGAGAAATTGATTGCCGTTAAAAAAATTCAGCTATCTTCAATAGCAAAAAAGTTAGTCAGTCACCATGAACATTTTAGGAAATTTTAGAAAATAATTGATTTTTCAAACTTTGATCGGCTGTAGCGGCCAAACGAAAACTCCAAATTGAACGCGGTTTGCAAATCTGAGCTCCTCGTACGTTAATTAGTCGGATTAGAGATTTTAAATTTTTGATGAAAACACGAAAAAAAGACATGAGTAAACCCCTTGAAAATTTGTTAAAAAATGCAACTTTCTTAATAGTCATCGTAGACTATTGAATTTAACTTTGTTTTCATCAGAAAGACGAGAGAAATTGATTGCCGTTAAAAAATTTCAGCTATCTTCAATAGCAAAAAAGTTAGTCAGTCACAGTGAACATTTTAGAAAATTTACGAAAATAATTGATTTTTCAAACTTTGATCGGCTGTAGCGGCCAAACGAAAACTCCAAATTGAACGCGGTTTGCAAATCTGAGCTCCTCGTACGTTAATTAGTCGGATTAGAGATTTTAAATTTTTGATGAAAACACGAAAAAAGGACATGAGTAAACCCCCTGAAAATTTGTTAAAAAATGCAACTTTCATAATAATCATCGTAGACTATTGAATGTAACTTTGTTTTCATCAGAAAGACGAGAGAAATTGATTGCCGTTAAAAAAATTCAGCTATCTTCAATAGCAAAAAAGTTAGTCAGTCACCATGAACATTTTAGGAAATTTTAGAATATAATTGATTTTTCAAACTTTGATCGGCTGTAGCGGCCAAACGAAAACTCCAAATTGAACGCGGTTTGCAAATCTGAGCTCCCCGTACGTCAATTAGTCGGATTAGATATTTTAAATTTTTGATGAAAACACGAAAAAAAGACATGAGTAAACCCCTTGAAAATTTGTTAAAAAATACAACTTTCATAATAATCATCGTAGACTATTGAATGTAACTTTGTTTTCATCAGAAAGACGAGAGAAATTGATTGCCGTTAAAAAAATTCAGCTATCTTCAATAGCAAAAAAGTTAGTCAGTCACCATGAACATTTTAGGAAATTTTAGAAAATAATTGATTTTTCAAACTTTGATCGGCTGTAGCGGCCAAACGAAAACTCCAAATTGAACGCGGTTTGCAAATCTGAGCTCCTCGTACGTTAATTAGTCGGACTAGAGATTTTAAATTTTTGATGAAAACACGAAAAAAAGACATGAGTAAACCCCTTGAAAATTTGTTAAAAAATGCAACTTTCTTAATAATCATCGTAGACTATTGAATTTAACTTTGTTTTCATCAGAAAGACGAGAGAAATTGATTGCCGTTAAAAAATTTCAGCTATCTTCAATAGCAAAAAAGTTAGTCAGTCACCATAAACATTTTAGGAAATTTTAGAATATAATTGATTTTTCAAACTTTGATCGGCTGTAGCGGCCAAACGAAAACTCCAAATTGAACGGGGTTTGCAAATCTGAGCTCCCCGTACGTCAATTAGTCGGATTAGAGATTTTAAATTTTTGATGAAAACACGAAAAAAAGACATGAGTAAACCCCTTGAAAATTTGTTAAAAAATGCAACTTTCTTAATAGTCATCGTAGACTATTGAATTTAACTTTGTTTTCATCAGAAAGACGAGAGAAATTGATTGCTGTTAAAAAATTTCAGCTATCTTTAATAGCAAAAAAGTTAGTCAGTCACCATGAACATTTTAGGAAATTTTAGAATATAATTGATTTTTCAAACTTTGATCGGCTGTAGCGGCCAAACGAAAACTCCAAATTGAACGCGGTTTGCAAATCTGAGCTCCTCGTACGTTAATTAGTCGGATTAGAGATTTTAAATTTTTGATGAAAACACGAAAAAAAGACATGAGTAAACCCCTTGAAAATTTGTTAAAAAATGCAACTTTCATAATAATCATCGTAGACTATTGAATGTAACTTTGTTTTCATCAGAAAGACGAGAGAAATTGATTGCCGTTAAAAAAATTCAGCTATCTTCAATAGCAAAAAAGTTAGTCAGTCACCATGAACATTTTAGGAAATTTTAGAAAATAATTGATTTTTCAAACTTTGATCGGCTGTAGCGGCCAAACGAAAACTCCAAATTGAACGCGGTTTGCAAATCTGAGCTCCTCGTACGTTAATTAGTCGGATTAGATATTTTAAATTTTTGATGAAAACACGAAAAAAAGACATGAGTAAACCCCTTGAAAATTTGTTAAAAAATGCAACTTTCTTAATAATCATCGTAGACTATTGAATTTAACTTTGTTTTCATCAGAAAGACGAGAGAAATTGATTGCCGTTAAAAAATTTCAGCTATCTTCAATAGCAAAAAAGTTAGTCAGTCACCATAAACATTTTAGGAAATTTTAGAATATAATTGATTTTTCAAACTTTGATCGGCTGTAGCGGCCAAACGAAAACTCCAAATTGAACGGGGTTTGCAAATCTGAGCTCCCCGTACGTCAATTAGTCGGATTAGAGATTTTAAATTTTTGATGAAAACACGAAAAAAAGACATGAGTAAACCCCTTGAAAATTTGTTAAAAAATGCAACTTTCTTAATAATCATCGTAGACTATTGAATTTAACTTTGTTTTCATCAGAAAGACGAGAGAAATTGATTGCCGTTAAAAAAATTCAGCTATCTGCAATAGCAAAAAAGTTAGTCAGTCGCAGTGAACATTTTAGAAAATTTACGAAAATAATTGATTTTTCAGACTTTGATCGGCCGTAGCGGCCAAACGAAAACTCCAAATTGAACGCGGTTTGCAAATCTGAGCTCCTCGTACGTTAATTAGTCGGATTAGAGATTTTAAATTTTTGATGAAAACACGAAAAAAGGACATGAGTAAACCCCTTGAAAATTTGTTAAAAAATGCAACTTTCTTAATAATCATCGTAGACTATTGAATTTAACTTTGTTTTCATCAGAAAGACGAGAGAAATTGATTGCCGTTAAAAAAATTCAGCTATCTGCAATAGCAAAAAAGTTAGTCAGTCACCATGAACATTTTAGGAAATTTTAGAATATAATTGATTTTTCAAACTTTGATCGGCTGTAGCGGCCAAACGAAAACTCCAAATTGAACGGGGTTTGCAAATCTGAGCTCCCCGTACGTCAATTAGTCGGATTAGAGATTTTAAATTTTTGATGAAAACACGAAAAAAAGACATGAGTAAACCCCTTGAAAATTTGTTAAAAAATGCAACTTTCTTAATAATCATCGTAGACTATTGAATGTAACTTTGTTTTCATCAGAAAGACGAGAGAAATTGATTGCTGTTAAAAAAAGACATGAGTAAACCCCTTGAAAATTTGTTAAAAAATGCAACTTTCTTAATAATCATCGTAGACTATTGAATTTAACTTTGTTGTCATCAGAAAGACGAGAGAAATTGATTGCCGTTAAAAAATTTCAGCTATCTGCAATAGCAAAAAAGTTAGTCAGTCACAGTGAACATTTTAGAAAATTTACGAAAATAATTGATTTTTCAGACTTTGATCGGCCGTAGCGGCCAAACGAAAACTCCAAATTGAACGCGGTTTGCAAATCTGAGCTTCTCGTACGTTAATTAGTCGGATTAGAGATTTTAAATTTTTGATGAAAACACGAAAAAAAGACATGAGTAAACCCCTTGAAAATTTGTTAAAAAATGCAACTTTCTTAATAATCATCGTAGACTATTGAATGTAACTTTGTTTTCATCAGAAAGACGAGAGAAATTGATTGCCGTTAAAAAAATTCAGCTATCTTCAATAGCAAAAAAGTTAGTCAGTCACCATGAACATTTTAGGAAATTTTAGAAAATAATTGATTTTTCAAATTTTGATCGGCTGTAGCGGCCAAACGAAAACTCCAAATTGAACGCGGTTTGCAAATCTGAGCTCCTCGTACGTTAATTAGTAGGATTAGAGATTTTAAATTTTTGATGAAAACACGAAAAAAAGACATGAGTAAACCCCTTGAAAATTTGTTAAAAAATGCAACTTTCATAATAATCATCGTAGACTATTGAATGTAACTTTGTTTTCATCAGAAAGACGAGAGAAATTGATTGCCGTTAAAAAAATTCAGCTATCTTCAATAGCAAAAAAGTTAGTCAGTCACCATGAACATTTTAGGAAATTTTAGAATATAATTGATTTTTCAAACTTTTATCGGCTGTAGCGGCCAAACGAAAACTGCAAATTGAACGCGGTTTGCAAATCTGAGCTCCTCGTACGTCAATTAGTCGGATTAGAGATTTTAAATTTTTGATGAAAACACGAAAAAAAGACATGAGTAAACCCCTTGAAAATTTGTTAAAAAAATGGTGATGTGGCCATCATGTTACTTTCTCTGACTTGATGGTATCATTTATATTTACGCTTCCATGGTTTATTTTCAATTTAAATTATATTTTAAGTGTGCATCGAACGTTTCGTAGACTCGGATAAAACTGACGTTTAAAACGTCAAAATTATGAAAGATGGAAAAATGTACTTCAAATTCAAAAACTCAATTTACTCAAAAACTAAAGAGATTTCAAAAAAACTTATTCTTCATAAATTGTTCATTTTGGCATTCTCTACAATTATTATTAACATAAATTTGCTGTAACTATTAGCGTTTCATAATTGTATACCAAAAATGAAAAAAATAATAATACGTTTTTTTCTGGAATAACAATGATTTTATGAAAAATGTTTTCAAACAAAATAATCGCATTTCTCTGTTGTCTTCAATATTTGTTTAAACGTTTTTGTGATATTTTTCATATTTAAGAAAATATTGGCAAAAAACAAAAAACAGTTAAGGTAAACACCCACTTCCGGTGTACGAAATTTTACCAAAAGCTTTTCAGTTCTTCGGATTATCAAATAAAACTTATGTTTAAAGTTTCATATCAATTGGTCTATTAGTTTTTGAGATACAGCGCGCACACACACACACACACACACACACACACACACACAGACACACACACACACACACACACACACAGACACAAATTTTTTTTCCAGAAATTGTTGAAATGGCATCTAGGGACCCCAAAACGGATATTTCCGTAAAAAAAATTTTTGAAAAAAAAATCACGATCACAATACTTTCTCGTACTTCGTAACGGAGAAAGTAAAAATCACTTTTTTGTCAGATAATAATTTAGAAATTATATAAACATTATACTATACATGTTGTGCACCCTGTATATATTTTATATGTACAAATTACTCATTTCTCATATTGATTACATATTGTTCTGACTTGTGTAACACAGATGTGATCAACACCAATTTAAAATTATTATTATAGGAGTAAATATATGTAAAAAAAATGATATAATTGGAAAATTTTAGTACAATTAAGCATTTTAATAAATAATGAAAATTGAAAATGTATCTGCAGCTGGCTTCTTCGGTCTAGAAAACTAAAGGTAGCTAGTTCAAATGCAACTGCACAAACATTTGAAATTTTCATGAGAATAAAAAAATAACCACGTTAATTATTTTTATAAACCAATATTTAAGTAAAATAAACTGTGTTTACCTGATTGGAAATATTTATCCGAAATTCCCGTATACGAATATCAGCATCACCAATCCAACTTTTCTCGTCGACATATTTTAATCTACGCACGTCCACCAAATAGTCATTGAACAATCCAAACGACACTGTTATTGCCAAAAGAGCCAAAGCTAGGCAATTCGGACATGCCTTATTGGTGAATGTGGGCATTTTGCGACTGTTCTAAATCCCGAAGAAAATCACTTTTCATTTCCAGCGGATTTGGGGTGGGGAAAAAAGTGTAATGTCGTGGTGTACTGGTTTTTCACTCGGGTCAAGCGCAAACATTTATGGAGACCATTTGCCATTACGTAATTGGCTCCTTGTAAATTACAACCGCTGCTGTTTGAATGTTATTATATAAACCACTTTTGTGATTTATTTTGTAATTTTTAATTAATTTAAAAGTTAAACAAGGACATGAATAAAAAATATATTTATATACAGTGTGAGTATAACGTAAAGCACAAAATTCATAAAACTTACAAAGACCCAATAAGTTTTTCTAAAGAACGAATTTTGACATGACAAAAAATATTTGTCAAGGATATATCATTTTTTTGTAAATTGTAGCTGGCATGTTTAGAATTGTCATTAGCTAATGCATATGAGGCGTTCGTTTATAAAACGAACGGATTTCGTAATACATATTTTGTCTATTTTTTTATTTGCCTCAAAAAAATTGTACGCATTTCTTATACGATACTGTTACTGCCGAAAGAGCCAAAGCTAGGCAATTCGGACATACCTTACAGGTGATTGTATGCATTTTGCGACTGTTCTAAATCCCGAAGAAAATCACATTTCATTTCCAGCAGATTTGGGGTGGGGAAAGAAGTGTAATGTCGTGGTGTACTGGTTTTTCACTCGGGTCAAGCGCAAACATTTATGGAGACCATTTGCCATTACGTATTTGGCTTGTTGTAAATTACAACCTTGCTGTTTGAATGTTATTATACACTCGGCGTCAAAAAAAAGCGCCACTCTAAAAATCGCGAAAAAACTCGATTTTTCAAACCGTCGTAACTTGGTTCAATTTGGTCGAAAATGGATGAATCTTTCAGTTTGGGAAAGTTTCAAGTTTTATCTTTAAGAATGTGTAGTTAATTTTGACCCCAAGTCCAACCCACCCCCTGTAACAACGCGATGGAAGAAAAATGTTTTTTATGTAAAAAATTGTCCAACTTTGACAAGCTGTACCGTGCGCAAAAAAATCGGCGGGAAATTTCACCACAATAGCAGAAAAATTGAATCAATTTCCTTTAAATGCCTTAAAAATTCGAGTCGTTTCGATGATTTAAAGCAAAGTTGTGAATTTTTGAAAAAAATTACATTTTTCATTTTTTTCTCTTTTCATTTCAATTAAAATGAACAAATTTTATCACCCTGTCGAAAACCTTTTTTGCACTAGGGGTGACAGAGGGTGGAAAGAAACTTATGCATTTCAGATCACAAAGAATCATCGTCTTCTGAGCAAAATTGACCGAGTTATGACCGAAATGGAATTTTTACAAGTTGTAAAAATTTATCATTTTTTGTCAATCCAAAACACTTTTTGTAGGGGTTTTCAGGGGGTCACGAAAGTCAAAAACTTCTTAGATCACAAAATTCCATCGAGTTTCGTGCGAAATTCGCCTAGTTATGGCCAAAAAGGCACAAAATGTATTTTTTTTTTCAAAACTGCATAACTTCGCGCCAAATCATCGCATCGACTTGAATTTTGAAGGGAATTGGAGGAAAATGATTGAACTTTATTGCCATGCTGACCGATTTTTTTTGCACACGGTACAAGAAACCAAATTTGCATATTTAAACTTCAAAAATATTTTCTTTCCTTTAGGGGTGGCAGGGGGTGGAATCGTTTTAGCTACAAAACAATTCACATGACGTTGAAGAGAAAATTTAAAACTGTTCAGACTGCAAAAGTTCATCGATTTTGGTGCAAAATTACTCAAGTTATGGCCAAAAAAGTGAAAAATTTCATTTTTTTTTTCAAAAATTCATAACTTTGCTCCAAATCATCGAGACGACTCGAATTTTTAAGACATTTGAAGGAAATTGATTAAATTTTTCTACCATTGTGGTGAAATTTTCCGCCGATTTTTTTTTGCGCACGGTACAGCTTGTCACATTTGGACAATTTTTTACATAAAAAACATTTTTTTCCATCGCATTGTTACGGAGGGTGGGTTGCACTTGGGGTTAAAATCAACTACACATTCTTAAAGTAAAACTTGAATATTTCCCAAACTGAAAGATTCATCGATTTTCGACCAAATTGAACCAAGTTATGACGGTTTGAAAAATAGAGTTTTTTCGCGATATTTCGAGTGGCGCTTTTTTTGACGCCGAGTGTATATACCACTATTGTGATTTATTTTGTGATTTTTAATTAATTTAAAAGTTGAACAAAAACATGAATAAATAATGTATCTATATTCAGTGTGAGTACCCGACCATTACATTTTGCCGGCACGTGCGGGACCGGTTTTTGTCTTGTTTTTGGTCTTCTGAGGAGCAGGTAGCCGACCCTTTTCGGAGGGCCATAAGAATGCGCAAGTAACTGAATTAGTTTATATATTATCATATTGAAAGTAGATAATATTTGAATGTTGCCAGGGGGGAAAATAACTTTAAAAATTTTAATTCCTGCCCCCAGTTCAGCGCGACTCCTTTGGCCGATCTAATTTGATTAGGGGTTTGATCATGGCGGGATCGGTCCGCGTACGTATAAAAAATTGTCCTAGAAGTAAACGGCACCTTATTTATCGACTCATAGCCTACAGGGGCAAGGTTTAACCCATTACCTGCCAATTTTTTTATTTCTATTTTTTGTAAATTAATTATTGTTTTTTACTGGAAAAGTATTTTAGTAAGTTAAATTAACAAAAAAAAAACAACCATTGCTGAAAAACATCCAAATTTTGAAAAAGTCCCATTTGGGGATCGTGTCAGGTCTATTGTTAACGAGTAGACATTTTGTTAGTATATATAATTATGTTATAACAATTACAAATTATGCCAATTTATCATACACTGCATATGATGTCCAACATTACATTTTGTACTCTGCTTTTGTGTATATTTTTTGCATATGCCACATTTTCTTTGTTTTCCTTCCTCGGTTCTTTCTAAATAATGCCCTACAGGATCTCTTCTAACATCTTCAGGAACCCGATTCTGAGATAAATTTTGCAAAAAGGGTCTGCCAGCATGTTTTGGATTAGAAATGATCGATGATGTGCGCAAGTAGGCCCTCGTAATCGTTCTTCTAAATTCTAGGAGGGGTATACTCTTGTTAGCGAGACAGTAAACTGCATACGCATTCAACACTGCCATGTCTAATAGATTGGTAAAAATAGGGAAGTACCATTATAATAATAATAATAATAATAATAATAATTTATTCTTCCATAAAGACTACAGAAGTATTGGATCGTCAACAAAGGTATACATACATAAACAAAATACAGAAGCTTGACATTAACGGACACAAGTACCCGGATAACATTAATAATCTAAATGAGCGCAGTTTAGATATTCATCTAGGCTATAAAATGCATGGTTAATAAATATACCCTTCACCTTCCTTTTAAATTTGTTGTAATTTAGTTCGCGAATATTTTGGGGGAGCTTATTAAAAACTTTTACGCTAAGAATATTCCAAGACCTATTACCAAGTTCTAGATGTACTTTATGTTGAAGCATCAAATTTTTGTGGCGAGTTTCATGAGAATGAGTTGCTCGGTTATCTAACTCTATTTTATTTAAATATGCGTATTTACATAGTTCAAGTATGAACAGGGAGGGTAGTGTTAAAATAGATAAATCCTTAAAATGTGGGCGACACGATTGTGTTCGCCCGAGATTTACCATTCGTCTAAAAATAAATTTTTGGGTAACAAAAACTTTACTTAACCAATGTGAGCAGCCCCAAAGAAGCACTCCATACAATAATCTAGATTGTACTTCTGCAAAATAGATTTTTTTTAAGCTGAAATATTCAGACAGTGGTTTAATGCTCGTAGTTTATAAGCGATTTTATTAAGATTATTTATTAAATATTTACAGTGCTCGTCCCATTTTAAATTATTTGAAAGGATAACTCCAAGAAACTTTACGTCGTTGGTTGTTAAAATATTATTATTATTTACCTGTAGGTTTAAGGTTGCATCAAGCGTCCTTTGAGGAGTATGAAATAAGACGATTTTAGTTTTATCCGGGTTTAATAAAACTCCATTAGACTGAAACCAATAAGTTAACTTAGAGAGCACTGTATTACCTGAAATCTCAAGGTTGTTGATTGATTGATCTTTAATTAGCACCGATGTGTCATCCGCATACATGGCTACATGGTAATTTGAGAGAAAATCAGCAATGTCATTAATGTACAAAATGAATAATATAGGCCCAAGGATTGATCCCTATGGGACGCCTATTGAGCACGGGAGGGTTTCCGATCTGTGTCTCCCACCAGAAATACTTGGGTGGGTAATCTCCACAAATGAGGACCTTTCAGAGAGGTAAGAAGCAAACCACTCACCGGCTTTCCCTCTTACCCCGTAGGACTTCAACTTCCAAAGCAGACGATTGTGGGGGACACAGTCGAAAGCTCGGCTTAAGTCACAAAAAATACCTAATGGTAATTCCTTATTTTCTAGGGCGCGTAAAATCTCATTGTAGAAAAACAAAAGGGCACTTATTGTAGATTTCCCAGGTACAAATCCAAACTGGGTTTTATTTATGATAGAATGCCTTTCGAGAAAAGAGGACAGTCGTTGTAACATAGCATATTCAAAAAATTTTGATATTGAATCAGCTAGTGTTACAGGTCTATAGTTATCCAGAGCATTGGGATCTCCTTTTTTAAAAATGGGTTTAATCAGTGACTGTTTGAGTTTATTTGGGTATATACCAGTTTCGAAAGATAGGTTAATTAAGTAAGCCAGGGGGGCAGCCAGCTCACATCTGAATTCCCGAATTATACTACAGTAAATGCCATCTGGACCAACACAAGGTTTATTCTTTAATTTGTTCATTAAACTTATTAATTCATCTGGACTATAGTCTAATAGAAAAATGCTGTTTTCGTTCTCGATTGGCAAATCCGATGTATTTACAATAAGGCCATTGCTGATGTCTCTTGGGACGGAGTCAAAGTAATTTACGAACGCGTTGGACACTTCCTTAGGGTCACAAGTTACTGATTCGCCTATTTTTATTGTAAGATTAGGTTTTCCCGCCTTTTCCCCGGTTGCTCTAATTTCAATTCTATATTTATTGATAAGCCAGTCCATCTTATCTACTCCTCCCATATATTTGTTGTAACGATCTAATCACTGCGGCTGCGGTATTTTGACTTGCTTCTTCTATGCCTTTGACCATCTGCGTACTGTTTGCAGTGGTAGAAGGGCTTGGGGATTTGATAACATTTTGACACAATTGTTATCTTTCCATACCACCCCAAATATGTCATTTTTAACATCAAAGCGGTAGTCAAATGCACCACGGTGTTCTTTTTCATGTCACTATCGGCCTATAGGACAGTTGTTCATCCTGTTATAACGCACCGTTCCCGTAGCTGCAATATTTTTTTCTTTTAGGACTTTCATTAGCTCAAAACTCTATTACGGAGAAGGTGCACCGGGTGGTAAACTATTGCGTGAGAACTGAATTTATGATGTATCAATAAATTAAAAAAACAAATACAATAGTTAGGCCGGTCACCCTCGACGCAACTATCGGCTAGCTCAGGTGATTTATGTAGAGCAAAAGAGAAAACAAATAATAATAATAATAATAAACTGGACTTACCTCCGTTCGACAGCGCGCGTCTGGTACACACCCGGTATTGATTGAAAAATTAACGAATATTACGGATAAACGGTAAAAGAAAAATAAATGAATTAAATGAATGTTTATTGCAGTGGCAAAAGGCAACAAGAAAATAACAATACAAGTAACTAACAATTATGACTACGCGAGAAAACATCACAAATGAAAACACAATTTAAAAACAAGAAAACGATTAACAATACTAACTTAAGATTTTGAACGAGACCGTGAGCACTGGCTCAAAACTAACAAGTTGTTACTTGGTGCACTTGATAAGGCGACTGTTTTTCCTCGAGACACAAGAGGAACTCGTTCAGTTCAGCCTTGAAGACACCGTCTCCAACAAACTTGCGCTTCTTTGAAATGGTCTGGGTTGCTATTTTGGTGGACACGCGAGTTTAAGGCGGTGCCCTAAACCTTGAACCGTTTGGGCCGCGTCCGCATGGTCACCGAGCGCTCGTCCGTCGGTCCGTACGTAGGTGCGCATAAATTAGCCAGGTAGCAGATCCTCACGAAAGACTTACTCATATGCCCTAATTCTCTAACCTTACGAAGCTTAGAATTAACATACATCCTATTATTTACATGATTAAAATACGTTTCGTCAATGTATGTGTTACGAACGTAACTCATTTTTAATAACAAAATGCTTATGAAACAGTTGATAAAAATAATAGTAATAAAAGCGCGCGGTTTGAAAAATAAAAAATGCAAATAAGCGTTGTTACGACGTTCCAGGTGGAACGCCGGTAACAATTCGGCCCCGTAAAAATTAGTGAAGTTCGCATTCCATCTAGATTCGCGGAATATACACAACGACATACATTGACCTTAGAGATAGTATATACAAATCGACTACATACATATGAGAGTGGAGCGGACGTGGATCCTTCCGATTCTGTGGTGTGAGGGGATTCGTCCCACACCGGATCCGGGTTCAGGTAAAAAGAAACCCTCTGCATTCCCGATGCTCTGCTACAGGGTGATTCCACCCTCGGAGACCAGAGCATTGCTCCAAATCAGCTGCAGGATACCGCTGGGTATCCTCGAAGTCCTGACGTGGCTCTCATGTGCCCAGCTGCAGGTCAGCTATGGCTATCCTCCGCGTTCCTGGATGGTCGGAGTAATTGTACTGGTTGCTGGGGTACTGGCTGGTTGGCAAGATCCTTCCGGAGCTGTGGTGCGAGTGGATTTCGGTCGTCCCGCACCGGATCTCGATTTTAGCTCTGCTGCAGGATGGCTGCATCCTCGGAGGCCAGAGCGGCAAAGTCTTCCTCAGAAGCGGCCTTCTCCTCGCTTCTAGGAGAGTGACTTTGGTAGAAAACGTTCGCTACGGTCAGGGATGGGCTGACATCCCGATTCCGGGTACAAAACGTTGTAGTGGGCGCCACAATGGGTTTGGCTGTCTGGACTGCCCATTGTCAGTCGGGCTGGATGGCCGTATAGTCATCTCTACGCCTGTGATTTTGAGATCTTTTAAGAATTTCCAGCCGGGAAGATCTCTTGGTCGTCTTCCAGTGAAAGCGGCGTCTGGTTCCGCCACTTCGGCGTAACGGAAGGTACTAGCTAGTACTCTCCTTCCGTGGAGTGAAATTTCAAAGTCTATTTACACGAACACATGTCTATTTACATGAGCACTTATATTATTATATGAGGTCACAAGGCCGTCGGTTTGAAAGCGGCTATTCTCGTCGCGGGTACTTAATACTGCCCGGGGTCACAAAGCCCGGCGGTTGGAAAGTGTCCATATTGCGGAGCACGGCACTAGTGAGTGTTCGTGGGGGGCGGCGTTTAAAAGCGTTCGTAAGGCACGGCACTGGGTATGACACTGTTTTACGAGGGCATGTTAATCCATCCTCAGTCTGGCAAAGCGGGGCCCGTGGGTGGGTGCTTGGTGGTTGAGTGGCGGAAGAGGTAGCGGTGTAGTTTAACCGCGGTTCTGCCGCTGTTGGCAGTTTCCCGGCTTGTTTGGGCAGTGGCGGTTCCAGTGACGACCCTGCCGGCACACCTGGCATATCGGAGGTTCCATCTTGGTTTGTGTCGAGCCTGGAGGCGGTGTCCGGCCTCGCTGCGGGGCGGAGTTCTGCCCGTGGTTGGGGCGGTTATCAGTCTCTCGACCGTACTTGGCGTTTCGCTCATCTGGGCGGTCTCTACGCAGCTGTGGACGGGGCGGGTGAGTGCGGTTCCCGGCATGCGGCTGACCGTTGCCGTTGCGGGGTGACTGGGGGCGGTTTCGAGTATGCTGCTGGTGGTTACGCCTCCACGGAGGCGGCGAGGAGCGACGTTGTGGCGGCTGATAGGCGTGGACCGCTGGTTGCCTAGCGTTTCGGGCGATGGTCTTCATGGCTGGATCTGTTGCGGCCGTGGGCATTGGCTGTAATGCGGCGGCGGACAGCTGGGCAGCTTTCTCTACGAAGTCGGTCACGGTGGTAGGCCGAAAGAAAAGAGCCTGTCGAAGTTCTGCAGACGCGAGGCGCTACATCGCCTTGGTCTTGAACTCCTCGGTCCATGCGGTACCATGTTTAATATACAATCGTTGCTTCCTCAAAGCGAAGATTCCAGGAGGTGTGGTACCCTGCTGTTTCGTTACCAGCTCTACCACCTCGTCGTGGGCGAGAGACTCTGGATCGACAGAGCTGATAAGCAAGTGCCTGGCTTGGCCCAATGGCACATCCTCCGCAAAATAGCCCCCGTATTTTTCCCTGGCGGCGGCGTCCATCCGCGCAAGGGCCCTCCTATTCTTCGCCTCGTTGCTTAGATGGAGGCCCACAAACTCTTGCTCGAGATGGTTTATAAACTACCTCGGGTCTCGGCCAGTGAAAGTGGGCTGGATTTCGGCGTCAGCCCTCTTCACTTCCCTTAGAAGTTCCAGTAATTGTCGATTAGCCTGCGTGGCTACCTGGTGAGGATCTTCCCTCGGGGAGTAGGACCGGTCGTTCCATTCCTGGGGATGGTATTCCTCGCGGGGCGACCTTACTTGGTGACGGTATTGGTCCATCGTTGCGTACTGACCTTGGGGGGAGCGGTGCCTCTCGTTCTCGTGAAGAGAGCTCATTCTCTCACGTTCCCGCTTACGCCGGCGAGATTCGTCGCGCTCACGTTGAAGGTCCTCCACTATCTTCCTCATCTCCCTGACCTGCCGATCGCGGCTTTGGTCACGGCGAAGGAATTCTTCTCGCTCGAGCTGGAATTCCTCGCGCTCTCTGCTCCTGTCCTCCTGCCGCTGTCGTATTTCCCGGAGTTCACGGAGGAGCTGGTCGTTGGTAGAAGTCCGGTCACTTTGGGCCTCCCTCTCCCTCAGGCATATCTCTTCGTGAATAACACGGAGGCGGGCCTCTTTTTCCTCTCGGAGGTATCTCATGCGCTGGTCGTATTCACGTTGAGTTTCCGCCATTTCGTCGTCGATGTTGTCGACGAACGATAGAGGCGACGATCGGTCTTCATTACGCGATTGTGAGTTCACGTTGTCTTCCTGCAGGGAGTCGGCGGAATCATGAACTGACATGATTGGTCCGGCCGATTTTGGTCGGTCTGGTGCTTGTTGAGCACGTGAATATGGATCGTAGCTGATTGTTGACATTTTAAATGTTAGTAGAATTTGATCTGCCAACTTACTAATTGCATAAAATACTAATGAACTCGCGGCCCCGTCGAGATTTTACTCGACTTAAACAAAAAAATTAAACAAAACGTCAAGAAAAAAAACAAAAAAATGACAATTGACTGATAAAAAAAAGTAATTATAACAAAACGCAAATTATCGGCAGAACAAAACAAAACTCTTGATTCAATTATAGGAAAAAAATATATAGAAAAAAAAAGAAAATTAATAGCAAAATTAAATTAGCAAAAAAAATTAATTAAATGCCGACTAAGCGGAAATCGAACGCTGATCAGATAAAAGAAATTTAAAATCACTGATTAAAACGGCCCCGTCGAGGAAAAAAAATAATGCAAAATTTACAATGTAAAATTCACTTAATAAAAAATATACAATTAATACAAGCGGTTAACGCGATCTCACCGAAAGTAAAATTTAAAAAAAAACTAACAATTATTTACCCCTTACCTAATCGACTAAATTAAATTAAAAGATAATAACCCAACTACTTAACGATATTTATAAAAGACGGCTGAATGAATAAAAAAACGTATAAAAAAAAGAGAAAAAAAAACAATCTAAATCAGCAGCTAATTGTTTGCAAAAGAGAAAAAAAAACACATTAAAAAACACAAAAATAAAATCGCTAGCCTAACTGAACATTTGAATTGATACAGTGGTTGTCGCGCAGAGCATATGTGACACAAAAAAAATTATGCAAGACACTACACAAAATAAAACAATAATACACTTCTGAAAAAAAAAATATGATTACACACAAACACAACAATGGGGAAGTAATATGAACTAAAGTCTCGATAAATAGATATTAAAAAAAAATAATTATGGTTGTTTGAAACCAAAACGAATACGCAAAAAAAATTATCAGTCCTGTATTTAAGGCCACTAAGTTAACCTGACATTAAAATAATTAGTAATAAAAAAAAAACGTCAAGACGTAAGTATATCGGGCCAAAAGGTTGTGGCGGCACTGATCTCGCGACACAACTGCGGTTGGACTGGGATTTAAATTAATTGACGAATTAAAATTAATATAAAATAATTTTAAAAAAAGAAAAAAAAAATGGAAAATAAATTGAAAAGTTGATTCAGGGCATGGGCAACTTTTCGGCCACTAGGTTGGGCGTCACTTGTTACGGGGAAGGTGCACCGGGTGGTAAACTATTGCGTGAGAACTGAATTCATGATGTATCAATAAATTAAAAAAAACAAATACAATAGTTAGGCCGGTCACCCTCGACGCAACTATCGGCTAGCTCAGGTGATTTATGTAGAGCAAAAGAGAAAACAAATAATAATAATAATAATAAACTGGACTTACCTCCGTTCGACAGCGCGCGTCTGGTACACACCCGGTATTAATTGAAAAATTAACGAATATTACGGATAAACGGTAAAACAAAAATAAATGAATTAAATGAATGTTTATTGCAGTGGCAAAAGGCAACAAGAAAATAACAATAAAGATAACTAACAATTATGACTACGCGAGAAAACAACACAAATGAAAACACAATTTAAAAACAAGAAAACGATTAACAATACTAACTTAAGATTTTGAACGAGACCGTGAGCACTGGCTCAAAACTAACAAGTTGTTACTTGGTGCACTTGATAAGGCGACTGTTTTTCCTCGAGACACAAGAGGAACTCGTTCAGTTCAGCCTTGAAGACACCGTCTCCAACAAACTTGCGCTTCTTTGAAATGGTCTGGGTTGCCATTTTGGTGGACACGCGAGTTTATGGCGGTGCCCTAAACCTTGAACCGTTTGGGCCTCGTCTGCATGGTCACCGAGCGCTCGTCCGTCGGTCCGTACGTGGGTGCGCATAAATTAGCCAGGTAGCAAATCCTCACGAAAGACTTACTCGTATGCCCTAATTCCCTAACCTTACGAAGCTTAGAATTACCATACATCCTATTATTTACATGATTAAAATACGTTTCGTCAATGTATGTGTTACGAACGTAACTCATTTTTAATAACAAAATGCTTATGAAACAGTTGATAGAAATAATAGTAATGAAAGCGCGCGGTTTGAAAAATAAAAAAATGCAAATAAGCGTTGTTACGACGTTCCAGGTGGAACGCCGGTAATAACTCGTAAAAAAGTTGTCAAAATAAAAGACATGATTCGAAGGATTTCTGATAGTCGAAAAATTTTTGATCATAACGGAAGCACCCAATCCATCTAACTGATGTCTACCTTCTTGCTTTCCTTCATACAAATGAAAGTAATATCCTGTTTCAGAGCAGCACATTGCCTACTGCTTGAACCCAAATCTGATCGGTTTTCCTCTTATAAACTGCTTCAAATAGTGGTGGCCATAATATCGAATCATTTGCTCGTCGATACTTAAATTCTTTGAAAACACTCCAAATGTTTTGAATTGTTTATTCATTTTTGTAAGTAGTGGACTTATTTTGTAAGTCTTTGTAGATTGTTGAGTTCCTATTTCCAAATTGTCATTGAAATGTAAATTCCTCTTTATTTCGAGATATCGATTTCTTGTTAAACATTTCCGCACACTTTCAATATATACATCTTCATCCTCACACCAATACATCTGCTCCTGCGGCAAGGAATGATATCCTGTAAGCAAAGAATCCAAAGAATTTTTTTAGGCAGTTTACTATAAAACCATGCCGATTGTTTTGGGCTGCATATTTGACGGATTCCTTCATAATATAGGTCATAATGTCTTCGTTCAATAACAACTCAAAGACTTCGACTGGCGATTTTCCTTCAAGTTTTATTTTTAAATTTTGTCTCATCTCTAAGATCTCATTGTCGTGACCCATTTCCTTTGCAAAATCAGCTTTTGTTTTTTACCAATCTGTAGTAGATTTTATTTTTTTCTGGCGCTTTGGTAATGGAATCTTTTCATTCAATTTCCTAGACGTAGATGCTATTGGACTAGAAGTAGATGCTATAGGAATTGCAGAAGAATGAACTTCAACTCTGCCAGGCACGTATCTCGGATGTGTATGTTCCAATACATCTTCGTCAAAGTCTTCAACATCCGATACCACATCAACGTTATCGGGTGGAAGTTCGACAATATCTATCTCCGCTTCTGGCTCATCCTCATCGAAGAAATTTGGATCATTTATTATATCTTCCAATTGAGAAAGTGATACAAATTGTCTGGTACCCATATCTGGCAATTAGAGAAAATTAATAATTATAAAGGATTTTTAACATTGTACGAGCCACGATCCCCAAATGGATATCATCATTAAAATGGCCATAATTACATCTTAGATGATTTGAAAGCAAACTGTATGCTACAGTTAGTTACTATAAACTATAAATTGAATGCATTTGAAAAACAATATTTATTTTATGCAAGACTTACCTCGATATTTTCACTATTGGTTTCTAAATAAAAAATAACAAGCACTTTTTGAACTTTTTACAATCAACTTACATGTCTTAACTGTCATAAGAGCTTATATGTTGCCAAAAACATAAAATTGTCAACTACTAACAACTGCTAAACATTAAGATCACTGATCCCCAAATGGGGATTTCAATTCATACTACTAAGTAGCGGGTTCTAGGACCTCTGGTTGTTTTTCTACAGGTGATCAAAAATGGCCTAAAACACGTTTTTTACACTTTTGACACCGTTTTACTTAAAAACTATAATCAATTCACTATTTTTGTTATCACATTCGGGTTCTACATGAGAAAATCTATAAGAATTAATTGTCATTGGCGAGTCAATAAATCGGTGTTGCCCTGTGTAATACGTATCGTATTTTTTGTTACTTCTTCGCCATAAGAGGCCACTGATGAGGCGAATGTGTATGTTTAAAGGCTTTTCAAAGATCACTATAGTTTGTCGAAACATTCCGGATATTCATCTCTTTCTTAAAATGTTCGGAGAGTGGTGAAAAGCTGTTTTTTGCAAACAGCTTTTCACCTGGGCCATATGTGTCCGGGTCTGCAGCCAGTGTGCCAGCCGCTTAAATTCCGACATAACATCCCTGAAAAATGAATTTTGTTTTTAAAACGCTCCGGCAACTAAAGTCTTCCTGTCAACTGTTAACCTTAATCTGCATCTAGCATACAATGAAAAATTAAAGTAGTTCAGTAATTACGTCTCTTGTATGAACCCGTTCACTTTTCGCGCAAGAACTTTAATTATCCCTTTCACCCGACACCTGTATTGGCAGTGGAGTGCTTGGCGAAGAGCTTCTAAACATTCTCCTGCAGTAAATTTGTTTGCATGGAAACGAGCGCGAATACACCTATATCTCGAGAGGGAAAACTCCGCACCCCTTGAAATATAATCACTCTCACCCTCGAATACTTTATGTGTGTATGTGTGTGTGATGTAAACGATTAGTGACTTTTCCATTAATCCGACAGGTAAATGCGTCGGAGATGAGAACGAGTCCCGACTAATGCGACACCTAATGGCCGGCTATGATCCAGCTGTGAGACCTGCTGAGAACTCGTCCCTTCCGCTCACAGTCATTTTCGGGGTCTCCCTGCACCACATTATTGACGTCGTAAGTAATTATGTTTAGCTTTTAAAAATCCCTTCATCTTCCTCTTCATCTCGCGTACACATTTACATTTTTTGTAGCTAAAGCTTTCGGTTCCCACCATCCTGCCTTGCAGGAAAAACAGGGAAAGAAATTTTTCTGAATGTTTTAAAAATACAACGATTGCATGCTCTCCTTGAAAGTCAATTTTACAATATCTGTAAAAATCATTTCATTATGCAGTATAACTCTAAGCCACAGGCACTGTTGAAGCAGTTAACATTATTGAGGTAATTAATTTGAGGGAAATTAAAAATTATAATACGAACTGTAGCTCCGAGTTAAACTTTTTAAATAGTAAAAATTTAGTGATAATGCCATGAAATAATAATTGGAAGGTAAACTGTTTATAAATAGTTGTTTTTAAAAATAGATAAACGTAAACCATCCCGTAGTAATGGTGTCAATAATGATCTTCATAGCATATAATATATCATTACCGATGTGTTTTGAACAACTTGAAATAATATACAGTATGTTTTTTTTAATCCTGGGCCATAGGATTCTACATGCTAAAAATTATACCTTGTGTTAATGTATATTTTATCATATAATTTTGAAGCAAATTTTAGTCATATAAATCAATTATTTTTCTACATGATGCGCTTCATTAGAATAATTTAAACATGTTTTATCCCATTAAAAAGTGCTTTTGCTCGGAATGCCACAATCGGGATATGCCGCAGAAAAGTTGTCAACTATTTCCCTAAAATAAAAATTCCCTGACTTCTTGTCGAAAAATACAACTATTTCCCTGCTGGACAAACCTCTTACAATTGCCGTCACAAATTTAACCCGTTCTTCAACAGTATAAACAGACATTTTCTAGTATAAATTCGTTTGATTACTTGCCTCACTAATCAATCTGACATTTCGTAAATTCAAGGTACTTTGATTATTTTTGCTCAGTTTTTTTTATATTAAATAATTTCATTTTTTAATGGAATAAAACATTTTACTTTCTCCGTTACGAAGTACGAGAAAGTAATGTGATCGTGATTTTTTAAAAAAAAATTTTTTTACGGAAATATCCGTTTTGGGGTCCCTAGATGCCATTTCAACAATTTCTGGAAAAAAAATTGCGTCTGTGTGTGTGTGTGTGTGTGTGTGTGTGTGTGTCTGCGCGCAGTATCTCAAAAACTAATAGAGCAATTGATATGAAACTTTGACATATGTCTTATTTAATAATCCGAAGAACTGAAAAGCTTTTGGTAAAATTTCGTACACCAGAAGTGGATGTTTACCTTAACTGTTTTTTGTTTTTTGAAAATATTTTCTTAAATATGAAAAATATCACAAAAACATTTAAACAAACATCAAAGAAAACAAAGAAATTAATAGCTTTTGCTTGAAAATATTTTTCATAAAATCATTGCTATTCGAGAAAAGAAATTATTATTATTTTTTAATTTTTGGTTTATAATTATAAAACTATAATAGTTACAGCAAATTTATGATAATAATAATTGTAGAGAATGACAAAATGAACAACTTCTAAAAAATAAGTTTTTTTTCGAAATCTCGTTAGTTTTTGAGTAAACCGAGTTTTTGAATTTGATGTATAATTTTTTTTCCGTTTCATAATTTTGACGATTTAAACGTCAGTTTCATCCGAGTCTACGAAAAGTTCGATGCACATTTAAAATATTATTTAAATTGAAAATAAACCATGAAAGCGTAAATATAAATGATACCATCAAGTCGGAGAAAGTAACATGATGGCCACATCACCATTTTTTTCTCTACATAACTGTCTGGGCGCGCTGTATCTCAAAAACTAATACAGAAATGACCATGAAACTTGAACACAAGTGTTATTTGAGAATCCGAAAAAATGTAAAGCTTTTGGTAAAATTTCGTATTTCCGAATATTTACCTTAACAGTTTTTTTGTTCTTTTAGCCTTTTTGGGACTTCATAACAAAGTTTTTAGAACTTTTTTTAAGACATTTTTAAAAGACCTTTCTTCGAGGATTCTTTTTCAGAACATTTTAAGAAATTTTTTTCAAGACTTATTTTTTAGAACTTTTCTTTCAGGACCTTTATTTCCAGGATTTCTTTTCAAAATTTTATTAACAGGATTTTTTTCAGGAATTTTTTCTCGGGACTTTCAACTCTTTGTTGAGAACTTATTTTCGGGATTTTTTTCAGAAAAAAAATTTCAGAATTTTTCTTTTCATAACTATTTTTGGACCTTTTTAAGGACTTTTTCAAATATTTTTAGCTTTTTTTACGACTACTTTCTAAACTTTTTAATTCAGGAATTTTGTTAAGGACTTATTTTAGGCTTTTTTGCAGGACTCTTTGGGATTTATTTTTTAGGACAATTTCTTCATCCTTTTAAGGATTTTTTGCAATGCTTTCTTTTCCGATTTTTTTTGTTTATTTTTTATTGATGTTATTTTCAGGGCATTTTTTCAGGGACTGTTTTTACTGGACAATTTTTTTATGATATTTCATCGGGGCTATTTTTCTCAACCTTCTTCAGGATTTATTTTAGGACTTTTTAGGACTCTTTTTCTGGACATTTATTTCTGGTATTTTGTATGAAGACTATTTTTCAGGAGTTTTTTTCACGGCTTTTATCACGACTCGTTTTCAAGACTTTATTTCCAGGACTGTTCCTCCAGGACTTTTTTTCGGGACTTTTTCGAGTCTTTCTTAAGAACCTCTTGCTCGGGACTTATTATTTTACATACAGTATTATTTTTTCCGGATTTTTTTTTCAAAACTTCTTTACAGCACTTTTTTCAGTACTACATATAATTCAGGACATTTTTTATGGGATTAATTTTCAGGATTTCTTGTACCGGAGACTCTTTTTGCGATTTCTTCAGAACTTTTTCAGGTCTTTTTTAATGATCTTTTTACAGGGTTTTTTTCAGAAATGTTTTTTTAGGATTCTTTTATGATGTTATCTCCATAATTCTTTTTCAAAACTGTTATTACACGACATTTTTTCTGAATATTTTATCAGGACTCATTTTTGGGACTTTTTCAAGACATTCTTCAGGACTTTTGCATGACTTATTTTAGGACTATCCTTTGGGACTTTTTTGGGACTCTTTTTCAGACGTCTTTCAGGATTTTTTAAACGACAATTACTTCTGGTGTTTTATACGAAGACTTAATTTTTTAGGATTTTTTTGCAGTACTTTTTTCAGGACTTTTTTCACAACTTTCCAACTGGAAACTTTTTTCAAGACTTTATTTTCAAAACTGTTTTTCCAGGACTTTTCAGGACATTTTTTTGTAAGAACTCTTTCTTAGGGCATTTTTTCAGGACTTTATTTCTGGTCCTTTTGAAGGACCTGTTTTTCAAGACATTTTTTGTCGGGACTGTTTTTAGAAATCCTTTACTAGACTTTCTTGTTCAGGACTTTTATGAGATTTTTTAATCGGGGCCATTTTTAGAAATCTTTTTCAAGACTTTTTTTTAGCTGTTTAGTAAAATTACGGTAAAAATTATTAGAATTTGTAACATAATTTGTCATTTTTACCTTTCATAATTTTGACGTTTCAAACGTCATCACCATCGATCGATCATGTGAAACGCTCGATTTAAAATATGATTTAAATTGAAAATAATGAATAAATCTATAAATATAAATAACTATTATACCATCAAATCGGAGAAAGTAATATGATGGCCACATCACCATTTTTTAAGTTATTCTAGTGCAGCGCATTATGTAGAAAAATAATTTATTTATATCTAACTAAAATTTCCTTCAAAATTTTATGATAAAATATTAATTTAAACAAAGTATAATTTTTAGCATGTAAAATCCTATGGCCCACGATAAAAAAAAAACATACTATATGATCGATCTTCTTGCAATACATTAATCACCACCTTCATCTTCGCGGTTGATATAAAAACTATAAATAATTGAAAAGTATAGAAGAAATATGATTGCAACTAGGTGGCGCACAACTGTATTTACAAACATTTAATATCATGGCAATTACAATAGTTGCTTTAAAAAAATATTTGAATGAAATCATAAGTTGTAGAAATAACACCAGAAAAAGTTGTATGTGTGCTTTAATTTAAGTGAGATAAAACAATTATTATTATTAGAAATTGAACCATACTCCGTCAATGTATATTACACATATTTTTGTAATGTTTAAATGTAAACCTATAGACTTAATGTCATTTAAATGTTAATATATATCCTTAGGAAATAAATGTTGTTATTTAAAAAAATCATATTGTACACATAAGAAATCGAAAAACTTTAAGATTTTTACTACCGTTAGCTTTTATGTTTATGCATACAAACTAAATAATTAATGTTTTAAACAATAACCCAATATTTTTACATCCAACAAATTCTTATCAGCCTTAATTTTAATAAGATAAAGTATTAAGTACTAAGAAACTATCGATTCTTCATTTGCGTTGCGAGTTCTCATCTTAATCGGAATTTGTGATTGTCGTAATGAGTTTTAGGTGATTGTGGTTTTACCTTAAGTACATCAGAACGTGGAAAAGCACTTTCCAGTATAAAGCGCCAAAACTATAATTACACCGCAAGAACTTTGGACTGTCGATGTTTGCCTCTCTTTATGTTTATTCTTGATCTTGTCTGCATAATGTATAAATAAACAGAGCTGCTTGAAGTTTTGTAGGCTCTAGGCACGAATAACTAAAATGTTTGGTAATAATAAGGCAGGAACTTATTATTATTATTATATATGATGTAAAATACTGACAAGGATTTTAATAATTTAATTGTAATAAATATCAATAAGCTTGCTTCATAAGATCCAAATTCTGGAACAATAAATTTCCAATATACTACAAAAACAAATACCAATATTGGTAGTTCATATGATTGAGGATAGTAACAAAAACATATATTAATTTACTATTATTTTGTTTGGTATAATTAATATCTATTTCATAAATTTAATAAAACGAAATATAGCCTGAATATGTGAATATTCAACCTGTTCGTAACTCTGCAAAGCAAAATTAAGTCTTATTAAGACTATAAACAAATATTATCTATTTCATATTACTATCTTTTGTAAAATATCACTGAATCAAATCTAAATATATAAAAAATTATGTATATCTAATTTTCCAATAATACAACTCCAAAAAACTAAGCATTTACTATCAAAACCCCGGAGGTATGAAATCTAAATTAAGGGATATTAAGCATACTGTAAATTGCTCCTCTTATTATGTTATTATTTTTACAGAGACTCGGCTTGATAATTCCATTGACAATAGTGAACTTGGCTTTAAAAATTTTACAATTTTTAGAGTGGATAGATCCCCATTAACTAGCCTCAAATTTAAAGGAGGTGGTGTTCTCATAGCTGTCAATAATAACTTACACTCTGCGATTTTTCCTATTTCACAGGCAAGTATCGAACAAGTGTTTGTAAGAATAAATAGGAAATTAATTATTGGTTCAGTACCTCCTAGTTCTGACATTAATAGTTATATTGATAATTGTGCAGCCATTGATTCTATTAAAACTGAAAATCCTTCCGATGAAATATTTATTGGTGGAGATTTCAATCTAACTAATGCTAGATGGGCGTATAATTTAAAATCTGTTTTAGCTAGTAATAATACATGTGCACTGGCTGAAATCGTAGGTGAATGTTTTGATTTTAAGAATTTGTATCAACTCAATAATATTCCAAATTCTCGGAATACCTTTTTGGATTTATTTTTTTCTGATATTGCGGAAACTACAGTTAACCTCGCACATGATCCATTATCTAATCATTCAATTAATCATAACCCTTATGATATACAGGGTGTATTTGAAATAACGAACAGGCTCGTAACCAAGAGATTATATTATTTTTAAACAATATTCGATTTTTTTTGTTTATAACTGTAACAAAAAGCCCGCAATTAATTATTAAAGTTAATGAGTGAAAATACGCAACATGTTTGGGGGCAGTGATAATGTGACCTAATTTTTAAACGGCATCGGCTTTAGATATCGAATTACAACAAGCGCGTAGGAATATCTGAGAGCTCTTTAAGTGTCAATGAACTTAAGGACTGTTTATCCTTTACCAAAAAAAAAAACGTTGCGATAACACTTCAAATTTCGGAGGCAAGAAATCGTATCTCGCGTTTTAAATAAACAAACACACATTCCATCCAGACCTAATTAAATGAGAAAAGCATCGGTTCTCAAAATGTTTAAAAAACCTAGAAAAATTAGGAAAATTCAAAAATTTTTGAAATGGGTTTACAAATATTTTGTGTATGTGCCCTTAAAATTGACCAAAGAAAAGAAATTAGCTCATTTAAAGTTTAAGAACACAAACTGTGTTAATGATATACTATATTTTCTACTCTTAGAACAAAATGTAAGGATTTAAATGCTACACTATATCATTGCTACTTTAAGAAAGTGGAAAATAATATTAAATCTAATCCTAAATTCTTTTGGAACCATGTTAATGATTTTAGGAAAACTACTGGCTTTCCGAAACATATGTTCCTTGATAGCTCTGTAGCAGCTGATTTGCAAGAGTGTTCTGACTTATTTGCTGATTTCTTCATTTCTGTTTATGTTTCGGACAATGGAATTGGACTCCCCAAAGTAAATAACAAAACTCAGATAGATTTTAGTAACTGGAATATATTCCATTATCAGTTATATTTGAGGAGATTTCAAAACTCAATAGTAGCTGTAAATCTGGCCCGGATGGCATTCCACCACTTTTTTTGAAAAATTGTGTCTATTCATTATAAAAACCTATTTATTTATTATTTAAAATCTCTTTATCAACAGGACATTTTCCTTGAGCATGAAATAGTAGTTTTATTATACCTATTTTTAAATCAGTAGATAGGAATAATGTAAAAAAATACCGTGGAGTAGCTCTACAATCAACCATTCTTAAATTATTGGATTCTCTTGTTACGTCGCAACTAATTTTTGCTACTAAAAATGCCATTGTGAATGAGCACGGATTCTATCAGGGAAAGTCAACAATCACTAATTTTCTTACTTTCCAGACCTTTGTACTTGATGCCTTAGAGAAGGGTGATCAGATAATAATAATAATAATAATAATAAACTTATTCATCCATAAAAATCAACCGATATTGGACAAGTCAAGATAAGGGTTCCTTGCCCCTAAATTACAAAAATCATCATCTATAATATAACATTACAAAAATAATCATCTATGCTATAATATACATTGCTATATAGATATATTTTTAGTTTTTTATTAAACTCATTATATATTCTAATATCCTTAAGAACAACAGGTATTTTTTTATAAATTTTCACACAATTGTGATTTGGGCCGTGTCATGACCGACTACTGCAAGACTATGACGATGCCGCGCATTGTCCTCATGATAGTCCGAGTTTCTTTCAAAATAATGTACCGGGTGACCCAGGGATCTGTAAAAGCCCCATAACTTATTTGCTATTTGAGATACCGACTTCTAGTTTTCTTAAACAGATACCCACACTTATTCTACATATTTTAAAAATATGTATGTTTTTGTACAGGGTGTCCTAATATACATAACAGAACAAAGTTATGTTTTTTTTAATGAAACACCCTATATTTTATACTTTATTTTCAACCCTCTTGAGAAGCTGATAAAAATAGTATAAGATAGTTTGGTTCTATTATGGACAGTTGGTTAGTTATGGGCAAATTTGTGGCAAAAACATGTACACATTGAAAACATTGCAGAAGCGTTCCTAGCAAAGATTGCATCATTATTTATACACTAGAAAATTTTTCACATCATAAAAAATAATACACATCGGCTTTGGTTCTCTTTTATTGATAGTGCTATACAGGGTGTCAACATACGCTAAACAATGGATAACTGTTTTTGTTCAAATGGAACACTCTATATAAGTTTCCACCAATCTATTGCATTTTTAATAAGCTTTCCAATGATATGCAGTTTGTATAACAAAATATTATGGATTCTTGAGACTTATCAATAAAAACATATTTGTTTTGTCACCTTCTGCTGATTTTTGGATTTTCAGCCAAAACTATGCATTTTCAGGAAAAATTATAAGAGACCAAAATTTCCGATCGACATAGGTCTTTCAACTTTTAAGATAATGCGTGCATTGTCCGCCAGAGCGCGCAAAATCGTGACCGTATATGCATTTTGGAGTTTTCTTTTCAAATTTTTTATTAATAAATTGCACTATACTTTATTTACCGCATCCTCTAGCGGAAAAACGGGAAATTATGGGGAAATTAAAATGGCCCATATCGATTGAAAATGTTCCGCTCTACAACTCTTAATAGAAGCAATTTTTGCCAAAAATGCATAGTTTTCCCTAAAAATGCAAATTGAAAATGTATGTATCAATTTTTGCGTTTTTCAATGGTTTTTTGTATTTTTAGCGAAAACTATGCATTTTGAGCAAAAACTGCTTTTTTTAAGAGTTGTAGAGCGGAATATTTTCAATCGATGTAGGTCATTTAAATAATTCTATAATTACCCGTTTTTCTTCTAGAGGACGTGGAAAATAAAGTATATGCAATGAATTAACAAAAAAATTGAGAAGAACGCTAAAATGCATATACGGTCACGATTTTGCGCACTCTGGCGGGCAATGCACGTATTATTGGAAAAGTCGAAAGACCTATATCGATGGAAAATTCCGCTCTACAACTTTGGTCTCTTATTATTTTTTCAGAAAATGCATAGTTTTGGCTAAAAATCCAAAAATGAGCAGGAGGTGACAAAAGAAAAATGTTTTTATGGATAAATCTCAAGAATCCTTAATATTTCATCATACAAATTGTACATCATTGGAAAGCTTATTAAAAATTCCATGCATTGGTGGCAAGATATACAGGGTGTTCCATTTGAAAAAAGTAGTTATCCATTATTTTGCGTTGACACCCTGTATAGGGGTACGAACAAAAAAGAACCAAAGCCGATTTGTATTATTCTTCATGATATCGAAAATTCTTTAGTATATAAAAACGATGCTAGCATTGCTAGGAGCGCTTCTGCAACTTTTTCAATGTGTCCTTGTTTTTGACACAAATTTGCACTAACCAATCGTCCATAATAGACCTATACTATCTTATACTGTTTTTATCAGCTTCTCAAGAGGGTTGAAAATAAAGTATAAAATATAGGGTATTCCATTTAAAAAAACCTTTGGTCTGTTATGTATATTGGGACACCCTGTACAAAAACATATATATTTTTAAAATATGTAGAATAAGTGTCGGTACCAATTCAGGAAAACTAGAAGTCGATATCTCAAATAGCAAATAAGTTATGGGGCTTTTACAGATCCCTGGGTCACCCGGTCTTAACAAATAAACTGCACCTTAAAATGTAAATAGACGAAAAAGTAAGTACATTGTTTTTTGCGAATGTTTCCCTACAGGAATCCCTGGGTGGTATATTATATATTAATCGCAATATCCTTTTTTGAAATATAAAAATCCTGCTGTTTAGTGCAGGTTTTCCCCAAATAATGATGTTATATGATAGGTAGCAATATGCAAGTGCGTAATAAGTTTCTAATAAATTGGATGTAGCCATCGTCCCCTTTAATTTTAAGATAGCATAATATGCTTTATTTAGTTTATTACAAACAAAATCTATATGTTGAACCCATGAGAGTTGTGAGTCAATAAAAATACCCAAGAATTTTGTTGATTTTTTATGATTTTAGGGAATGTATTCCGGAATCTTAGTATTGTAAAAATAAAGACATTCGGTTTTATTTTGGTTTAAAATCAGGGAGTTTTTATCACACCATCGTACTTCATTTACAGTTAGCTGTATTATTTGTCCTAATAAATCTGGATCGGAGGATGATACTATAACAGACGTATCATCAGCGAAATTAATTAATTTTCCGGAACTAATATGGTTGTTTATGTCGTTAATATACAATAAAAATATCAGCGGACCCAGGACTGACCCTTGCGCCACTTCTGTATTTATGTTGTGTACATTTGATACCGCATTATTACATTTTACGTAAAATGTTCTGTTTGTCAAAAATGATATCACAAATTCTAAAATATTTCCACGTATTCCTATATTGTCTAATTTATATTTTACAAATTCTGGATTAACGTATCAAATGCGCGAGACAGATCAAAAAGTAACACTGCTACGGAATGTTTTGCATCTAACTCTTTGCTGACATGATCCATCATTTGGTAGGAAGCTGTCTCCGTTGAAAAAGATTGTCTAATTCCATGTTGAGTTGTTGATAATAGTTCAAATTTATTTAGGAAGCACCATAAGCGGCCACTCACTACACTTTCTATTATTTTCGATATTATACTTAGCAGGCACACAGCTCGGTCCTCTTTCTTGAAGATGGGTAACACTACTGCGGTGTTTAACACTGTTGGGAAAATTCCTATTTCTATTGATTTATTTATCAAATAGGTTAACGGCTCCACTAACTCATTTGATACAAATTTGACAAAAGTTGTCGATGTCCGTCGTGTCCTGTGCTTTTTTTGTCTTTTAAATTTAGAATTGTTAATATAACTTCTCTTTCGTCCACCGGGATGAATGCAAACGATTTTGAAAATTCTATACAGCCAGTACAAGTCTGTGATATGTTTGCCCCAAAGTGTTGTACCATAGTATCACTAACCACATTTGCAAATTATTGTGCAAATATGTTAGATATATCGTCAGGAGTATTATATGTTGTACCATTATCAACGATTTTCTCAATTTGATTTATTTTTCTATTATTCAATTTCTCGTTAACCAATTTCCAAATCTTAGCAGATTTATTAGGAGCATTATCAATGATATTCTTATAATATTCATTTTGTGTTACTTCAATCAATGTTTTATAATCCCTTTTTTTTTGTTTAAGTATAACAATCTGGTTTGATCGTATTTTAAATTCTCTTTCAACCAAAATAAATCATTTAATTGGTTTCTTGCTAATTTGATCTGATTCGTCATCTATAGTAAGTCGTTTTTATTACCATATTTGTTTCTTAGGATCGTGGAATGGGATTCCAGTTTACTTCCTAGTGTATTTATAAAGATATTGAAAGCTTCCTCTATATTAGATGTTAGATATAATGTCATCTTGGATGTCAATCATTCCCTGCTTTGTCATTATATTCTTTATCGTTCTATTATCTGTTGCGCGGATGACTGATCTACAGTCTGTAGTTTGGAAGCTTAAACATTGCGCTTTGTGCTCTGAACTATGGGGTTCTATAATATGACACGTTAAAAGTTCAGGTGCGATATTCACGGACTTCGCTAAGGCATTTGATCATGTTAACCACAGAATTCTTCTTTTTAAACTTCACTGTCTAGGCCTTGGATCGTCAATAATTAAGTGGTTCGAAAATTATTTATTGAATCGGACTCAATATGTTAACATTAATAATTTTAACTTGCACCCCGACGATTTGGGACGTCCATTTTGACGTTTTTAATTCTGACAGGCCATAACCAATGACCACAGCTTATTTTGTTTTTATCAGTGTACCCAACTTATAAAAAACATAGTGTTGGGTCCGCTTTAAATTCCAATTTCCTCCACAGCGGATTATTCCTATGGCAATGACGGTTTGGTGGATGTGCATTTCGACAATAATAAAAATTCAATTGCAATGAACGTATAGGAGAAAACCAGCAATTAGTAATATGTTGGTTCAATAGTAGCTATAAAGTTTTTACATCTTCGTCGTATTTGAGAGCGGAGATGAAGTTTTTGTAGATAAATTCAAGTTTGTAATATGAAATGAAATAAAAACATTTAAACAAATATTGAAGGTAACGAAAAAGTGGACTTCTTTTGTTAATAAATGTTTCTCGTAAACTTTTTTTTCGCGGATTAATATGAAATGTAAGATTTTTCGGACTGCTTTTAGGCCGTGAAATATCACTTTTGCGGACTAGGCTTTAAAAATGCTTATTTACGTCAAGGCTGTAAAAGTAATGAGCCAATCAGGTGAGACTACGTCATGTTATTTCGCCAATCAGATGAGACACCGCGTCGACCAATAGAAGCCGCCCGGAAATTTGTTTGACATTACAATGTATTTTTCCTCCTAGTGGCCCGGCATTTGACGTTTTAACGTCGTCTACCGGCGCACTTATTTCCTGGCACAGCAGAACAAGCGACTTTCCTTCAGATGTTGCCTGTGAAAGAAGCCCAATAACGGCTTCTGCGAAGTATTAACAATCCCGCGTAAGTTTTCTCCGAACACCGTGTGTTTGCCTAACTTTCCCACGTAATTGAACCCGAGCAGCAATCGGAAAAATTATCGAAAAGGATTTGGAGGTTACGTATTATGTAAGTTTTATTTCAATGTAATCATTGAACAATAATAATATGAACATAATGACTTTAATATTGGTTCGTTAAGAAATATGTGTGATACCAAGAAAGTGCATTTTATTGAAAAGTTCCTGAATTCCTGAATCAAAATGTATCACAAAGTAATGGCTTCCACCATCAACCAAATCAGTAAAGAAATGTATTGAAGAGTTTTACTCGAAATAATTATACGGTCCGTGCGATTTAAATATTCATTACATGTCACTTACGAAATCATGATGATTGATTTAGATGATTACACCACACACACCATCAAAATGCGGATACCACAATATCTATTATAAATGTCAATTTTTGTTTTACTTGGGTACCTACGAAATTTCTACAAAGCTACCTGCGATATGTTGATGGAATTAAATGTATTGAAAATTATTGCATTGCAATTTATTACTGATTTCTCCTGAACAATCCGCGAAAAAATTATGTGTTTAACAAGGCAATAAAGTGACAGATTTACGGACGCGGCTGGAGTTTCACCGCCGAGCGAGCTTGTAAGCGAGGTTGTGAATCCAGCCAAGTCAGGAAATCTGCTATTTTTTATTTATTTTTTAATTTTGGGAAAAATATTCTAATTATTTCAAGCACTCAGTCATTTAACCCTGATTTGCCAGCAGTCCTAGATGTGAAACAGGTATTTTCAATTCCATTCTAAAATTATACGTTAACAAATTATCAGCGCCATCTGTCATTTCCTCTTAAAATAGTGTGTTCAGTAAATATTCATTGGCATTTTACAGAAAATCGAGAAACATTTCTATATATCTTAGATCCAAATTAAATATTTAACAGAAACATAAGATTTAAATTTCAGGCATATCTGGGCACATAACAAATAAGCAAGAAAACTTAAATATATCATTTACCATAAAATATCACAAATCAATTCCTCACATTCTCACATTCTCTCCGGATTAAAAAATGCAAATATAAACCTGCAGGGATACAAATTAATCTGGTTCAACTGATCTCCAACCGCTCTCTTTCCTTATTTCCAGGACGAGAAAAATCAAATATTGACAACAAACTGCTGGATTACGCAGATCTGGATCGATCACCATCTAAAATGGAATTCCTCGGATTTTGCCGGCATTAAAGTAATAAGAATTCCTTACAATCGAGTCTGGAAGCCCGACATCATCCTTTATAACAAGTAAGCATTCTTTCATTGTAATAACATAATTCCATGTATTCACGATACGGGTTAAGCTGTTGTTCAGGATTGTAGCCGTAGGAACTGAACAACTTGAGGAATATCAGAAACTATTAGGCAAGTATCTGTGGGTAATTATTATTGACAGTTCGCGGAGAGCAAACAAGACGTAACTCCGTTATGTTGTGCATAGTTAATAATGTTTTAGTGACCATTAATATTTGACGAACATGTCATATAAGCGCGATGTAATCTAATAATGTAATAAACCAGGGATATTACATCCGTATATATCAAATACGGGTATTAATCCATTTACGTTTTCATTTTTATTCGAATATTGTCTTGCCGGTTTTAATATTTGAACCTGCCGGATGTCATCTTGGCGTTTTATTGTTATGTCTGTGTGCCGAGCTTAATTTAATTCTGTTTCGCTACGATGGGAAGAATGTGGATTCCAAAAACGTCTTGTTTGCAATTGAAAAAATAGTTGGGCGGCCTAGTTTCAAGACGCCTTATTGTAAACACCATATATTGCTAGTAAGAAATGTACTACGTAATAAAAGAACCTTCAAAATTGCTCTACTTCTAGACTTTTAAAGACACAAATATTGATCATCATAGTTATTTTTTATATTTAATAAACACTAAATATAGCCCGAGTGTATAATTTTTCAACCTCAAAATTAAGTCTTACAAAGTCTCAAAACAAATAGTTTATTAATACAAATTGAAAACACTTACTTGTTGCAAAAGCATTAAATAAATGAAATAATTGAATATACAACCTGTTCATAACTGTTACGATTATTTATATATTCAGGCTACTTTTCATATATATTTAATTTAAATAATTTCCCTGGTTAATGCTAGGTCGGAAATTAAAGTATAAAAAAATAATGTTGTTATGGCGGTTTGATGGTAAATAGAGGTTTTTCTTGATATTTTGAATAATATCGATCAACAACTAGTGCAATTTCTAATTTATTCAGCAACGACAAATGTGGATAAATTTTATTGAATACTCCACATGTTCAAGCAACGACTCTATCGAAGTTGCCATATATAAAGAATAAATTGATAATTTATTGATTCATGTAATGATTCATTTTGTTGACTTTTGTAATACTTTATTCTACATGTTTTTATTAATAATATTTTAATAACGACAAAACAAAAGCATACTACTTGTCTACTAAAATGCACTTGCGACTTTTGCTATTTTTGGGATACGTAACTCTGCATCGTATTTTCATTTATATTTTAAGAAGTCTTCCTTTATATCAGGGTTTCTTAGTGAGGATTCTTGAAATAAGTTTAAGGTTTGTATGAACACTTATTGTCAAAATTTACAGTTTACAAATAATTTACTCATAGAGGAATCCTAGAGGTACAATTAGAGGTATAAATCATATTTTTATCTTATTCATACGAGAAGTTACAAGCTACCTTTTATAGAGGCGGCTCGTCATGTAGAGCCAAGGAGCCATGACACTACCTCTAGTTTCGATCTTAGCAAGAATTTTTAATTAAATAATATTTTACACGTGCATTTGGAGCCAAATAAATTCTGTTTCATCTAGTGGGCGCGACGCCGACACTATTTTCTGCGCCATACATGATCAGTAAAATTAGTTCATTACGGAACAAGCAGCGGCGGCTCGTGGATTTCCGTCGGGAGGGCAAAGACAAAGATGTCGCTCGTTCTGCACTACTTACTCTTACAGAGGAAGCAAATATTTCGTTGGTGTTTCGGTCAAATTTTCTTCCATTACGCCGCCGCCGAACATCCACGAGCCGCCACTGCTATCGGGTACATAAATGAAATAATTAGTTAGGTCTCTGTCTGATTTGATTACCGTAAAAAATACTGTGGGATATGTCGAGTATTTTCCAGAATGTCAAAAATACAATATTTCTGGATAGATTTGAGAAGTTTGAAGCTAATTCTGGCAGTCACTATTTCTTTTCCATTTTTTTAATTCTGATGCAAATTCTGTTTTTTCTAAAAATCAATTTTCGATGGCTGACATTTTGTTTCCAGCGGGGGTATGTCGATCATTTTCTAGTTTGTCAAAAATACAATATTTCTGGATAAATTTGAGAAGTTTGAGGCTAATTCTGGCAATCACTATTTTTTTTAGATTTTTTTTTAAATCACAAGATGCAAATTTGTTTTTTTTTTTAATCAAGTTTCAAGTGCTGACATTTGGTTTCCAGCGGAGGTATGTCGATCATTTTTTAGTTTGTCAAGAATACAATATTTCTGGATAGATTTGAGAAGTTTAAAGCTAATTCTGGCAAACACATTTTTTTAGAATCTTTTGAATCACAAAATGCAAATTATATTTTTCTAAAAATCAAGTTTCGAGTGCTGACATTTTGTTTCCAGTCGGGGTATTTCCAGTATTTTAAAAATATTTCTGGATGGATCTAAGAAGGTTTGAAGCTTATTATAACAGTCACTATTTTTTTTAGAATTCTTTAAATCACAAGATGCAAATTCTGTTTTTCTAAAACTCAAGTTTTGAGTGCTGACATTTTGTTTCCAGTGGGGGCACATTGATCATTTTCCAGTATGTTAGAAATACTATAATTCTGGATGGATTTGAGAAGTTTGAAGCTAATTCTGGCAGTCACTATTTTTTTAGATTTTTTTTTTAAATCACAAGATGCAAATTTCGTTTTTCTAAAGATCATGTTTCAAGCACATTTTGTTTCCAGTAGTGTATGTCGATCATTTTCCAGTATGATAAAAATGCAATATTTCTGGATGGATTTGAGAAGTTTTAAAGCTAATTATGGCAGACACTATTTTTTTACAATTCTTTAAATGACAAGATGCAAATTCTGTTTTTTATAAAAATCAAGTTCCGAGTGCTGGCATTTTCTTTCTTTTTGGTTTTTCTTTGAGGTTACGTGGACGAAGAATGGTATTATCGATCTAGTACCCACCTGGAACAAAACTACACGACAAATCGTGCAAATGAATAATATGTTTTATAATATCAATCCATATAGGCAACATATTTACTTAATATAACATACTCCCAAAATGGTTGCTAAATGTGGCCCAAGGGCCAACACTATGTGTGTATATGTTAATATTTATATACAATTGCTCATTTAATTACAAACATGTCGTGACTGAATGGCATACGCCTAAGTCAAAATATATATATATATATATATATATATATATATATATATGTTTATTATTTCTTAAAAAATGATACGGGGGGATATATTTTTGTATGGTAAGTGACTCTATCAATAAAATGTTTCACGAGCCGCCACTGACCTTTTAGATGTCAAAATTTTAGAAATATTTTAACTAAAAGAGATAGGTATGCCCAATAGGTCATGGCTAATTTGTTAGTTTGGGAAATATCGGACGTTTTTCAATTATTGGCTACTTTAAAATACGTCTTTTTCCCAATATCTGTAAGATATGCGCACACGCAGTATAGTTTTGTGTGGTCTTCTTCGCCGAATTCAGTGGCGTGCTTATTTTTTAATTCTGACTTTCAATTTAAGAGTTATGACACAAAGTTGCATTTTTTAAACTGAACACCCTATATATTTTATGTCATTGAATAGAACTTTAAATCAGCTTTATATTGATATAATATGATTAATAAAAATTCATGTAAATTAACGAGAAAAATGATTATATTAGAAATTTTCATAACTCATAACTCTTACATTAAAAATAGATTTATGGGTATGTTGTAGTTCCTAATTTTTTTTTATTATTTATATCGCGACCGGTTTCGGCTTTATGCCATCTTCAGGCGAAACTAGAAAAAACTTAAATTAAAAGTTGAAATAAAAAATAAGCACGCCGCTGAATTCTGTGAAGGAGATCATACAAATAACTATTTAACTGTTTTTCTGTATATCCTACAGTTACTAATAAAAAGACGATTATCTCTGAATCTAATCAAGTTAGCCATCATCTGTTAATATTATTCTTGTTATTTTAGAAAAAGAAGTCATACCGTGTAAATCAGATATAGCCTATAAAAACATCGAATTGGGGCCACCCGTTATAATATTTTTTGTTAGAAATAAATTTTGGTGGAACTTCATTGTAATTTGTCAAGCCGATTAACAGTATGTAATAATTTGAAATAATTTTGTTTATAACTTTAATTTAATGGGTCGGGTCATTTTTTGTTACAAATAAATTTAAAAAAATGTATCGAAACTGTTGCGATTAATAGTATTTCTTTGCTAAAAAATCATTTTCATAAAACTGTACTTCAATCTGTATGTACTGAATAATAGTATTTATTGTTAAAAATTAATTTTGAAAAAACTTAGATTAATGTGTCATTCCAATTAATAGTGGATTTTTGTGTGAAATAAATTTTGATAAAACAGTTTTAATCTGTATCGGGAGGCCCTTGGATTGTTACAATGTTAGTAAAATTTTAGACGATTGCATTTTTACTTTGTATTACAAAAAAATTATGCTTCTCATTGAAATTTTGAATAATTTAGATTGTAAATTGCGTATCTGGAATTTCTCCAAAACGTCAATATTAGCTAATTGAAAACATAGAAAGTTTCAGTCGTGGCTAAATTATAAACAATTGATTTGGTTTTTATTGAACTGTTAGAAAAAAAAATTACTTTTTTTTGGACAAAAAATATGTAGATTTGAAAGTTACGTATGTGAATTTCTTCCAAGAGTGTCTTGAAAAAGTTGATTTTAGTGAGACGTTTGTAACCGTACAAAGATGATATAACGAAATTTTACCAATTATGAGAGTGTCTATTTTGTATTTAATAAAATGTATGGTAACTATTAAATTTTAAAAATATTTGGGCGTAAAGTTGCGAATGTGAAATTGTACCAAAAGCGAGCGTCTTGAAAAAGTTGGTTTAGTTAAAAATTGGAAATTGCAACTTTTCCAATTGCCATATTTTTTAAAAGTTAATATTAGTGAAAAATTTGTTATCGTAGAAAGTTTCAATAATAGTGAAATTTTCTCCAATTGTCAGGGTGTTAATTTTATGTTTAATACAATTTAAGGTGATAATTGTGTCTTGAAATCACAGATAGTTGCAATAATTGTAAAATTATCGGCAATTCATTGGATTTTTATTTTATGTTTTAAAAATGGATGTTATATTTTTTTGCAAAATTCAGGTTTAAAGTTGTTTATGTGCATTTTTCCAATTGCCATATTCATTAAAATTAGATATTAGTAAAAAAAATTGTACTCGTAGAAAATTGCAAAAGTAGTGAAATTTTTACCAATTATCAGGTTGTCTGTTTTGTATTTAATAAAATTTAAAATAATTATTGAATTTTAAAAATATTAAATTTGCTTATGTTTTTTCCAAGTGTAAGTGGCTCGAAAAAGTTGTTTTTTAGTTGAAAATTATAAATAGTATATAGTTGCAATTGTGGTTGATTGAATTACTATTATTAATAATTGATCAAGTTTCCATTTTATATTCAAGAAATTTAATCTTAATTATTGAATTTTTTAAGTTGGGTTATACATTTCATCCAAGTGCGAGTGCCCTGAAAAATGGATTTAATTTAAAAATTGTAAATTGTGGAAAGTTGCAGTTATTTAAAAAAATATTATTGTTTGTTTGAGTTTTTATTTACAGTCTAAAACAAATTATCTTTATATATATATACAAATATCTTTATTCACAGTAAGCACACATAGAGTTATTATTTACATAGTACAACAATTTACAAAACTATACTGTGAAAGGGCTATCGACCAATAGTCTTTCGGCCCTTTTATGTACACTTAAGGTTAACAAATTATTGATGTGATGAATTATGATAAAGATGTATTTACATTAAATGAATTTATGAACTGATGAGTAGTGATCTGTGGATTTTTGAATTTGGGAAGGATAGTAGGATTTCGAGGTAAGCAGAACTTGTTTAAAAGTGCTCTGTTCGATTCTTTTGAAGCAAATTTGCCTATGATGGACAGTATACGCTCTTCAATGGGTGTTATTTTGGTTTTTTCATACAGAAGGGTGTTTGAGGGATTGTGGAGAGGATTGTTAGGATGACGTAGTTTCGTTAGTAGTCTTAAAGCAGAGCGCTCTGCAACCTTAATATTTTGGGATGTTTTGGGACTGGATTGGGGAAACAGGATGCAGCCATAATCAATAAGCGGGCGACAAATAGTTTTGTAGATTATTATAGCGGTTTTAATTGAAATGCCTTTATTTTTATAAGTTAATGCCCTAAAGTGCTTGGCTCTGGTTGTAATTTTAATTTTGATTAATTTAGAATGTTGTTTAAATGAAAGTTTGTTGTCAAAATAAATACCTAAGTATTTACAGCACTGGGATGGAACTATAGGTGAATTATTGATTAATAGTGAAGGCGATGAAGGTGAGGGTTTATGGTTTATATATTAATTCATTTTTGTTAAATTATTGTATTATCTCTAACATTGCTCCCTTCACTTTTGAATTATTTAATTAGTTATACTAAGTAGCTTACTATTATATACTATGCGTTCTACTGACCTGGGTAAGGCTTTGCATTAGCACAAATAAATTTTGGAAAAAATAGATGTTAAAGTTGCTTATTTGATTTTTTTCCAAATGCGAGTATCTCGAAAAATTTCATTTTGGTAAAAAACTGGAAATCATGGAAAGTTGCAATACTGATTAAATTATAAACAGTTTAATGGTTTTTTATTTTATAATTGAAAAACTGGCTGTTTCTCATTGAACTTTAGAAATATTAAGTCTTAATTTTTGCGTGAATGAATTGTTGGAAAGTTGGAAAGTTGGAAACCGTTGAAAGTTACAATAGTGGTAAAATCATAGACAATTGATGAGATTTTCATTTTACATTTAGAAAGAGTATTTGTTATTGAATTTAAAAAAATGGTTGAAAGTTGCGTATTAATTATAGATAGATGCGACATCTTAACGTTGCATAAATTCCTTGATCGATCGTGAGTGGAGAAATCTACCGATAATAAACAACAGAAAATAACCGTTTCCCTGCCAGCATTACTACTGAGCTGGTGAGCTATAATAAGATCGAAAACGGTCCTTGATTGTCGCACTGGGAAACAATATTTAATTTTTTATAAATTCGACAAAGAGATCAAATAACCTAATTATACGAATATTCAACCTGTTCGTGACTGCAAGATTAAGTCTTATTTATCTAGTAGTTTATTTATTTATTTAATGCATCTGCAATAAGTGAAAATGTGTCTCAAATTTATTTAAATTTTTAGTTTGGTTTTGATTTTCTTTAAGTGCGCGAGTTTTAAGATTTTTTTTTATTTTTTATTTTAGTGGAAAAAATAAATTATACAGAGTTGTAATACAAATTCAATAATAAATAATTGATTAAGTTTCCTTTTCATCTTTTTTAATGTATGTAAGTTCCTGATTTTTTTTAAATTTAGATTAAACTTGCGTGTGCGTTTTCTAAAAGTTTATTTTAATTATGAATTAAAAATCGCTGAAAATTGCAAAAAAAATAGTTACATTATAAACAATTGATTGGGTTTTTACATTTAAAAAGATTAATGTTACTTTTTGAATTTTAGAAATTTAGGCTTAAAGTTGCGAATGCGAAGTACGAGTGTCAAAATAATTGATTTTAGTTAAAAATTGGGAAATGCAATTACAAGTATTCCATAATTATAATGAATTGAAAAATGCACTATATTCACTAACGAGTTATAGTTAATTAAAACATAGGGAATTTTTCAATTCAGTTTAATTATGGCTCATTTATTAAAAATTATTGGGTTATCATAAACATTTAGAAATTGGAAATTATACAATTTTGCAAATATTTTCGAAAATCGGGTTGTTTTTGTAACACATTTCGTATTAATAAAATTAAAATCTTAAAAAACAATCAAATAACGCCGAGTACACTTTCTCCTATTTAATGATTACCAATACTCATATTTATTGATTTTTTCCAAAACCAGCGAGTTCCCGAAAAAATCTTATTAATTATAAATTTGTCATTTTGGCGATCTCTACAGTTAACGTCCATAAAAATGACAAAATATTTTTTTTTTCGACAATTCAATTCGAAAAGTTCACGCGAAATATTTATTAACAAAAGATGTCCACTTTTTTGTTGCCATTAATATATTATGTTGAAATGTTTTCTAGTATTGTTCATGGTTAAAAAGTATCGTAAAGAAACAAGAAATGGTTAAGGCAAATAACCACTTCCGGTGCACACAAATTTACGAAAAGCTTGTCAAATAAAGTAGATTGTTTGACAAGTTTTGAAAGCTTCGCTTTGAAAGCTGCGTTTTGCACGCGAGTACCAATTTGCATGCAAGGTACGAGCCTGCAATGTAACTTTAAAAACATGTCGAACACTCTGCTTTTCCTACGACCAACCATTTTCTTAAGTATGTTTCAATTATAATTTTTCTCGAATTTACCCGCGTTTATCTCAATTAAATATGTGCGTATTATTAGTGTCAAAACATTATTAACTTCTAATCTAAATTTGCTTATTACTATTTTAAAATCGATTAATAAATATTTAATTGTTCTTCGTCACTACCCATTTTATTTTAATGATTTTGACACATTTTTTGAAGTTTGAGGATTTCACTTTCAAAACTAGTTTCAATTTTCAAGCATGACATTACTTTTCAAAAGTGACAAATATACAATTGGCAACTTTCAGTGAAAAGGCATTGCGACGATATACAGTATGTTTTTTTTATCGTGGGCCATAGGATTTTACATGCTAAAAATTATACTTGTGTTAATGTATATTTTATCATATAATTTTGAAGCAAATTTTAGTTGATAATATAAATCAATTATTTTTCTACATGATGCGTTTCGTTCGAATAATGTAAACATTTTTTATTCCATTAAGAAGTGCTTTTCCTCGGAACCGGACAATCGGGATACGCTGCCAAAAAGTTGTCAACTATTTCCTTCAAATAAAAATTCCCTGACTTCTTGTAGAACTATTTCCCTGCTGGACAAACCTCTTATAATTGCCGTTACAAATTCCACCCGTTCTTCAACAGTATAAACAATTATTTTCTAGTATAAATTCGTTTGATTCCTTGCCCCACTAATCAATCTGACATTTCGGAAATTCAAGGTACTTTGATTATTTTTGCTCAGTTATTTATATTAAATAATTTCAGTTTTTAATGGAATAAAACATGTTTAAGTTATTCTAATGCAGCGCATCATGTAGAAAAAAAATATTTATTTATTACTGACTAAAATTTCCTTCAAAATTTTATGATAAAATATACACAAGGTATAATTTTTAGCATGTAAAATCCTATGGCCCACGATAAAAAATATCCTGTATATGTTTTCGGGAGCGGTTGTAGATTATGATAATCAAGCAATCATCAATCAATTTATTTTCACTTAGGCCACCATGATACATGTACAACAAATTATTAATGTATAGATATAGTATTTGCGGATGTGATTGTCACCTAGGTTAAAAGTTTAATTTGAAAATATTTAGTAGATTTTGGGATAATACAGCGCCCGCAGACACATTTTTGAAAAATGGTCTCGGTGACCTTAAAATTAAAATTCATTTAAAATCACGATTTAAATACTTTCCCGTTGTAAAAATAAGTGATATTGATTTATTTATTTATTTAATCGTCCTTTCAACAGACTAGTTCAATTTGCAGGGATGGTATATAATGTAATTATGAATGTAATTATAAAATACGGATAAATACATTTTAAATAAACTATCTGAGATAAGATAATTGCAAAGAAAATGTTCTGTATGTCAAATATTTTACCTTACATTCGATAGAACAGATAATTTCGTAGAACAAACATCGTACATCAAACGAAACTGAAGGATCATTTCTGGTACACGGCGATAAATTCATACATTTATTTGCTTTCAAATACATCAATATTTAAAAAGGAGCAGAAAATGCCTGCAAACAGCAGGACATGGATCCTGCACGTACATATACTACACACATTTCACAATATTCTTACACTCGAAAACGACAAGGGGATTTATTTTAGTGAAAGAAACATATGATAAATTACAGATACAGCACAAAGCCACGAGAAAAACGCAGAAAAATCTTAGACCGAGATGTACTGCTTATATCTTAGGATAACCACAAAGGGCTATCGGAGTCGTGGTTCATCAGATATCTGAGAGACAAGGGGATTTCCTTCAGTGAAAGAAACATATGATAAATCACACAAACAATACAATGACATTAAAAAGCACAAAACAAACGAGACAAAGTTGCACTGTCCTCTATCCCACCATAACCACAAAGCGTAATTGACATTGCGGTCGATCAGGTGTGTGAATTTATAAGTTAATATTTAATTTTAAATTTAATTTATTTTATGCATCTGCAACAAGTAAGCGTTTTAAATTTTTATTTATTACATTTGTTAATTGATTATAGTATCCTATCCAATTCCATTGTAACAATTTTATGAAAACTAGGATACACTGGTTAAAGCTTCACATTAATTGAAAGGCGAGTGATGGCAACAATTCGAAACTCGGACCGCGTTAATTATTGTAGGTTTAATAACATTATCCCAGATCTGTAGTTGGATAGGTTACCGGTACTATTCGCTATTGATATACAAATAAGGACGCTTTAAGTGACGAAGGCAAGTAAAAAGCTCAGTTACATAATGATACGACTGATCAAACGTGTACAATTACTGCCGTAATACATATTTTATTTTACATAATTTACCGTTGTTTCGTGAAATTTTCCGCGTGACGAAGCTAAAATATTGCGAAGCAATTACAGCGGAACATTAATAAATCTGTAAAAACCGAATATTAAACTTTGTGTTACATTTTCGAGATAATACAGTAAACACTGAGCTGAGGGAAAACTAGTTGGTAATCTTATTAAGCGACCTACATTTAAAAATTGCTTGCCCTAGGGAGACATTAACTGCCGCACTAATGGCTCAAAGTATTTTTGAAAAATTTACATACACCCTAGTCGTTAAGCCTCGCTTTGTTCTTACAACAGGACGTCATTAAATCCACAAAGTACACACAATTTTGTGTTGGAATTACATGTGTAAAGTTGTTTTAATTCAAAATACAGAGATTATTAAAACTCGAAAATCATTAAAAAAATTAATATTTTAAGATGCTGAAGATTGAATGAAACACTATGTTTTAAAACACAATTATTGTGGTTAAAAACATAGTCTCATGCCTCACTCTATCTATATATACATAGTGGGCCAAAAAAGAACGGTATAAATTGTAAATATTCATATTTTCAATAATAGTTAACGCATTAAATATTGCTTTGAGAGACAAAACATTTACACTTTCTAGATTGCAAAAAGAATTAATTGCATTTTTTTAAGTTTCTTTTTATCGAGGATATTTCACATTAATGAAAGCTTTGCAAAGATGGGAGTTTATAATGCATCGCCGCGCTGCGTCGCATTTGTAGGTATCAAAATTAGTGGGCCATGATTGGTTTTTGTTTTCTAATGAATCTTAGACATTAGTTGTTATCATAGGCTGTCACTTCTACCAATCATTTTAGTTGTTGTCACAAAAATGGTTTGCCCAAGTAAGGAAGATAAGTTATTCATGATACGTTCGTTTCAATATGACAATCTATCTGCAAAAAAGATTGTGGACAAATGCACACAAAAAGGTTTTGGTGATTAAATTAAACTCAGAATTCACGGTAAGAATAATCGCAAACAATTAAGTAGAAAACCACATACAGTACGAATTCCTGAAAGGATAGAAGGAGTGCATGTTAGAAGATGCTCCATACGCAAGTTTAAGTACTATTTCTTTAGAGCAAAAGTACTTCGTCTTATTCATAAAAATTGGCCTTTCCAGTGTTGCATTAATTATTTAAAAATATTAATAACTCACGAAGATGGGGGGGGGGCACGAGGGGCCAGATCTTTACCCTGGCGAAGATGACAGAGAGAGAGAGATGGAAGGGAAAAGGAGTGTGTTTGCGGTATTCCTGGACTTGTAAGCGGCGTATGATTCGGTATCAAGGAAAAGGGGGTGAGTGATGGAGTGATTGTTTAGGGAAAGAAGTGTGTATGAGGAAACATGGGTGGAAGAGAAAGTGGGAGAGGAGGTGTCAGGAAGGTTTAGGACGTGGATGGGATTGAGACAGGGATGCCCTCTGAGCCCGGTGCTGTTCAATCTATATATTAGTAAGTTAGAGGAGGTGTTGAGGAAAGGGTAGGAGTGGGGGGGGGGGGTGATGATGATTGGAAAGTGTAAGGTATGGATGTTGGCTAGGGTTAAAAAAAATTCACTATTTTTTTCATAATTTTTGAATAACCTTTAAAGGTCGCTACCAAGGTTTGAATATTAAATAAATAGTCAAAATTTCAAAAATATTTAGAATTTTTTATTCATAAGTCAGGACGTCAACAGTGTAAAATTATTGTTATGATTGCAAATTAAGACATATTATCAAAACATTAAAATCATTTATTATAAAGATACAAGGGTTGATTTGTTAGTGTTAGGGAATTTTTCCTAACTCCTTCGTTCACCAATAAAAGCAAATATTGCTTTTGTTCTTCATCGGTTGTGATTAATTTATTATACTCCTCCATTAATCCAACACTACGCTCAGCTATATCGTTCACTTCTCGAATAGAATGAACGATTTATTTTGCAGCCACAAAATCAGCATCATCGTTCCAAGTTTCCACATCTTTATTCAAGAACTTTGATGAGATACCCAGAATTTGGAAGAATCGTAAAGAGTTGCTAGTTACGAAGTCCTCAATGTTTTTTCCGTCGATGTGCTCGACATCAATGTTTATTATTTTTGGGCAATCTTCTATGTCTTCGATTTTCAGTGAATCTTCCATTTTCTTTTTATCTTGTACTGGAAGTTCGTCGTCGAAAAATGCAAAAGACACCAGTTCCTCCGACAAATACCACAAATAGCCCAGAATTTTTTTAGGGCAACAGTAGACATTTTTTGATTTATTCTTTTAAAGGCTGTAAGATCTTTCAATAATTGTCGTTTCTTGGTGCTGACCATCCGGAAGAGGTTTAAAATCAATATTTTACATATATCATTACTGTGAAAATGCTTATTTCTCTTACAGGTTTCTCTTCCTTTTTGACAGTTTAAAAAGGAAATTTTTCAAACAGTACGAAGCCCTTGCCATCCATCTAGCTCGATATAGACCAGCAGGTTTCCTTAATGAAACACCTTTTTCGGAAACTCCTCCTAAGAAAATGATTGGGAGATTCAACAATTTCCTGTAGTCATCTCAAGATAAGCTTGTAATTGTTTTTTTTTTTGTAAAAGAAATTCTGTCTGCGGCGTATTCGACAAGGATACTTGATTCGGTGCCATCAGTTATTGTTTTGTAGTCTGACCTAATTTTTCTTAAACCTTTTGAATAATTGAATCTCAGGACTACTAGACGAACCGAGCGATTGATCCACTACAGCTGATAACATAATTTCCATTATGTGATGGCGACATGTAAGCCAAAGCATGTCTTTCTCCATTTTTTCGCACTAAAATAACACAAACTCCATTTCTTAAACTAGTGTTTACAGCAGTTGTATCAAAACACAAACAATTTACTTTATCGCTCAAATTCCATAAATTTATTATTTCGTAGATAGCTGACGCACATGCTTCACTTGTTCCATGTTCGAGTTTTGAAACTGCTAGAAGTTGATCAATCCCATCTCCCGATACCAAAATTAATATAATTTTGAAAAATTCAAATAATTTTTCGTTAGTTTGACAACTGGCAGCGACCTATAAATTTTGTCCAAAAATTTAAAAAAAATTACTATTTCATATTTTATAGTAGAGAATCGAATGAAAAGGTGCCGCGATAACATTTAAAAACTCCAAAAATAAGGACCATCCTAATGTTGGCGTATGCGGATGATATAGTGTCGATGGCAAGAGATTGGGAGGGAATAAAAAGCATGTTGAAGAGGGTGGAGAGATATATGGACATGAGAGGACTGTGTGCGAATGTGGAGAAAACGAAATGGATGAGGTTCAGGAATAAAGGGAGAGAGGGGAGAGTGAAAGAGTGGAAGGGGGATGTGATTGAGAGGGTGAAAAGTTTTAGGTATTTGGGATTTGTTTAAAGGGACGGGCGGGTATGAAGAACACCTAAGATGGGTACAGAGAAAGGCGAAGCAAGCATTGGGGATGGCGCGGGAAAAATAGGGGAGGTGGATGGGGAATAATATTAGAGTGGTGTACAAGGTGTGGGACGCATGTGTGAGGCCTGTACTACTATATGGGGACGAGAGTGTTAGAGAGGGAGCAGTTATGGTTCTTGAGACGGATGTTGGGGTAGAGAAGTCCACACCTGGATACATTCTATTGCAGGAGACGAACAGGAAGAGATTGACATGTGAGGCGATAGAGAGAGTGGTGAAGTACGAAATGAGGCTGTGTGAGTTAGGGGAGGAGCGATTGGCGAAGGCGTATGTGAATGTAGAATGGGGGAAATGGAGAGAAAGATAATGGATAAAAGGGTAGGACTGGCTGTGGTGAAGGTAAAAGAGTGGTTTGGTAGAGGTGTGAAGGTATCGGCATGGGTGAAGGAGAAGGTGGAGGAAGTGCAAGCTCATGAGAGGCAGGGACGGATAGGAAAGAGCGAATATAATGATAATGAGGTGGCAAGTGTATGGGAGGTTACCGAGATACCTGAGTGAGGGTGGTTGGAGCAGGGAGGAAAGGTTCACAATGGTGAGGGCTAGGTGTGGATCTGTAGAGAGGGGGAGAAAAATTGGATGGGGAAAGAGTATATGAGATGTGGATTATGTGAGTGGGGGAAGGATACATGGAGGCATCTATCGGAAGAGTGTGAGGGTGTGAATAAGAAGTGAGTGGGTGTGAAAGGAAACATAAGGGTTGCAGAATGGATGAGAGAGGATGGGGCTGGGGTAAGTACGCTAGAGAAAGTGGGACGGGAGAATGACAGGAGGTGAGGGGAAAGGGCAGGCGGAGAGGAGCGAGTGTATTATGGGTCATTCCATGCTATTTCAACAAAAGGTTGTGCTGCACCATTTTAATTTTTTTTTATATTTTGCACAGTTATTTATACATGTTTCTGGAGTTCAAAACTAATTTAAGAAAAATAAAAATTCTTGCCAAGTGGCAGCAATGTCCCCGGATGGAGCATGAAACATGTACATTTTTGTAAATGCAAGCGTTTGCGCAAAGTGGCATAACTTTCTTTCCAATTGTCCAAATTTAAAAATTTTAAAAACTCTTAACTCAAATTAAAGTGCCGAAGAGTTTAGTGTAATTTTTATTCATTATTTGTTTTATTTTTTCAAATATAATGGCCGTCAAAGTTTAGCATTGAGATTTGCATTTTTTTCATTTTTCGGCCTTGCTTTGGACTGAGAAGGGGGCAATACACTCAAACCAAAATTAGTTTGCAAGTACAACGGTAACAATAGATTTTATCTGAGGCAAAAAATCTAAAGTGTTTTAAACCCTTCTAATTTTTTTTCGCTGGAGAAAATTGGCATTTTCAAGAAAATCCGTATTTTTCTAAAGCTGTATCTCCAGTGGGGCACACAGTAAAAATCTGAAATTTATAATACCAATGCTTCTATCCGGGAGCAACACCATTACAAAATTTGGTAACTTTGTTTTGCCTAGTAATAAAAATATTTAAGTTCAAATTTGTAATAATTTTTATGCAATCGGATTAAAAATTGAACTTTAAATATTAGAAGCCGGTACTAAAATGGAACTCATCAGTACTAGCAGTGATTATAATACACTTGTGAATATTATAATCTCTGGTACTAGGCATTAAAGTACTTACCAAGAGTTTCCGTACAACGAGGTGATTGGCGACTCATTAATGCAAATCATAGTCCTGGTGATGAAATTTAAAAAAAAGGTACCATGGATCCTGAATAGAAATTTATTATTATTATTCAAAATGATTAAAGAATAAAATTGAATAAAACCATAAAAGTCATTAGACAATTGTCTTAAATTTGCGGCTGTTGGGAGTCAAGCTGCTGATTACGTTCTAGAATTTCTATGTTAATCATTTTATTACAATTCTGTTAATCCTTTTATTACTATTTAATTTAATTTAAACTATAATATTAATGAAAGGGCACTTTAGTGCTGAGGTAAATGTATTTTTTATGCAATCGAAAATACTCTATTTTCAGATTTAAAATTGTAATTACTTACGTTTTTCATCTAAAGATGTTCTAGCGTTTCAGTGGTAGAACTTGCAGATGTAATTATAGGTTATGTTGATATTTGTTTAACGCAAGATCAGTAAATTCTTAAGGTTGGATTAGCATCGCGCGCATGGTATAAACAATCACAGAAATTCTAGAACGTAATCAGCAGCTTGACTCCCGACAGCCGCAAATTTAAAACAATTGTCTAATAAATTTTACGGCTTTATCCAATTTTATTCTTTAATCATTTTGAATAATAATACGTCTATATTTAGGGTCCACGGTACCTTTTTAAATTTCATCACCAGGACTATGACTTGCATTAATGAGTCGCCAATCATCTCGTTGTACGGAAACCCTTGGTAGGTATTTTAATGCCTAGTACCAGTGATTATAATATTTACAAGTGTATTATAATCACTGCTAGTACTGGTGAGTTCCATTTTAGTGTCGGCTTCTAATATTTAAAGTTCGATTTTTACTCCGATTGCATAAAAATTATTACAAATTTGAACATAAATATTTTTGTTACTAGGCAAAACAAAGCTACCAAATTTTATAATGGTGTTGCTCCCGGATAGAAGCATTGGTAGTATAAATTTCAGATTTTTACTATGTACCCCACTGGAGATACAGCTTTAGACAAATACGGATTTTGTTGAAAATGTCTAATTTCACCAGCAAAAAAAATTAGAAGGGTTTAAAACACTTCAGATTTTTTGCCACAGGTAAAATCTATTGTTACCATTCTACTTGCAAACTAAATTTGGTTTGATTATATTGCCCCCTTCCCAGTCGAAAACAGGATCGAATAATGAAAAAAATGCAAATCTTGATGGTAAATTTGAGGGCCAATAAATTTGAAAAACATATCAAATTATGAAAGAAAATTAAACCAAAATATTCACCACTTTAATCTGCGTTAGGAGATTTTCTAATTTTTAAATTTGCTCAATTCGAAAAATTGTTATACCACTTTGCGCAAATGCTTGTAATCACAATAATGTACATGTTTCAAGCTCCATCTGGGAACATATCTGCCACGCGGCAACATTTTATTTTTTTCTAAAATTAGTTTTGTACTCTAGATACATGTATAAATATCTGTGCAAAATATAAAACAAAATAAAAATGGTGCAGCACAACCTTTTGTTGAAATAGCATGGAATGACCCTTATATGTGTATAGATTATTGGAGGAGATATTATGATTATGCCAATAAAGGTTTTTTTTAATAACTCACGAAGAGTACAATACTACTTGTACCGTTCTTTTTGGCCCACAGTGTATTATGGATTACCACGTATTAGTTGCAGAATCATCATGATTTAAAGATACTTTCGGAAGTTTTCAACAGTAATCTAACAAGTCAATGTCTACATGAGCCGTTTATTTTGAAAGTGGGGCAAGTCCATTTTTTGTTATTGCGAGGTATTTAAAGGTTTGCATTTTAATCAATCTAAAAATATTGGTAAGCACTAATAGACATATTTTTTGTATTTTGTGTTATTAAATAATGTTAGTTTATTATCCAATAGTGTTTATAGTGTTGGCTAAAATAATAAAGGTGTAATTATACCTAAATAGACTTGCCTCACTCTCAAAATTAATGAATTATTGTAATCGTTAATTAAAGTGATAATATTTCAGTGTATCAGCGTTTTTAAATATTCCAGTAGAAGATATAACATAACAAAAATCAATTCATTTTTATTAAGAATTCAATGAAATTATACATATTTGTTAATCATTTACTTTATACGTATATTTATATTGAATTTGACTTAGGATTTAACATTTTTAAATATTCATGATGAACGGAGGTATATGTGGTAATAAATCCATCATGTCCTTATATCTGTCAGATGTAATAAATCTACTTTTCTTCATATACAGAAGGTAATCAACTGCAAAGATTTTCTAGCCAGTTCGGCATTTATTGTATGAATTTCATGTTATTTTGTCAGATTATATAATATTTTTCCACTATTTCGATGGACTTTTCTTATTTTTTAGTCATAAGTAACATTGTTTTCTTCGTAGTGTTCCTCTGTAGCATCATTCTCATCTGATGACAAACTTAATATTTCAACTATTCTTCTTCTTTTTCTGGATTTTTTAACATTTTGGAACGAATTGTCTTCATATTCAGATTCTGATTAGAAGATTCTTCTTTTATTAACGATTCTCAAGGATTTTATTTTTCCAAACATAATAAAAATAATGAAATTACTTGCAAATGAGAATTTTATTGGAGTGTCGTTATAACTTAGGAACGTATTTTCATTTTATTTTTTTACCTACCAAATTCACTTTCAGATGCATCAAAGTTGAAATTGTTCTGAGTCATTTCTGTTTTTATAAAATATACCACAATTCGTTATTGATTTTTAAAATAAGAGTGAAACTGTTTGGTGCACTTGAGTTGAAACAGCACTATGCCGAATATTAAACAATTTACAGTTTTTCGCAGTGTTGCCAATATGACTAAAATTTGCCAGTATTGCAAGTAAACATATTATCGAAACACTAAAATTAGGAAATACTTATTATTATTCTAAATTCTGCCGTAATATATTCGGTTACAAATAATTTCAACCTTAGATGGACTTGCACCACTTTCAAAATAAACATATTTACAATAGTGTTAACATCTAAAACTTCCACCTCACAAATATTAGGGAATCTCATTTCTTATTGCCATAAATAGTTTACAGATAAGAAGATTACACTAAGTTTTCTATATAATTATCATTATCTCCATTTTTTTCAAAAATGGACTTGCCCCACTTTCAAAATAAACGGCTCACATATCGTTGTAAAAATCCAATCATGCATACTTACACTATCAACTCAGTTAGCATAAATCAGGTTACCACTATGAAAGACTTGGGCATTACTTTCGATACCAGATTCACTTTCAACAACCATATTGCTAATATTACTAATAATGCATTAAAAATGTGGGGGTATGTGTGGTCCATAAGTAAAGACATGAATGCTGCAAGTTTGAAAGTTTTATATTGCTCTCTTGTTAGATCAATTTTAGAATATAACTCACCCATTTGGACTCCATTTACTACCACCAATATTATGCGACTTGAACTTGTCCAAAAGAAATACCTAAGAAGCATGGAGTTCAAACTAGGGCGTCATCATATTCAAGGTGATTACCAGGTGATATTGGACGTCCTAAGCATGAAGACACTGGCGGAGCTTCGCATTGATGCGGACTTATGCTTACTGCACCGTTTGGTTCACAGAAAGATTGACTCCCCGGATATTTTAAAAAGGTTTTTGTTTCATACTCCTAATAGAATGACTTGATCAACTACTCTTTTCTACCAAAACACCCACAATACTGTATCTGGTCACAACAATTCGATTTCTCGGCTAACTACACTTGGAAATGAATTTAATTGCCATGACTGGTTTGATTTATTTAATAATTGATTTAATCATTTTAAAAGAAACCTGAAATTTAGATGAAGAAATCTATATTTACTTTTTGTGTTCTTTACTTTTCCTATTTTAATATTATATAACATCAGCATTACGTAACTTTTATGTCAATTTTGATCAGTACCATATGTTGTTTCTTTATATTGGATGTACTCACTTAGTTGAAATGTTTCACATACTTTATTTTGTTATTATATATTTTGTATTTTATGTATACAAAGGTGGTTACCGTAAATAAACTTTATTGTTATTGTTAAAGTGCCTATGATTTTGCCGGCAGGATCGATTGCTTGTTGCGCCAAAAATCGGCACGACTGCGAAGTAGAAGTCCCGATTTTCTAGAAGCAGCAAGCAAGGGTGGCCCAGACCCTAATAATTGCCTCGGAAAAATCAGTCACGAGTTGGATTCGAGAAGACAATTGGCCAAATAGAAAGTTTACACTTCATAATTTAAAAGATTAAATTTAGTGACACCAAGTGTCAGACTTGTATTAATCTGCGCCACAATAATTGTAGTGAAAATGAGCTAACCAAAATTTTGAGAAATGCCTATGAATATTTTTACTGATGTAGGCACAAACACATTACCAGAAATTACAAACAGATCGAATTCAGGAGCAAACTGTTTAAAAGTCCGGCAGTAACTGTTGTTTTATACGTTATAGAAAAAGTAGTAACGCGTAGGGATGGGCGATAGGGATGGGCGATAGGGATGGGCGATATTTCACGTATCTGTGATTTTTTACTGGTATTGAAAAATCACAGGTCGTTACTGTTACTAATAGGCGAATTTCACTGCTATTTAAAATTACTGCTACTTAAAATCACTGTTACTTAAAATCATTGTTACTTAAAATCACTGCTAGTTTAAATCACTGCTACTTAATATCACTGTTACTTAAAATCACTGCTACTTTAAATCACTGCTGCTTAATATCACTGTTACTTAAAATCACTGCTACCTTAAATCACCGCTACTTAAACTGTGACTGTTACTTAAAACATAATTGTAAGAAGACAGTACAAGGTGGCATTTGTAATTTAATATTCATTACTTTATTCTCCCATTTTTGCAGGGTATTGTTTTTAAATTTTGAATAAATATTTAATAAAAAAGACAGATATTTATAAAATGCTCTAGTATACCATATAAAATTAAATAAATTACAACTTACGTACTAACAATTATTAATTAATTAATTGAGATTTCATAAAAACGAAAAAATTATCTTGCCCGGCATGGAATTGAACCACAAACTCGCTGTCACCGAAAGTAATGAGTCCGACGACTTAATAAACCCAAACTGTCTCAAAATTCATTTTAATTTAAGATTCAGTGCAAATATCTAAACATACATTTTAAAATAATACCTCGAAACTAATTTTGTAATTGCAAATTGAACTGAAAAAAAAAATAAATAAAAACAATTGCGAAAATCTCCAAATGCTCCTTGTTCAGGTGCTCAAAAAGTTAAAACTAACATTATCAAAAATCCATACCTCCTTTAAAAATTGTTGAATTTACAAAAACCAAATTAATTTTGAATAAACGATTCTTTGACCATTGAATATATTGTTTTAATGAATTTTTTTACGCGTTTTACATTTTTTTCTGCAATGTTTTTATTCAAGTGCTCAAAAAATTAAAACGAAAATTTACAAAATCCATACCTCTATTGAAACTTGTTGAATTAACAAAAACCAAATTGATTTTGAATAACTGATATTTCGACCATTGAGGATATTTTTTTAAGGAATTTTTTGTAGACGTTTTATATTTTATTTCTGAGATGTTTTCATTCAAGTGCTCAAAAAATTAAAATTAAAATCTTCAAAAATCCATATATCTATTGAAAATTGTTGGATTTACAAAAACTGAATAGATTTTAAATTAGCGATACTTCGGCCATTGAGGATGATTACATATGAAATTTTTGAATTTTTATATTTTTGTTCAAGATTTAAAAAATTAAAACGAAAATCTTCAAAAGGATTTTTTAGGATTTTCTGTATTGAAACTTGTTAAATTTACAAAAACCAAATTGATTTCGAATAAGCGATACTTCGGCCATTGAGGATAATTTCTAATGGAATTTTGCCTGCACGTTTTATATTTTTTTCTGCGATGTTTTTGGCCAAGTGCTCAAAAAATTAAAACGAAGATTTTCCAAAATCCATATCTTTATTGGTTAATGCTTTTATTTCAAAATAATCCTTCGAGCAAATAATCTTTCGAAAGATGCGTTTTTTTCAGAGGTAATACCTAAAACTTTCCAACTTTTCAAATTTACTGGACAAACATTCTGTTTTTCTGCAAAAATCTCCAAATACTTTTATAATACTAAATTTTAAACTAAATCAAGGATATATAGGTATATTAATTTGGTATAGGAGATAATATAGCCAAAATATGACCTTCAGTCACAGGTATAATATCAAATGCAATTCTATTTACATGACCGGGTGGACAAATATTAGCAAAATCATATCGAAAACATTTTTGAGAAACCATTAACAATTTCAAAAGGTGTTACGACGTTTACTAACCGTGCTCATAGTCACAGTTTAAAATGATATTAGAAAGTAGCACTCACAGTTAGCAACGTGATTCAAAAGTAGCAGTTTTGTCCATCTCTAGTAACGCGTAGCTTGGCAGTACCAACATGATGGATTATCTGATTAGATACAACCCAGGGTGAATTGTCATGCATAAAATTCACCGTGGTCTGTTACGTTTCGTAATTAGAATTTTATTGGATCATATCATCAACAATATTCGATTTTATTGGTTAAAAACGAAATAAGGGCAACTGCATCCCTGAATTGATTTTGTTTGAGGGCGCCGCGGTAAGCTGCTCCGTAGTGTATGCAAGATATATAGATATAGTTTAAAATTTGCAGAATTTAATTTATTGTGATTTTTTATTTTCTTTTTTTTTATAAAAAAATATCTGGAGGTCCAAGGCTTAATCCTCATGCGCCTGTACATAAATCTGCTACTGCGTCTAGCCATCGTTGGGAAAAAATAAAACGATTTATACATTTCAATGATAATTACAGTTTCACACCTAACGGACAATTGGGTTATATTTTATATTCAGAAAAATAAAATAAAATTTCGAAAAAAATTTTTTATGAAAAATATTTTCAAACAAAAGATGTTCATTTCTTTGTTATCTTTAATATTTGTTCAATTTTTTTTTAAATATGTTTTACATTTTAAAAATTATCGACAAGAAACGAAAAAAGGTTAAGGTAAACACCGAAATTTTACCAAAAGCTTTTCTTTTCTTGCGATTATCAAATGAGACTTATGTCCAAAGTTTCATGTTAATTCCTGGATTATTTTTCGAGATACAGCGCGCACTTTGAATTTCATCTGACCTTACATAGATGTCACAAGGTCGCACCAAGATTACTATGTCACTACTTTATGTTTCCCTCCAAACCGTTCAACTTTTATCTGAAACAATTTTTTTGTATCATTGATAATTTCAGAGAAAATTGATATAATCCATCAGGAATTTTTGATCTTTGATAGAACCTCAAAAGTTTCCCCAGACTTTTCCGCGATCTAACTTATGTTTTCATCATCCACTGGCGTTACGGATACATAATAAATAGGGTTTTCCCGTTGAGGTGTTAGGTAAAAAAACGGGGTTTCTAACATTCTCCCATGAGAGAAGTATTTTTATTAGCACCAACAGAAGAATATCTTGCAGTAGATGGCCAAATTATACCAACAAAAGGCAATATTATCAATAAAACAATATAATTATAAGAAACTTCATAAATCGGAATATAAAGCGTTTGTTCTAAGTAGTGCATCAGGATTTTCTTGTGATTATGAGATTTTTGCTGGTACTACTTCCCATCAAATGCTCCGGAGTTAGCACCAATGTAGTTTTGCGAATGTCTGAAAGTATCCCAGGCCACGAGAAGTACAAAATATGATTTGATAATTGGTTTACTAGCATCCCGTTGCAAACAGATCTAGCAAATAAAGGAATACTTTCACTTGGAATTGTACGCATTAATATAGTTCCAAATATTAAATTACAAAAACAAAAATAAATTGAACAAATGGGTCGTTGAACCATTATAGCGAAGGTAGCAACTATTAATGTAAAAATTTCATTAGTATCTTCGTATAAGTTCTTTCATAAATAAACAACCAATCAGATTGGTAGATTTCTGTCGAACGCCGCACGCTACTGAAACTTAGAACGTCAATGTCACTGAGAAACGATAACACCCCGCACTTCAGGGCGATTTGTTAAAATTAGGCTGATAACACCCCCGCTGTCAGTGTCGATGTTCAGATGTATATCATATTCATAGATACCCTTGAATAAAAAATTACAATCGATCCGTCAACGTATAAACATGTCTGACTCACGATTCGGGATGGAATTGGATGAACCAATTAATAATTTAATTACAACACCAAAAAAACACGGTCAAAAGTAAAAAAAAATATGTATGGAAACTGTCCCAGCATTTTTGTGAGGTAAGAAAATACGAATTGAAAATTGTACTTTTAATAAATAGCTTTTCAAGTTTGTAGATAATTCAAGAACTTATCTTACAGAATTTACTTCGGGCAATGATAAATTCGAGATAATTTTGACTAGTTCTCTCAAGTGTGTTGAGCAATACACTTTCGGGGTTTAGTCAAAATTATCACGAAATTATCATTGCCCTTGGGACATTATAGCTGATAATAAAACTGTAAATGTAATGTCAACATAAGGTGTGAGCCACATAATTTTGTTTCAGAGTTGGCCATGCCTGAGAGAGAGAAACATAGCAGTCATCTCTGAGATTAATTCATTTTTTAAAATCTAATTCAATTGAACTAATCTAGTCTCATGATGTAATAATATGCGACATACCTCATTTATCTCACAGCCAACTCTGAAACAAAATTTTGTGGCTCACACGATATGTTGGCAGTAGACCAACAATTGAGGTGAAAAGATTTTCAAAAATGAGAATTCTCATAATTCCTTGTCCTCTATTCATCAAAATCTACAACAGTTATATGGGTGGAGTAGATTTATTGGACTGGGATACTATAGGATTCAAGTTAGATCAAAAAGTGGTATCGCAGATTTTTTGCACTTGACAGATTTGTACTGTGTGGATGCTTGGATTATGTAGAGACTAAATCAAGATACAATTGACTTACCATTTAAAATGGCCGTTGCAGAAGCAGTGTGCGTCGAAGCCATAACACCTCGTAAACGTGGTAGACCATGCCAGTCTTTAGAGAACTTGTTCCTGGAGAAACAAAGAGATGTTTTTTTTTTTACTTGGGCATGAGCCATTCAGTCAGGATCAGGTTATTATTTATGTATTAAATTTGGGATGAGTAAATGAACAAATGAATAATGTCAGACGTATACAACAACCATAGACCCGAGCGAATACTTCTCGATCCCCGAAAAATCTTTCGCCCGGGCTGGGATTCGAACCCACACGGCACGCGGTGTACCCACTACACCAACGGGCTGGGCTGCCCAAAGAAATGGTTCAACATCTAAAATATCGCTGGAAGCTGTTCTATTGGTTAGAATGGATCATTTTCCTATATGGAATGATTAAAGGCAACTGTGTAAATTTCTTGGTTGTCCAGGAAAATCACTTGTGAGTTGCAGAAAGTGCAATATTCACCTGTGCTTAAATAAAGGCAGATTTTGTTCTCTATGATGTCATACGAAATAAGGAAATTAATATTATCTTTTAAAATGATTTGAAATAAAAAAAAATATCTAGTAAGGATAAGAGCATTAAGAAATAAAATAATTGTACTTAAAAAAATAGAATTCGCAATTTGTGCATCAAATGAATAAATTTAATTAAATGCCCGAGAAATTATTAATTTTATTTGCTCTATCAACACTTTATTTATTATTTTGCCAAATTTTAATAACTTGTTGGTACTTTTTACTTTCTACGTTACGAAGTACGAGAAAGTATTGTGATCGTGATTTTTTTTTCAAATTTTTTTTTACGGAAATATCCGTTTTAGGATCCCTAGATGCCATTTCAACAATTTCTGGGAACATTTGTTTTGTGTCTGTGTATGTGTGTGTGTGTCGGTGTGTCTGTGCGCTGTGTCTCAAAAAGTAATCAAGCAATTGATATGAAACTTTGAACGTAAAACTTATTTGACAATTCGAAAACTGAAAAAGTGGGTGTTTACCTTAACCGTTTTTTGTTTTTTCCAATATTTTTTTAAATGTGAAAAATTTTACGAAAACATTCAAATAAATTTTGAAGACAACTAAAAAATGAACATGTTTTGTTTGAAAATTTTTCATTCAATCATTTTTATTGGAGAAAAATTTTTTTTTCATTTTTGGTTTATAATTATGAAACGATAATAGTTACAGCAAATTTACTTTTTTTTTTTTGGCGTCGACTGCGAGGTCATCTGCCACCACCGTTTGTGTTAATATATCATATATCAGAATTATATCAATTGTTATAATTATATTATATTATCTAAATGTTTAATTTGTTCTTTTTTAAAAAGTTTACTATTTCCAGGTTAACTCTTGAATCATTATGAGCCAGCAGATGTGTAATATTTAGTGGCATTTGTATACCAAAATTCTTTAAATTTGCCATAAACAAGTCCCTGTCAATATTAGTTATATCACACTCAAATAATATATGATTCATATCCCCGTGCATGCCACATTCACACCGGGGATCGTCCTTAATCTTAATTTTATTTAAATGTGCCGGAAATAAACCGTGATTTATTTTTAAGCGTGTTATTGAAGTTGAGTAATATCTGCTGACGTGGTCCAGCAAATTTACATTATTAATAATTGTAAAGAATGCCAAATTGAACAACTTATAAAGAATAAGTTTTTTCGAAATCTCTTTGGTTTCTGAGTAAACTGACTATTAAACTCAACTTACGTGCCACAATTTTAGGTTATGTCGCAGATGAGCGATATAAATTAAAAACGCGCATGCTCGCATACTAGATCTAGAATGGAAATAGAGCGTGTTTTATTTTCATCCAATTTATTGTTCAAGATTTGATTTCTTGTATTACACGATACGAGAAAAAGGCATACAATTTATTTCAATATGCAATATGCAATATGTTCTAATGTATACGTGTCTGTTTGTGCGCGCTGTATCTCAAAAACTACTATATCAATTAACATCAAACTTTGAACATAAGCCTTATTTGATAATCCATAGAACTGAAAAGCTTTTGGTAAAATTTCATACACCGGAAGTTGGTGTTTATCTTAACCGTTTTTGTTTTTCTCCGATATTTTTTTAAATATGAAAAATAGTATAAAAGCCCTTAAACAAAACTTGAAGACAACGAAGAAATTAACATCTTTTGTTTGAAAATATTTTTCGTAAAATGACTTTTGAATTTTTGAAAAATAATAGTTATTAAATAGTTATTATTTTTTTGTCATTTTTGGTTTATAATTATGAAACGATAATAGTTACAGCAAATTTGTTTTAATAATAATTGCAGAGAGTGCCAAAATGAACAACTTATAAAAAATAAGTATTTTTAGAAATCTCTTTGGTTTTTAAGTAAACTGACTATTAGAATTTACAGTATAATTTGTCATTTTCATCTTTCATAAATTTGACTTCTTAAACGTCAGTTTCATCAAACATGATTTTAATTGGAAATAAACCATGAAAGCGTAAATATAAATGATACAATCAAGTTGGAGAAAGTAACATGATGGCCACATCACAATTTTTAGATTTAAATTTCCCGCCTTCCCCCAGATTTGGACAATTGGCATCCATTTTGAGTTTATTCCCTTAGGTTTTTGAGGTTAGGAGCCATTTTGAGTTTGAATTTCTCCAGATTTGAATCTTTCGCCACTAAATTCTCACAAATTTGAATTTCTCGCCAATAAATTTTTAATAAATAATTATTTTGACATAATTATTATATCAAATAAAACAATTCTCTTTTTGTAACAGCAATTTCGACAATTTTAGCTTATTATTATCAAACTGCAATATGTCATTTTAAAAAGGGCCCGAGTCCGTTAAAATTCCAATTCACAAATGAAGGCTTTGAGAATGGTTAGTGTCTTAATAAAATTGTTTCAACATTTAACGAATAATCGAACATTAATTTTATAATGCAACTTATTACACAAATGTGTATTACGATTTAATAATAATATTGTTCATTATTAAATTGCTAAAAATTATTATACCACCCATAAAAAATTTAATAATTTATGCATAACCCTTAATTTTAAAGAAGTAATTCTAGGAATATCGGAGAGAGTGGAGGGTAAAACATAACAAGAAGCAATAAAGTATCTTGCCTTAGTAGTTAAATAATCAACTAAAAGATAGAAAATACGTATTGCATTAAAGAAGCTTGCCGGAAAATTTGCATTAAAATTTAATATAAACCAATTCGTCTGGTACAAGTGTGACATATATGCCCCGAAATCCGAAAGGTCCATCACACGGAAGCGGTTGTTTCCTCTGCCTTATTTTAGTTACGCCACCTTGCATCGCAAAGTAATTACCTCCAACGGTTACAAAAAGAACATTGCGATATATCTCACAGACACAGGTTGACTCTTTGCTTCCATCGCTACAACTGAAACGTTACATTTCTGTGTTGTTAATTATAGAGACTGATCTGTTGTGAATAGCATCTGTTTAACATAAGAAAACCTCACTTGATGCAGATGCATTAAATAAATTTAATAAAGGCGAAAAATAGCCTGTATGTATGAATAATTAACCTGTACGAACAAGTCGAATATTCATATATACGGGCTATTTATCGACTGTATTAAATTTAATAGTATCTGGTTTTCAAGATTTATATATTTAAACTAATTTTTATTAATTGTATATTTTTTGTAATTTCAGTGCAGATCCTCAGTACCAATCGTCTGTGATCAATACAAACGTGATAGTGTCAAGTTCTGGTGAAGTGGTGTGGCTAAGTCACGGCATATATCGGTCATCCTGTGACATAAACGTCGAATATTTTCCCTTTGATCTGCAAAGCTGCCATATGAAATGGGCATCCTGGACCTACGATGGATATCAGGTAAGCCCTATGCATTATGTAGTCTACATACATCCATATCTACTGACGACCCTTCGTGAGCACACATAATCCTCATCTTCGTCCTCATATAAATCGCATTGTCCCGGAATACGAAAAAGAATATGAGAATCTGCGTCAGTTTATATCCAACCGACGTCAGGTTAGAATTTGTTTCTCGTGGAGTTTGTTAGACGTGCCGGTTGTAAATCATAAGCGAGATTAGCGACTGGAATTTATACGATATCGATACTTTCATAATTAAATTTCTTGTTCATTTGAAGTAGCAAATGGAATACTCAATGAATGTATAATTTAATATTCGCTTCTTGTCACGTTCAAACTTCTGGTGGGTAAATGTAATCGCAGAGAGCTGTGTTCCATGCGGAATGTTGAATCGCAAATGCGGTATATCAATTTGTCGCCATTTGTGTAATTGCGCAAGGTGCATTAGTTATGTTGCTATAGTCCGAACTATGAAAATTTGTATTTATATTTAAACTCGAAATTGGCCGTATTAATAATATATATAATTTAGAAGGTAAAACTATAGGTGGCGGGAAGAACCACAGCAACCAGAATTAAAAAAAATATATAAATAATTTTCAGTATAGATTGTGTTATTGTTTATTGGCTGATGAGGAAGATTTGATACATTTAATACATTAATTTGGGTTGTTGTGCCCAGTTAGGTATCAAATACATGTTTTGTTTTGTATTAAATTATTTAAATAGTAATTTTATCATTTCCTCTTATACATTATACAGGGTGTTCAATTTAAGTGACGACATTGAAATATCTCGAAAACTACACATCGAATAAAATAAAAAAATTTGTACGGATTTGAATACTCCGGGAAAAAATAAAAAAGAAGTTTATGAATTTTTTTTTTGTATTCGTGACAGACGACGCTATAACCGACAAAATTCAAAATTGGCAAAAATCGTTGAAAAATGGGGATTTCCTGAGAAATGGGGATTCGTAAAATAAGGTTCCCATAGTAACCTCTTCCTTGACTTCATCATCGGTATTGAAGCGTAAACCACCGAAGTGTTCCTTTAATTTTGGGAATAATTAGTGTTGGAAGTCTCAGAAACACGGAAAGCAAGTTCGTTAATGGTGATCCTCCGATCTTCAAGCAATATTCTCTCAACTTTTTCGACAATTCCATCTGAAACTGAAGACCTTCCGCTCCTGTCTTCATCGTGAATTTTCGTGCGGCCTTCACCGAATTCTCTGCACCATTTGCGAACATGTTGAACAGATATGCAATTTTCTCCATAAACTTCAATTAATTGACGATGAATGTCAATAGGTGAAATCCGTTCTGCACTTTAAAAACGGATCAAGGAAGTCAAGGAAGAGGTTACTCGATTCCTCAAAGGATTGGCGGCAGAATTCTATAACATGGGAATAGAAAAACTGGAGCATCGCCTGCAAAAGTGTTTGAACAGAAACGGCGATTATGTAGAAAAATAGCATAAGTTTTAAACTTTAAAATGATGTACAACAATAAGAACAAAAATATAGCTGTCTATTATTAAAAATCATGGGAACCTTATTTTACGAATCCCCATTTCTCAGGAAATCCCCATTTTCAATGATTTTTGCCAATTTTGAATTTTGTCCATTATATACGTCACGAATACAAAAAAAAATCAGATAAAACTTTCTTATTTTTTCCCGGAGAATTCAAATCCATACAAAAAAATGGGGGTTGCTATTTCACTTTTCTATTTCTCATCCCCTACCCCCTAGGGGGTTAAGGGTAGTGGATCGAGTTTCGTATCATTAGATGTCCCCCTCCGAGGCGAACAAATTTTAATTTTTTTTTTATTCGATGTGTAGTTTTCGAGATATTTCAATGTCTTCACTTAAATTGAACACCCTGTATTATAAAATTCATCGAGATTTTACCACCCGGAGTAGGAAGTCTTGTTTATGCCTAAATGTTGAAAAAATACATGTTGCCAAAAAATTAAGTTACGTTATCCAATACATCTGCGGAAAGACGGTAGAGAATTTGGACGTCACGTGAATTTAATTTTTACAAGTTTCTTTTGATGACAAAAGTTCAGTTGAGGTATTTAGAAGTTTTACAATAATTTAAATGCTTATCTGAAGTTGTTAAAAGCAAATTGTATTGGAAAATTATCGCAAAATTTTCGTGAAATTTAAACTTTGAGCGGCTTGAGAACCGAGTTGTCAATCGGCGGGAAAAATATAGCCACCAATCTTCATCTGAAAAAAAAAACAAAGATTTTAATAAATTTAATATAGAGCACGCCTAATATATGGAATTAAGGGGGGGCACCCGTTGAAAATTAAAAAAAAAATCGAACATTTTTTTGCATTTTCGGCATTCTTATACTGTCTGAAATGTTGTGTCAAAATGCCAATTCGATATACAAACTCGTTACGAAGATGCAGCGAGGAATAGGGGACAATGTCTGAGCAGGTAGTCGTTTAGAGGAAAAAATGTTCCTTTCCCCCACCAGGTGACGCTAGCGTTAGTTTGTTTTGATGATATCAGTTGTATGGAACAGTGCGGTACCCGTGCTATGAAACGGTTTAATTTGTCAGTTTTGGAAGAGAAAATGAGTCCGAAAAGGCGAACAAAGAAGCCGATATTCGGCGAGAACGGTACTCATGAAGAGCGACCACCGAAAAGGAGCAGAAAATGAACACGGCAATTTCTTCACAAGATTTCTACCAACAAACATCCGCAACATGAATGGTACTACATCTCGTGGTGCTCCTATCTGCATGCGAAGGAATCCAATACTTTGAAGACCCATGTCCACCCTTTGTTAGAAATCGTCCAGAAGGCAATTCGATCAATTTATCGAACGAAGACCTTTCTGCGGATAAATAGCTGGAACGATGCAAAGGCGATTTTACTCAAAACAGCAACGAAAGTTTTAACTCCAACATCTTGTCGATTGCACAGAAAAACAAGTTTTGCGGCAAACACACGATCGACTTTGCAACTTCGGCATCAATCGGTATCTTCAATGATGGCTACATCAACGTATTGTCAATGATGATACTACTGGGATCGCCACTCGGTCCAAACAGCCACGAATTACAGCGCAAGTTTGACGAAAACCGCATCGCCAAGGCTGACGTGAAGCGTTACGCGAGCAGCAAAGAGGCACGACAACTGCTTGCTGTTTCAAAAAAGGATGCCAACGATGTTTATGGTGTCGGAATAGCAGAGTCGCTGTTAATCTTGCGTTAAAAGCACTTAAATATAACTCAAATCTTTAAAGACGTTTTTCTCGAAACCTCATTTTTTACCTTGCGAGACAGAGATTTTTTAAACTTTTCGATATTTTAGTGGCGATTTTTCAACGAAAATTGAACTTTTTTTTGAGCGCCGCCATTTTGATAATTTTGCGAATTTCGAAAAAAACCTTTGCTACCTTTTAGATAATTTAATTTAGAATCCGAAACACTAATCCATGTTTTTCTCCGATGTTTCTGTACTGAATGCGCTGTCCCGCAAGCAACCAATGCACCGCCTGCAGCTGTATATTCGCAGGGCTGTCAATGGTGGGCAAACATTTTTTTTTCTGCTGAAAATTTCCGTAAATAAAGCAGACATATTACTTTATAACATGTTAAAAACCCAGAGCGATTATATATATTTTAATGTCCTAAAAAGAATGATCAAAAATAGTATATTATGTATCAAGTTTTATAAACGTCACTTTAGTCACGAGTGCTTAATTAACGAGTGTCTAGAGTGTTTATAAAACGAGTTGCATACTATACTTTTTCTACGACCAAATGGGCAAATGGAACATGTAACTTTTTTTATTAAACATTAATCTTACAAATTTATTTAACAACTAAATATATTATATACATCTTACTCATTACTTTGGCACGTATATATTAATGTTTACATTGGAAAAGTTTTGACAATTATTGAAGAATACATATTTATCCAAATTGTGGGCATCAAGTTTTATTTGCTTAGAGGTTAAGTAGTTAGTATTGGAAGTGGCAGAACTCTTAAAATTCAAATTTGTTTTTTCTGCTGTTTTAGTAATTTCAAAATTGGTCTGGTCGTTATTATTGTTTTCGTTTGTGTTTGCATGTTTTCCAAAACTCATGTCATATATTTTGTTAGCTGTTTCAATTTTATTGTTGGAATGATCGATATTACTCTCTGCTACAGTAGTTGAGCGCCAGCCGCTATGACGTTTCAACGCTGTAATGTCAGCTCCAGCATCCAATAAAATTGTTGCAGATGATCTTCGGAGGCAATGACCAGTATAACTGTTAGAATTTGGTAATTTTAAAAATTCGGCCACTTCTTTTGCCAAGTTTCCAAATTTATTTATACCAATTGGCTGCCTGGTACATTTCAAGCCGAAAAATCCACGTTTCCGCACAAAAAATTTTGTAAGTACCTTAATAATAACACGAATAGAGTCTCTAAACAAACAATTTCCGAAATCGGGAGTTTGACCGTAAAGTGCAATCACTCCTTTAATAGTTTAGGAAAAATCATGTGACATTATTAGGCAAGTTCGGAGGGCGAACTGCCATATATTTTTTGCAAATATGGTAGAAATTACCTCCAATTGCAAATTGTCGCTCGGTTTTCGTTTTTGTGTCGGGGTTTCTAACTAAAAATGCCGTTTTAAGGTCTTGAACATGGAAAACGTCTACTTTCATCAATTCTTGACGACGACAAGCGCCCATAATTCCATAAATTATTCCAACCTAAAGTAAGAAAACATACAGATATTACTTTCATTTAGTATCTATTTATTGCTGCTATATTTGTAAATAAGTATCTATCTTCCGGCGCGGACAATAAAAACTCTCTAATTTGCTCCGGTGTCAAAAGGTTAATTTTTTTTAAGTGAATACCCATCAGATGTTCGCTTTAGGAATCCTAGCAGTTTAAAATATTTACTTATATCTAAATTGTGTTTGAGGAGAATTGTTGATCGTAGCATAGAATATATTGACCATAAAGACGAGGGCTTCATATCTTTCGAAACTTTACTGAAGTATGCAAGCATAACTTGCTCAGAAAACGATCTCACCTGGTTTTGTTTTCGCCATTCATCGAAAATATTGTAGGCTCGATTGTACTGATCCCTTGATTTTTCGGGTAATATATTGTTAGTTACTTCTGCTGCTGCTTCTTTAATTTTAGGACGAGTGCCACTAAAATTGTGCTCTTTATTATCGCTTTGCGTATTCATTTTCAATAATGACACAAACTAACGTGAACTGACGTACGCCACCCGCGTCAACCAGGCGAGTTGATTAGATGAAAAATATTCAAGATGTGCATAATGAAACATCGGCCCGTTTTTAATAGCGGGTCGATCCGAAACCTCCCGAATCGGTATCAATCCGTATTTAAATTGCTGTCATGTTTAAAACGTCATTTATAGCAATATCTGTCATCGCACAATTTGTCATTTTAGAGATGTAAGTAGAAAAATACCTTTTTTAGCAGGCTCAACGGGTGTCCCCCCTTAATTCAATAAAACCAATATCAAATATTTTTGGGAAAAAACAGGTCGATTTTCTTTGATAAAATACACATTTTAAAAAAATGGGGTTCCAGCGCTTGTAGAAATTTTATTCTATGTAAATCACGAACATAGTAACATACAAAAAATCTACCACTTACATTTTTGGGGTGAAAATGCTTCGTTTTTATGTAATTACGATGACTTTAATTAATGCTTTTACCAATGTTTGAGGTTCATATAGAATAATTGTTAATTCTCTTGCTAACACAATTTGAATCAACTCGATGTATCAATTATCTATCTTTCCCGCTGGTTTTACGAACGTATAAAAATTATATTCCGAGAAAATTACCAACCTTCCAAAAGTTTCATAAAGTGTCACATTACTGACCGCTATTTTTCTCCCCCAATTCCCGCCCTGATTTCATCACTTTACTTGCCGCTATTTTCCGGCCGCATTTCATCAATTGACGTTTATTTGAATTGCTTTGACCTTAATACTGTATCAAAAACTGCCAACTAGATGAATTAAATTTTAATAGCGACACAAATCTTTATCGTAAAAAACTAGTGGTACGATTGTGAATAAAATAGTAAACAATAGTTTTATTCTTGTCACGAGATGAAGTTATTCTCGATGCGTTGAGTCTCGGTAACTTTCTAATCTCTTAACATTAATGAAATACCCCTAATTTTGACGCCTCTCTTTAAGCTGGCTCAAACTTTCAGTCAAAATTTACAGACAATTATCGACTTGATATTGGCGTTAACACGTCGAAACTTAAGCTGTTAATATTGGTTTAGATTTATACAACCGTCTTCACACGTTATATAATATTTTTTACAATAAATACTTGTGGTTAAAAAATAGCGAATTTGTCAATTCAGTGTACGTAGTAAAGGTCGCAACCATCCTCTTTAGCAATGAAACATTTTCCACCTTAACAGGTAATATACTATTCCCCGTCGAAAGATAATTTCTGGCCGTTTTCAATCTCATTTTAACTCACCAGCACAGAATATTCGTTGATGGAAAAACGATAGCAATTTAAAGTTGAGTTTGAAACTAAGATTTTGTGTTTTACTCGATTAAATGAAAAGAAGAAACGGTCATTTGTTAAACAGAATTCAAAAGCAAATATAATGTATGTATCTCTCCTTCTTCTTTTTAGCCACTTATCAACTCCTGAATATAAGCATCTTCTAAATTTTCCATCCCTCTCTCCCTTGTGTCCTCTGGAGCCACTTTTTCCCGCGGTGTGTTTGATATCATCTGTCCGTCTTTTCAGGGGCCTCCCTTGGCTTATTTTTGTCTGTCTTATTGTTAGACTATTTAAAAACTAAAATTAATATCATCCACAATTGCACCATTTTTTGGTTAAATATTATTATAAACGATTATTATACGCCTCTTGCAATCCAACAATCAAAATACAGAATTTTGTTTACATCTCCTAGGAACGTCACTTTTCATGGCGAATATAAAACATTCTATATTCGGAGGTAAAAGTCCATGTTTCTTTTTAAAAATATCGAAGTAGGCTTTCAAATTTGACGTTTCTCTAATAAAATGTTATATTTGAGTCGTTTCGAAATCTTTTCACTCATTCGATGGGTTCTATTAACGTCCAACATTGCCAATTTGATGTGAAACATAGGCCACTGTTTCATAGTTTTTGGCCAAACTGTGAAACCTCCAAAATCATAAAAATAGTATGATGCACGGTAAGGTAGTTTAAAATGCCGTGCTTATTTTCTTGAATTTTTATTGTATTGCTTAATAAATTTAATAAATAAATCTTGAAATATACCTAAAATGACAATTTGACCAGGTTTTCTCTATAAATTTGACAAAATTATGAATTGTGTGGTGGCTGTTGTAATCAGTACATGGGTCCCGTAATAAAAATAATTAATAATAATATGTTTTTAGCAAAATCATTCGTAATTATAATAATCTGATAAATGTAATTCACACAATAATCATAACAACGCATGATAAATATCAATCGTAAAAGATAATGTAAGCAAGAAGTTGAGACACGCGCGGTCTCGCGGTCGGAATAACATCGCTAAAATAAACAACAACACATCCACGCCGAAAAATACGCCTCGTACAAAGAACTGTTTAACTTGTACCATCTAAAATCACACTTAGCACCGGGAAGAAAATGTAAACATCCTCCTGACCGAGATTCAGAAAAATTCAATTAATAAAATTCGACGTCCAAAACAAGACCAGAAAAATACTAATAAGTAAATTCACGGGAAAGTTCATGAACTCAAACATACACGAGGCAATTTGGCACGTGTATTTCTGAATGTGGCAGGGGCAAATTAGATGATAAAAGGGACGGGATCACAAAATTCAGGAGGATTCCCGTGATGGAAATAGAATGGTGAGAATCAGTGAGTGATTCGACAACATACAGGTTGAGTAATTTCTTTAATGTGTGAAGTGAACTTGTCTCAATGAATAACTGCATCCGAGTAATCACTCTGCAACGAAATGTGAAACTATTCACATTTGAGTTATTACTCTGCCACGAAATGCAAAATCGTCGGAGAAAGAATGACTAACCTGAGTTAGCAGACATTATGCCACAAATTAATTTCTTCACAACCTCCAGACGCTTTGAGCGCTAGGACCATGGGTTGTGTAGAAAGGGTGTATCGCCAAGTCGCGTTGAGCGCTAGGAAAAGAGCATCCAATTTCTGATGGTAATCTTATAAATTTCTGATGGTAATCTTATCAATTTCTGGTGGTAATTTTATTCTCCGAACGAAAGACCATAGTCAAGGTCACCGATTGTGAAAGTTATTCATTGAGATCTAGTTGAAAGTTTTATCGACATCAAGCAAAGAGGTCAATTGCCAAGCCTCACATCGTTACAAACAATTCTGAGTCATACGTATTCTGGTCTGGTCAAAGAAAAAGTACGACAGTTGTAAATCTCAAATTCTTGCAATATTCTTTTGTAAAATGTTCGACGATAGTGAGACTGGTTTTCCCACAGGGTTTTCCCAGATCTATTGGTACAGCAAGGATATGTGTTCATAAATCAAATAACATACTCTTTGGTGTACCAATGCAAATGCCAGAACTAATAAATCAAATGAATAAACGTCCATTCGTTCAAAAAACAAGCATTTTATTTACCTAAACCTAACCAACACGCATCGACACTCGTAACGAATCTGTTAAATAATTAAGGGTTACTACAAAAATTAAACACATATATACGTTGTGTACATATATATGTGTACAAAAAGGTCAGACTTGACGTACTACAGTGTTATGTGCATAATACTTTAACTATTAAAAAGTAATTCTTTAAAAAATACTGCGAATATATATTCCTTCTTTTTATTATTACATAAAGTATGTCCATTAAAAAAAAAAACCTCAAGTGCGCTATTTTTTTTCTAATTTAAGTTGGTAACACATATTGAGGTAATGTTACTTGCGGCATGTTCCTACTTTGCCAAAGGTGCGTCGAATGAATACACCCAATTTCAGTTCACTTTAGTCCCATTTCGGAAATAACTTACAACGTTGTTACAAGTCATTGTGACTTTTAGAACGATCTGACGTTTTGTATGTCAATTCCTAACATGAGTGCCAACTTGAATTTTTAAAAAATCATGGCACGTTTGAGTTTTTTTTTAATGAACATACGATACTATTAGATAGGATAGACTATATCCCGCCAAACGTAACATGCCGAAATTCGAATGAATTAGTACCAATCAGATTCTTTATAACTTCTGTTTTCAGGAAACATATCATGTAGAGTTCGAATGCGGCTTTAAGATTGGTTCTCTACTCGCATTATGTTTCAGCACATGATTGGTTTAAAGAAAAACAATGTTAAATGTCAAACGTCAGTTTTCGGGTACAACGCTATTAAAATTAGTGAAAACTCCGCATTAGAAGTGTTTCTCTTGAAGTAATTCAAGAAAAAGGGAAAGAGGCCCAACCAAAAAGTTTGAGCGGAGTCACTAACATGATCTGTACTCGGGAAGTCATTTCTACAATATTGGAAAACAGGGTACATAACATGCGAAACGCGAACGGTACGTACTGTAAAGAAAATGTAAACTCCATATGGAATACCAGTGCTAAGTTAGTGCAAGAGAAGTACGTTTCTGATTTTCAAATTTTATTTGATCCGTTTAAAAAGGTAAAATTAAAACCGGCACTACACGCCCGCGTTGACAGTAAATGTCATCCTATTTTGATGTAAGATTTTTGTTGGGATATAGTCTGATAAATTGCTCTCGTGCTCTCGACAAACGAAGTCGTATTGTTTGGCAACAGTCCCAAGCCCGGAAGGACGACTTCGTTTGTCGAAATCGCACAAACTTGTTACCGATACTTTCCAATGCACTTGTGCAATTACTGTTGAAAATTCATCCAATTGTCATGTATTTAATTTAATTTTTTTATTTCTACTTATACACTCCAAAACGCTTAATATGAATTTATTTTATAAAAAACAAAATTTAATTTTCTTATTTCTATTTTTTCTACGAAGCTTAGCAAACGCAAATTTGTATTTCTATTACGTTTTTTTTTTCTTTTTATTTCAAAATTGTACATATTTAATTCATTTTTCTAGTGTTGCTGCCTCTGAGGATGAATTTGAATGAGTACACCTGTTCTTTTTTATATGTTTTTTTTTAATAAAAATTTTACTGTTTGTTTATGTGCTTTGATCCTGCGAAACATGATGCTATGACCGCGGTTTTGAAAATGCCTTTGCGCTGAAGGACAAGTTAATTGCATGGATCTCGAAACATCAAAAGAGCCCTTTTGTATAAGCAACTACAAACAAATAAGTGTCTGAAATGTTCACCGCAAAAATGGCTCGGGTTGATAAATTACTAACCACAGCATATACAATCACTGGGTAGTAGGCATGTGCAGTAACCAACTCCAGAGTCCAGACACCACCCACATAAACCTCACTTGGCTTAATTCCTTTGATTAGAAAATTACTACTGAGGAGAAATCTTTTTGTCTACAGTTAAATGTTTTCCAATCATTTTGACAGATCAGTATTGGGTAAAAACTTTAAATATTCCGATTTTCAAAATTGGATCAGAAGGTATTGTTAAAGGAACTTCAAGTTTAAAGCTTAAAAACCCTTATTAATTTTTAAAATACGGTGATCGATGGAATCGACTCTGGGAACCTCAAAATTGATATTTCCTTTGTTTTAAACATGTAGTACGCCCAAGTTCAGTGATTTTCATGAACCATCGTTATTTGATTTATTGGTCCACAGAATTTGAACTGAATGATTTGCAAGGAAACTTAAAATGCACTTTTACCAGAAATTTAAAGGTTTTTCAGGATCCCCTCGTACCGGTTATAGACGAAAAGCTTTACCCTGTTTTTAAAAGCTCAAAACAGTGATAAATTCAAGATGCAATTGCAATAATTTAAAAGTTTTTTAGTTTACACTTCGTCAATTATTATTATTATTATTACATTAACACACATTATAGCTATAAATCTAACGAGAAAATTATGCGATTCATAACAATCGAGGGCATTGATTATTATAAATCGCAAATACGATTCGAGTTATATTCAAAGCTTTATCGTCTCATCGATGGTGCCAGTCAGGGGGTGTTGACTCCATACGATTTTTTGGTGCCATATCTCAAGTATTACGATCAAACGTATGGTGGCGCTGTCTTTAGTTTTTTAACAGTTTGCCTGAAAACTGTGCCTGCATTTTGTGGTTTACATATTGGCTTTGTTTTGTAAACATAACAACATAATTATTCATTACACGTGTTTCGTTCGTTCTACTGTTCTGTGCAGTTTTGTGTTTAATTAGAGGCAACATTAATTACATTGAATTTAGTGATTGTATTATTTAATTGGTAAGTAAAAGTAGATTTTTAAAAATTTATATAAATTCTCATATCAACTTATTGTAGGTACATGACTATCACTCATAAAATGGAATTGTTGTTGTGTGCCTGGATTTGACGATAAGATATTGTGCAGAATATAGTTTTGCTTCAAGATAAGGAAAGATTTAAGTTATGGGTCACTAATATTTTAAATCCAAAGTTAAAATTAAACCGTCACAAAGACGTTTATAGAACACATCAAGTATAATATTTTAATGTTGTTTATATTGGAAGCTTCTACTTCGTTATACATTTTATATAATAAATAAAATTAGTTGTGGTTTGAACAAAGATCATTTTTCGTTACAGTTTAAATAAAATACCATTACTTTGTTTACAAAACTTAAAAACATTATTTTCGTGACTATAGTTTGGGAAATTTGAACTTGCTTTTATCGAAGAAATAATATATTAAAATTAGGAAGCTGCCGAAACTATAGTCATGAAAGAAAAATAAAATTTCGAACTTCTACAAAATAATAGTGTGTTTAAAATTAGCGCCGTTTTATATCAACCAATAAAATCCACGATCAAATAGTAGGTGGCACTAACACTTTTCCCCAATTCTATTGCTTGAGTTGGCAATCTTAATTAATAGTTTATCTATGGTGCGAATGCTATGTAAATCAAATAAATAAATTATGTCGGACATATAGAAATGAAAACCCCACTATTTCCACGTTCTTATTAACGTTAGTTGATTCGTAACTAACGAATTATGAGTAACTAAGATCCATTTGTTTGTTAATTCTCGTAACTAAAGAATTATGAGTAACTAATGCATTATAAAGTAATAGTACTATTGTGATCCAAATAATTATTAATAAATGTTTAGCATAAAATGAACATAATAGATGATCATACGATAAAAGCTTAAAGTCTGTTTTCCGAATTAGAAACATTATTATCCCGGATTTTGAAATATCGACGCTTTTTCGATTTGTAGACATGCATGAAATAAAGCAGATTTTATTAACAGTTACAAATCTTAAAATGGGTCACCAACATCATCACATTAAAATTTTAATGTTTGCATTTTTTACGTGATCTTTCACTTTACCTTTTAATTTCGAAAATTGGTAAGTTCTATTTCTCATTAAATAATTTAAATAATTTAATAATAAATTAAATAAATGTAATGATTTTTTTGTAAACTTTGCTATTACAAAATGGTTCAAGACTAGTTAATAACATCTTAACATAGCATCGTAGTATATATCCTTCCACGTGTGTGTATGAACACGATATAAATAATTTGTGTATTTAGGACATAATGAAAAATAAATTTAATATAATACATACATATACACACGTACTTAAAATTTGTATTCGCCCCGTGTAGAGCTTTTCTAATAAATCATCGTGAAGTGCCCTTTTCAGACTTTCCAGTACACTCGCTACGAGTCACTTCGTATAAATAATAAGCCCTAATTTGAATGCTCCCGTGCCTCCTACGCTTTCCATGGTAATTTTTTATTATTCACATATTTACATACAACAAAATAAATACTAATAAATCACATTATTAATCCTTCATTACAATTAACAAGTATTTATATCAATTATAATCCTTCATTTGAATTAACAAGTATTCATATCAATTATAAGTATTCTACATACGTACAAATGCCATTTTCCATTTTTTTTTCTTCTATTTTCTTTCTCACTATAATTGTCCCTTATCCTTCAACCACTCTTCCTAACACATGTTCGCAAGCACTTCACACTTTAAACTCTAATGCCCCCGCTCTCCTCCATTTTTCCACATCTTCCTCCTTCTTCTGTATCTAATATTTGCTCCTTCCCTCCTCACTTCGGCACCGATTCCTCATCAATTTTTGTTCTTATGCCACTCTTTCGCGCAACTGTTTTAGCTTTTGTACATTTTCAGCTCTTTAATATATATTTGATGGTGCCAACGCTCTTCAATTCTTCTTGTTTATCAACATCTTATATCTCAGCAGCTTTCTCCGCTATTGTTTCTTTCTTTTTCCATCATTTCTTTAATATTATTCGATGGACCAACCCACATTTGTACACCTCCCTTCTACCCCTTTCCCATTTTTGTTTTAGCTGCTTCTTTTATAACTTGTATCTCATTCTCGATTCCTTACTTTTCTCTCATATTTTACTTTTTGTTCTCACACTTATGCAAACAAACACAGTTTACATCAATGGATGTAAAATGTCCTAATATACAACATACCATGAGTACTCATTTAAAGTACTAACATTTTCTTCATTCTGCACTATTCCAAAAATTGTCTGCAAGCGCGCTTTCTAATTGATTTCCTTTTCCAACATTTAAGGGGTCATGTCTAGTTAGGAAGCCGAAAAATAGGTGATTTATTTTTGCATAAAAATATAAAACTTGTTTAAAATTTAGTTGATCTACGTGGTAGCACGTATTTTCATAAATGTTATATAAATTTTATAAGAAACAATATTTGCAATAAGAAAGATATGGTCATCCTCCTGAAGGCAGTTGAAAAAAACAGGTTTCGCGGTGACCATTGCTACTCGGATTTGGATTTTCAGAAATCTCTTTACATGAAGGTATGATGTTCTAATTCTTATTTTTATTGAAGAAGTGAGTATTATAGAAAGAGATTTTCAACATTTATTTTGTGTATTGCCAGTATCAATTCACTTTACTTTTGTCGCGCTAGAATAGTCATCCGTCCCACTGTGTGGCCTGTATATTTTTACATTTTCAAATAGACAGTTTTTCAACAATTTAAAGGATGGAAATGGAAATGAAAATACATCACTGAATAGAATTTAAAAAAAAACTACAAAAATTTGCCATTCTGTCACATTTACCCAATACTGTATAATAAACATTGTTGAATTTTACATATCTTTAAATTTCTAAATCAATAGGCATTGTCCATAAAATAATTAAGCAAAAAATCCCTACGGTTGTATTTAAACAAATATAAAATAGAAGTAATAATATGAATGATTTATTATCATCACTAAATCATTGTGAAAGTATAACGTTGGCATTTTAAACAGTAACCAACAGATCGTAAATAAACTTTAAAATTGCACCCTTTTCGAAAATGAATCATCCCTTTGTCGACGAATAATGAAACAAATAACAGTCGCCCTGCTATTGATTCAAATTTAGGACAATACGTAGCAATATGGATGATACCAATTCTTGCTTGCATCCCTTTCACCTACGCCCTTTCACCTATTGGAAACAATTAGGGACTTTGCCTTTTCCGTCCTATACAGTATAATTTCCATTTCAATTTCAAATACCATTTAATCTCTGAATCTGATGAAAGCTTCAATTCACAATTGAAAATATGTATAAAATTAAATCGGTGAGCTAAACCGAATAAATATAAGTCGCACTTTGCACATTCCTTCATAGTTTGTTCTCATAAACGCACGACCAGGAGTGGCGTAACTTCAAATTGGAGGCCCAGAGGCTAACGTATGTTATAGTCGGAATCGTCACGGAGGATCTGAAAGTGAATATTTCCGTCGAATTTGAAAAATTTACACGAACACGATACTTTCCCGGTTCTTCTTGCGAAGAAAGTAAAAATGAAAAAATGCAGACAAACGCATTTTGAGCATATTGCAGACTTGTGAAAATTCGAAGCTGCGGCGTTGTTTTCTTCTTAAGAAATTTAGGTTTAAGATGCATCGACAACATCAATCACGCTTTATTGTTGAGATTTCAAGTGATTTAATTCCTTATTTGGTACAATTTGTCATAACAGGGAAGCTGGTAAAGTATATTTCAATTGACAATTTGATTGTGGTACAATCCCCGCTAATAATATAAAACAGGGGTGCTGAACCTGTCGTACAATACGAGCTACTTTTGCATATCAAGTTATTTGGCAATCGAAAAATTATAATACAAATAAAACAAATAAAATGCAAGAAAACTGTATATTTATTTATTGATCATTTTCGAAATACATAATTATTTACAAAGCTACATTCATAAATTCAATGAAATGAACGTAAATGCACAGTTTGATTTATTATAATGACAATTGCCCTCATTTACTTACTAACCAATGAAATCGAATAACGTTGATGAGATGATCCAATAAAATTCTAATTACGATGCGTAACAGACCACGCTGCATATTATGCATGGCAATTCACCCTGGGTGGTATCTAATCAGATAATCTCTCATGTTGGTATTGCCTAGCAACGCGTTAGTACATGTTCTATAACGTATGAAACGTCAGTTTTTGCCGGACTTTTAAGCAGTTTGCTCCTGAATTTGATCCGTTTGCATTTTCGGGTGAAGTGTTAGTGCTTTCATCAGTAATAGTATAGGCATTTCTCAAAATCTTGGTAAGCTTATTTTTACTACAATTATTGTGGCGCAGATTAATACACGTCTGTCACTAAATTTAACTTTTCAAATTATGAAGTGTGAACTTTCTGTTCGGCCAATTGTCTTCTCGAATATAACTCGTGACTGATTTTTCCTAAGCAATTATTAGCGTCTGGATCACTCTTGCTTGTTGCTTCTAGAAAATCGTGATCCTGCCGCTAATAATTGCCGGCAAAATCATAGGCACTCGTTAAATTACTGTTGATAATTTGCCACATAATAATAGATGCGATAACAGAAAATCGATAATTACCGGGGTAGCTTGACATTACAACAATGTTTTGCATTGTCATAATCGATAACAGAAAAACGGTAATTAGGTGAGTGGCTTTTAAGGTTATAAAAACATGATGTTTATGACGTTACGTCACTGTCATTAAGATTTAATTTTTACAATTACTCTTGTAGCAAACCAAACTATTCAGCTTGTAATAAACCATAACTTTTTCTGATCCTTGTTATTATTTCATTCGATAAATTATCTACCCAAATATACCGCGAGCTTGGATGAATTATCAAAAAAACATTTTTTTTCGTACCTTTTACCTTTTAGTAATCCATCTCGACATAACATTTGTTGTCAACTGGTTATTAACCTCGAGCTGAAGCTCTCGGTTAATAACCAGAGAACAAATGTTATTGTCTCGTTAAATTACTAGGTAACAAGGTACTCAAAAAACTATTTTTTGATAATTAACCTGGATCTAGGTATATTACTATCGAAAATCAATGTGAATTTTAGTATCGCCTTGACTTGGTAAAATTTTTATAATCAACGTAGCTAACCGCAAGCATTGATCAAAGTTATCATTTGTAATTTAATTTCTTAAATTGTTTTTTAAATAAATCATGTTGGAAATGCACATTCTGACAAATATGCTGATCCAAAAAAGGCAGGATTTTGTAAGCCATACTAGTTAATAGCAGCAATTTCTCGTGTGTATATTTTCAAACTACTTCTTGATTTACTGATTTCAAAAGAATTTTAAATTAATTTAATTAATTAATTAAAAATGTATCACGAAGTAAGTGCCGCCAACCTCAATCAATTATTTTAAATGTTGACTATTTCAAGTTGTATTTTGGATTGGTTAGAAAATTTGCATCACAGTTTAGAAATTTAGTTTGAAATGTCTGCCATGTTGAAATCTCATTGAAATGGATTGTTACCTCCTTTAATGCTATTAAAATCTTCGTACCCCGCATGAATTTTACTCTGGACTATTTTTATTTGATTTATAAATTTATTGGTCATACATTTCCGGATTTTCATTGAGAAACTTTAACCAGTATAGAAATGGAGTAATTCACAATGATTTAAATGTTTCAGTAAAATTAAAAACCCCTCGAAAGATTTTATTGAACTTATCATGTCTATTAAGTATTTATTTTTCCCTTGCAATTCCAAAATTAAATCGTTTAGATGTATGAATAAATCTAAAAAAAATATAAATCTAATTACCATTTTGTCGCTTAGTTACTTTTGCCGAAAAACATTTCCGACGGCATCAATTAACAACAGAAATCTTTCTAAAAATGTACTTCTACTGAACCAACGAACATTATTGTACAATAAAATTTCTTATCTATCGTAGCCACCTGCTTGTAATTTGAATAATCGTTCTTGCAATGATTTTCCGCAAAAAAAAGTTTACCATTTTAAATGTAAATCATTTCCTGTAATTGATTAATGGTACGTTAAAAAATCCTAATGTTTATCTTTTCTTGCAGAATGATAAATTAGGTCCTATCATCGCAGGAGCACCATTAATAGTAACAGAAACTAATTTAAAAAGAGGGAGTGGGCACTGTTTCGTACAATTGTTAAATGCAAGCAAAATATCTTCCCATTTTATTCCTCCATGCAACAGTATTATTTTCAAAAGTTCTTTGCATAATCTTGGATTTTTCCCATTCGGTCACAGCAGGGTTTTTTATCTGTTTTGTTTTTTTAATGACCTATTTTATTTTATTTTTTCTTGATTTTCAGCTCTTTCATTACATATTAATAAATAATAAGAATAATAATAATGGAAATGTTGCCGAAAATAAACTTAAAAACAAAATATTTTTACATATTTTAGGGTTCACTTTTATAGTTTAAAGTTTTCAAATTTAATTAAGTTTAATTTTCACGTTATTCCTGTGTGTAAACGATCTTAAACCAATGTTATTTAGCAAGTAGTACTAGTAATAACATGCAAATTTCTTTTGTATCATTCAATGTCCGTGCCGAGTGGCACTAGCCAGGGAAGTAGTTGTTTCAATAAGTTATTTGTTTGTAGTCTCAGTAAGACTTAATTTTGCTTTGCAGAGTTACGAACAGGTTGAATATTCACATATTCAGGCTATATTTCGTTTTATTAAATTTATTTAAAAATGAAATTCTATAAAATAACTATATTATTTCTAATTACAAATTTATAAATTTAGGACTATATATCCGCTCTTTCCAGGGACAAAAAATGAGTCATACTGAGCAGGAGAGTGATAAAATGTTACAAGTTGAAGTACAACTTAGTGGATCTTAATGAAAATAAATATTGAAATTGGGCAATTTACTTTTTCAAAAAACGAGTAATTGTTACGCTGACAATAGTATGAATATTCAACATCATCTGCATTTTTTTATCCATAAGTGAAATCTTGAAATACCGACAGATAAATACCATCAGCTGCGCAACATCGGTGAAGTCGTTTGACTCATCTACTTGCAATGAAAATGCAATACGTTTGTGAATGTCCAACAGTAATTTATTAAATCTTCAACACCCTCTTATAACTGTCGTTCTGCATAGTTAGAAAAGGTTCCTTTATTAACTCTCCATCACTGAGTGGCGTTTTTGCATTTGTAGGCACACTTTTAACGAAGAAAACGAAGAAATAGTGACGGATATTGGTTTAGTTACTAATTTCTTAAACGTGTTATGTTGGGCAGAAATTCCTTTCTTTACAATCATTATCTCTAATTTTCGTATCTCGGATTTTTTTGTAAAATCCTCGTCATAGTTTCTAAAAAAAATACAATTATCAGTTGCCTGATTGCTACAGAGAAATTAGAAATTGAAGAAATGAATTAATTGTCAATTATGTACTCTAAAGTAGTTATGGTTTCATTGGTATGGGAAATATTTCTGTAAAACTTGATATTTCGTTAAATTATTTAATTCCATTTAAATAATTTATCACACCATCTACGTTTATTTGTAAGAACATTTATTGATCCATGCAACATATTTTTAAATATCGGAATCTATTTAATAATATATACATGTATTGTTACATCAGACTAATAACATAAATCTTTTCTTTGGAGAATACCATATTCAATTTGGTAGAATAAATTAACCAATTTCTAGCGACTTGTTCGCTATTTTCTGGAGTTTTATCACAGTTTTGATAAAAATCTTGTATTAGTTTCATCTGAAGAAGCTAAAATCACGAAGCTTTGCGAGTCTTTTCTTCACTAATTATTCCGCAAGTCGAGAAGCAATTAAATCAGACCATGTCCATGGATCGTTCAGCGAAGTAGAATAAGAACACTATCGTCTTCTCCAGGTTTTTCCCGATTCCGATGATGAAGAAGACAGTGCGCCATCTAGTTGTTCTTGCTCCTGGACAGGACACGACAACGTCTCCAGATTTTCTAATATCGTTTCAGGTGCATTAAGAACAATTTCAGTAGTGGAACTAGCCGAAGCACATGCCCCAAGAGTTTTTGAAGAAATCAATTTTTTTTGTCAGAGGTCCACTTACAATTAGCTGATTTATTTATTTTGTTTTTAACTTTATTTTTCGGTAATGAGCACCAGATTGTCTTTTGGTTTGTTTTTCTTTCTGACATCTAAGGAGTAAGATTATTTTCTTAATTACCGCAACATTCTTGAATGGATTATAAATGATGCCAATTATTTTGATTGGTAATTATAAATGTATCGTTTGCTTATTAATTTAAGCCTTTGAAGCAAATTTCTCAGTTTATTAGTTTTTTTACAATTTTTCAAATCGTTAAATGTAATTTTCGTTTAACCAATTCAAGTTTGGAGCGTTGCTGTGTTGTTTTCATTTAGGATATGGCAAATTTTTTAACATAAAATCATAAATGCATTATTTGTTAATAGATCCTGAGCCTCTGATGAAAATTCCTCAGCTTAATTAATTTTTCACATTTTTTCATACCGTTGAGTGCTTTATTCGTTTTCCAACTTCAAGTTTTAAACGTTTCTGTTTTGTTCCCACATAAGAGTTGGCAATTATTTTTATAGGATATCAGAAATTAATTATTTATTTATGGATCTTAAACTTGTGGAGCAATTTCCTTGATCAATTATTTTTTCACATTTTTTTTACAACTGTTGAATGCATTTTTCGATTTCGCGTTGCTGTTTTGTTTCCATATAGAACATGTCAATTATTTTGATTGAAAATAATAAATGCATCGTTTATCTATAAATCTTAAGCATTTGAAGCAAATTTCTCGATTTATTAGTTTTCAAATCGATAAATCCAAATTTCTCGATTTATTAGTTTTTCAAATCGATAAATGCAAATTTCTCGATTTATTAGTTTTTCAAATCGATGAATGCCATTTTTCGTTTTGCCAATTCAAGTTTGGAGCGTTTGTGTTTTGATTCCACCAAAGACATGACAATTGTTTCAACAGAAAATAATAAATGCATTGTTTTTTTATGAACTTTAAGTTTTTGAACCATATTTTTTAGTTAATAATAAAAATAATAATAATAATCTTTATTGATGTTACTAACATAGAGTCTTACATACGTCAAGTGGAATATTAACATTGATATTACATCTTATTTACTTGCTACATTGCTGTATAATATTATTTAATGATAACAATAAATTTGTTTATATTAAGGCATACTATACGCACATACACATACACACTAAAAAAGTGTTACATTTAATTGGACTATGCCTTAATTAACACGTTAAAATATTTTTTTTGATTAGCTCATTGAAATCACATAACAGGAATTCCTCTATAGTGTAAAATGCCTTTTGAATGAGAAATTCTCTCAAACGAGTTTTAAAAATTCGAAAAAGTCAAATTTGAATCGTTTCAGGCAACACGTTAAAAAATTTCACACAAAAATACTCTGTACCATTGAATGAATTTGGACAAGCGAGATGGACGTGGTCTAAAGTTGTTTCTTTTTCAATTGCTTTCACAGGAAATCAGAAATTATTCATTTACTAAAGGACCTTAAGCTTGCGGAGTAATCTCCTTCATTGATTATTTGTTTACTATTTTTCAAATCGTTGAATGTATTTTTCGATTTCGCAGTTCAAGCTTGAAGCGTTGCCATTTTGTTTCCACCTAGAACATACCAATTGTTTTAATAGAAAATCATAAATGCATCATTTGTTTATGAATCTTAAGCTTTTGAAAGAAATTTCTCAGTTTATTAGTTATTTACAATTTTTTAAATCGCTCGTTGCAATTTTCGTTTTGCCAATTCAAATTTGGAGCGTTGCTGTTTTATTTCCGCCTGGGATATAACAATTGTTTTAATATGGAATCATAAATGCATTGTTTGTTTGAAGATCTTGAGCTTTTGAAACTAATTATTTGGTTAATTAATATTTTACAGTTTTATTAATTGCTAAATGCAGTTTTCGTTTCCCAAGTCGTATTTGAAGCGTTGCCGTTTTGTTTTCACGAAGGATAAGGCAATAGTTTTTTTATGGAAAACTAAATATGCTTTGTTTTTTTATGAATATCTAGCTCTTGAAGCAATTTCGTTAATTGCATTTTTTTTATTGTTGAATGAAATTTTCGTTTTACAAATTCAAGTTTTGAGCGTTGCCGCTTTGTTTTTACCTAGAATAAGCAATTGCTTTGATGGCAAATCATAAATGTGTTGTTTATAATCGGTTCATAAGTTTTTGAAGCAAAATTCCTAAATTGAATATTTTGTTACAATTTTTCCAATCGTTGAATGTAATTTGAGTTTTCCTAGTTTAAGTTTAGATAGTTAAATTAACTTACCTCGATTAATAATAATGTAATTAACATCTATGCAATTAAAATCACAATTTTACAGTATCAATAATATAATTATTAACTCAGTTTATTCTGTCTAATTGTATGCACAAAATCAACTTTACCCAAGGACCACTTTTGTGTGACTATTCTAAATTTCTAAACTTTTGCCTCCCCAATATATTTATAATGTACTTTTTTACTGAAAATATAGCGCAGTTGGTGCACCCTTAAAATAAATAAAATGTATTAGAATATGTTTCAGACACTTCTGAAGTTACATGAACCATTCCACACTCTCGGTTTGCCGAGTAAATAATTTTAGATACAAAAACGATTAGAATCAAGAAAAAATCAGAGGCGGTCACGGGACAGCCAACCGACCGCCGCCGACCGCCCCTTGGTTTGGATGTCCTAGTGCGGATGCACCTTTTACACCCCTACTAGGAACGGCCCTGCTCAAACTTTCAGGCATATCATAGCATTCAAGATTTTAGTTACCAACGTTGCTACTTTAATGTGCAAGCCGTATATCTACTACAAATTAAATATAACCTTCGAAGGTTAAAGTGTAAATCTCTAACAATAAAGATTTCACATTTATGAATCTATAAAAAAAGTCTTAAGAACTGCCATAAAAAATTCGGCCTGAATTTTACAACCTATTAACTTTTCAATTTATTATTATCTGATCATGGTACATGATAAAACGTTCAGTAAACCGAACATTTTAATTAAAATTTCATTTTATTGTGAAATTAGAACCCCTTGATTCAATTATATTCCCATCTACATTTTAAGATACAAGGTCTCGAGCAAATACACAACAGGCGTTTAAAAAAATATCGAAGTCTTCTCATGAGACAAATTTTTATTTATTTCTTGGCTTAATAATTTTACTAAAAAAACACATCCCTATTTTTTATATGGAAAAATTAATGGAAATACAGTACGTCCCAAAATATGATCCTCTTTTAATTGGTATGAAGACCGATCAATAAGTCTATCCGGGGACAAGAAATTTGGAAATAGAAAACAATGACTTTGTCCTACGTCCTGGATGGTCATTTTAAAAATAAAAATTTAACAAATACACAATTGTCACGATTTGTGATATATGTAACTTAAATTGAATAAATGTTATTCCGGGTTCTTAAAAACTGTTTTATTACGCGAACGGTGATTACAGAGTACTGGCTTACAGACTATATAGATTACGACAAAGGTACGTGCTATACGGACTGATCTATGCGAACTAAATATAATATTCTAAGTGCGCTATTTATATGAGAATATAATGATTACCTAAACAAAACATTAATTAAGACACCATTATTATATCTAAGTCGCAATTACATTATAAATGTACTTAAAGACAAAGAACGAACAAAGAAGTTACCTAACAAACAAAGAAAGTCTTTATGTGAACTGCAGTTAACTTGTATATATATATATATATATATATATATATATATATATATATATATATATATATACATTTAAAGCTCTTTTCCGGGGGTTACATTTGTTTTTATATTACGCAGAAATAATAATTCTTATTAATGTGAATTATTTATATTCACAAATTTAACGCCATGGATAAAAGCTGTCGAAGCGACCTGTACATCCCAACAAATTTAAAATTTATATGTACAAATTCGCAATTCTTGAGTTTTCGAGGATTAGACAGATGGATCGCTCGGATGATGGAAAAACTTTCCCGAAAAATGTAGACGTGCACATTTAAAAAATATATTATACACGAAAATGCGGGTATCAGCGCCTTTCCATAAATATAATCAAACTCTTCGCGAGAAGAGATCCCCTCGTGGAATAATTCATCTACGACTCGGATGGGAAGTACATCAAATTCCTGCTGTGGTTTTCGAAAACTTAAAAGTCTAAGTGGAATTCCGTGTAGCATAGAAAATGCCTCGGAATTTATAAAGTATATTAATTAATTAAGGGTGGATTGCAATTTGAAGTAAATTTTTAAGGTGATAAAAGAAAATGTGAATTTTATTATAAAAAGGCGATGCTTTTTTCCAACAATATTTTTCTTAATAAGTAATTATTGAAGCTCAAGCTTCGAGATAAAATTAATTAATTAAACGGAAGTAACTTTATGAAGAGGATGTGTGCGAGCATCACTACGTACTATTTAGTAATTAAACTGAACTCTTTATTAGTCCTGTAAAGTCAGATACGAGGTCAAGTAAAAACTTAAATTCAGAGAAGTTCATCGTAAATAGACATGCGTAGGATATAAAATGAATAAAATGCTTAGACTACACTTAACTTGGACTTAAATTTTTGGTAAATTATTATTAATAATTTGCAATGTTTTAACCACAAACGATTATTGTAAACAATATTATTTTAGGGAACGCGGTGGCCTTATGGGTAGCGTTCCTGCTTCTACGCCTAGGGGGTTGAGGGTTCGAATTTCATTCGGGCGGTCACTTTTCTGAATGAAAAATGGCCGTGCGGGTGTGGATATCTAATATGTATCCTTTTATATCAATATATGAACTATTAGTTACAAAAATCGGTTATGGCAGAATGTCCTAGTTGACTACACCAATTCCTTCCATAAACAAATAATATTAAAGGTAAAAACGCCAAAGTGAGAAATTTTTTAGCTAAATGTTCTAACTAATCCCAAATCGAGTGGCATAACAACCGACAGATATGGATATGCCAACGGCGGCAAATATAACAATAATAATGCAAACATCAAATAATATTTTTTTGGGAAACAATATTCACCGGTTTTGACCTTAAGTTTCCGCAACTTTAGCGTTTCTAGTTTTACAGTATTTGGAATATTTATATTTGAATAGTAATTTCCGTTTCCTCGTCAGCTTCTAACTGCGCTTATGAGACCTGAAAGGTCGAAACTGGTCCGTAGGTGAACTGGTGGGGAAACAATATTTGATGTTTACGTTGTTATTGTATTTTATAATAATGCCTTTGTCAGTCCCATACCTGTTGGTGGTTATGCCACTGGCGATTCAATTTTTAAAGGTGGTTGAAACATTTATATTCCAATACAGTTCTGCCAACCCTACCGAAATTTCGCTATTTCTACGGATTTTGGGTATATTCTACCGATCTACCGAAATAAAGACAAATCTACTGACATTCTTAAAATAATGTAGTTTTAAATTAAAAGTATCTCCTAGGTGCAAATAACTGGATTGCTTATTTGAAAAAATGTTGAAAATGGTTGGGGTAGGGGAGCTTAACTTCAAAACTGCAAAACTGCATTCTCATTTTTAAATTATAAATCGAAGTGTTTTGCTTGCAAAAGTTATTGCCTTGTTGCAATACTTTTTAGACACGCCATATATTTCTACTACTAATTATTGTATTATTGTATAAACTATTAGGTATGCAGTGTTATGGTCACAAATCACAGAACTGTTTTATAACTAACCATAACCATGGTTAGTTATAAACAGTGATTTTTATCATGTAACGCCTTCTTTAGATAGAAGTTTTAAAGTAGGAAAAGTGTCGTGAAGATTTGCCCGACGAGAAAACTTTAAAATCTACTATGAACATTTGCCTTAAACACAATAAATTCAATTTATGTTAAGAATTGTTAACATGGTGTCTTTATTTCGCCAGAATGTATGGGTATCTCGGCTATTCGAATAAATTCGGTAAAATTGTGCATTTTGGGACTCTCTTTTCGGCGTTTAAGATATTAAAAAAAAATTACAGTTGCGTTTTTATTTTTTTATTAAAAACTAGTTAAGCTAGACCAGTGATTCCCAAACTTTTTTGTCCTACCGCCCCCTTTCCAGAAAAAATATTACTTAGCGCCCCCTTGAATTTTTTTTTATTTTAAATGCAATTAATAGGATCACCAAAATTGACTATTTGCAATTGTTTTTTTTTTGTTAATAAATTGGTTACCGCACTGAACCCATGTTTCACTAAATCTTCTTTCTTTTATATTATCACTGCCCCCTTACAGTTATTCATCGCCCCCAAATGCACATGTAGCCATCAGCGCCCCCCTGCAGCACCCACTAGGGGGCGGTGGCGCCCACTTTGGGAATCACTGAGCAAGACAATTAAAACATTACAAACGCACTTTTTAACAAGGAATGCAACAGTATTCTTGGTTTTCAGATGAGCTTAAATATTGAGAAACCGTGCAGTGGCGGCTCGTGGATTTCCGTAGGGAGGGCAAAGACAAAGATGTCGCTCGTGCCGCACTACTTACTCTTATTACTCGTTGCTGTTTTGGTCAAATTTTCTTCCGTTGCCCCACCGCCGAACATCCACGAGCTACCGTTGAAACCATGATCCACTTTTGTTTTTCTAATAGGCGTTATTTTAGATTTTTAATTATTCTGAGAGATTCTTTTAGGAATTTAATGGTGTATCACACTTGCTATTATTTGTTAGATCAGTGGTGGGGAAACTTTTTTTAAGACGGGCCATTTGTAATAACTAGACAATCGTAGCGGGCCAAAGAATAATGCTTAATCGTTAACTAATTTATGTGTTCTGTAAACATATACATATATTATTACATACACTTATTATTTTAATAGTAAAAAAGCAAAAGGTAACAAAATTATAAGCACAAAATATAAAATGAATTTAGTGTAGTTCTTGATGTGACGTATTATCACTTTATTTTCTGGTGTCATTACTGGTTGATGGTGCATGAGAAAAATGAAATTGAGACTGTTTCATCAAAATTTACTCCGGTTCCATTTGCGAAGCAGAAATTCTTAAAACTGATGAAAGGTGCTCATCTGTAATTCTGTTTCTTAAAGAAGTTTTCCTAAGCTTCATTGTTGAAAAGATTTGTTCGCATATATAAGATGAGCCGAACATTGTCATTATCTTCATTGCATGAGTAATTAGATTTGGGAAATTAAATGGACTTAAATTTTTATAAAATTCTAGTAATGGTACTGTGTGAAAAGTTTGTTTCAGGAGAGTCTTACAGTTCAGTTCTATTAACTCAAGTTGAAATTTTGCATCAACTTCTTCGTAATTAACATTGAATGGGGTCGCAAAAATATTAAACTCTGATTCCATTTTTCTAAAGTCCTGAAATCTCCTTTCAAATTCTGTACAGTTTTCTCAAATTAATTTCGTATTTTTTAATCTTATTGTTTGATATAGTGAATTTTAAAGATTGTATTCTTGGAAAATGAGAAAAATCAGATTTAGAGATCTTATTAGCAAATAATAATAACTGTAATTTGAAACTTTTCAGGTATTGCCAAATATCGTGAAGAAACTGATTAAGTTTATTCATGTGTGCGAGGAGGTCTGTGAAAAAAGCGAAATCAGAAAGCCACGTTTCGTTTTCTAAGACGTCAAATTGTATATAAATGTCTTCATCAAGAAGAAAATTCACAATATCGTCTTTTAAATCCCAAATTCTTTCAAATACTTTTCCAGCACTTAACCAACGAACTTTTGAATAATACAGGATATCGGAATACTCCGCATGTACGGACTCCAAAAACTGCTGAAACTGGCGATGTAATAATCCTCTGAAACGAATCATATTTACTAGTTTTACAACAATATTAAGTATATGGTCAATATCTAAAGCCGATTTACAGAGAACATCCTGATGTATAAGGCAATGCAAAAAAACATAATTTTCCGGATACTTAGAATTAAATTTCCCAACAAATCCTTGATTGATTCCAACCATATTAGGAGCACCATCTGTAGTTACATTACTTAGCTTGTCAATAGGTAAACGAAGTTTATCGATGCAATTTTCAAATTCACAAAATATATCGGCACCAGTCGTTGTTCCTTTCATTGACTGCAGCCCTGCAAGTTCTTCTGTAATTTCAAAGTGGGCGTTGATTCGTCTTACAAATATGAGTAACTGCGCAGTATCGCTGATATCTGTACTTTCATCCATAGTAATTGAATAAAAAATAAATTTTTGAGTTTTTGTAGTCAGTTGTGAAATTAGATTTTTATCAATATTTTCAATTCTCTCGGTGATTGTTCTTCTTGAGAGAGACAGTGACTGAAAATCCTTTTTCTTGTCAGGGCACATAATATCGCACACATATATCATGCACTGCTTTATAAATTCACCATCTGAAAAAGCTTTATTAGATTTAGCAATATTATAAGCCAACACATAACTGGCTTTCGTAGCGCATCTTTGGGAATGATTAGCTTTCTGAAATAATTGTTGTTGACTTGATAAATTTTTTATTAAATCTTTCGATTTAATTTTTTTCACCTCTTCACTTAACGATGAGTAGGAGTGGTTTTCATGTTTGCTCTTGAAATGGCGTTGAATGTTATATTCTTTTAAAACTGCAGCAGTTGTATTGCAAAGTAAGCGCACAGGTTTTTCTTTAAATAAAGTAAAGAAATATTTCCACGTCCATTCTTCTTTAAAAACTCGACATTCTGAATCCACTTTTCTTTTTTTAACATCCATTTTAGACGTTACCTACTACGGAGAACAACACACAGAAACGCAATTGACGAAAGCTTACTGCTTACTGCTTAATGCTCTTACGCGGGAGTTTGTTGAGGCACTGGGAGTTTGGGGGATTACACAAACAATTACTCGAGTCACAGCGGGTCGTTGCAGATGACTGACTAAGTCGCTAACTAACTGATCTTCGGGCGGCCTCGCTTGTATTTATACCTACCTGCGAGAGTGTCTGGAAGTTTCGAGCGAAGATGAGTCATCTGTTTAGGTCGGATGGATTTGTCCAGAATACTATTGTGTTTTGAATATCGCCGCAGGTAGTTTTTATGCGGGTCGTCACATTACGAAGTAAGAACGCGTTCAAACATTCTCACGACGGCACTCTTAAACGGGCCGGATTAAACCTTTTCGCGGGCCGGACTTGGCCCGCGGGCCGTAGTTTCCCCATCACTGTGTTAGATATTCTGTCGTAAATCTAAATAATATCCTTTTGCACAGATATTTAGAAACTAAATGAACACATTTTGTTTGCAACTAAATTTATTTAGTCGGCCTTTATCGCGGTCATGGAGGGATGCGATATATTTCTACTGGCAATTTCTGTCCTTGAAATGGTTGAATGGCTCTTGAACTCATAAGGAAGAACCATTTTGTTAAATTAATTAGCAGATTATTTAACTCTTGCAAAATGTGATCCTCGTTTTCAATTAAAAAATAGTTTTGACATTTTGTTTTCGGTCTTTTAAACGAACCACTTTCTAACAAATTTCTAAGTAAGAGTTAAGAGTTTCCAACGCATTCCAATTTTTGACATAAAAGCTGTCACAAAATATCAAGCGGATACCCGGAGGAATTGGGACAAGGAAGGCGAAGAGATATGGCTGTAGAGTTCACGGAGCTGGAGGTGGAAAGAGCGTTCGAGGAAGTGAAAGGAGGAAAGGCAGCAGGAATGGATGGGTTGAAGGCAGAGATGTGGAAGGAGATAGGAGAAGGGGGAAAGAAGAGGTTCACGGAGATATTAAACCAAATGTAGAGGGGAGGAAAGAGCATACCGGCGGCATGGAGAGTGGGTATGATGTGCCCGGTATACAAAGAAGGGGACGAGAAGGATGTGGGGAACTATAGAGGAATCATGGTGATGTGCACCGGGTACAAGATAGCCATGATGGTTTTGAAGAAAAGGTTGGAGGAAGAGGTGGAGGAAAACGGGTTAATACCGGAGACGCAGGGGTAATTTAGGAGGAGGAGGGGGACAAGGGAGCAGACGAGAAGGATGTGGCGAACTATAGAGGAATTACGGTGATGTGCACTGAGTACGATAGCCATAATGGTTGTGAAGAATCGGTTGAAAGAAGAGGTGGAGGAAAAGGGGTTCGTACCGGAGACGCAGGGGTAATTTAGGAGGAGGAGGACAAGGGAGCAGATCGTTACTACCCTGGCAAGAATGGTTGAGAGGGTGACGGAAGAGAAGGAAAGCATGTATGCGGTGTTTCTGGATTTAAAAGCGGCTTACGACTCAGTGCTGAGGGAGAGGTTGTTAGAATGTGCGAGGGGAAAAGGAGTGAGTGAGAGTATGGTAGAGTGGATAAGAGAAGTGTATAAGGAAACTTGGGTGGTGGCAAAAGTGAGAGTGGATGTGTCGAAGAGGTTCAGGACGTGGATGGGATTGAGACAGGGATGCCCGTTAGGTCATATATTATTCAACTTATATCTAAGTGAACTGGAAGAGGTGATGAGGAAAGGGCAGGCGGGAGGGGTAGTGATAAGGTGTAGATGCTGGCGTATGCGGATGATATGGTGTTGATGGCGAGAGATTGGGAAGGGATGAAAGACATGTTGAGGCGAGTTGAGAGGTATATGGATAAGAGGGGACTGTGCGTGAATGTGGGGAAGACGAAATGGATGAGATTCAAGAATAAAGGAAGAGAGGGGACTGTGAAAGAGTTAGAATGGAAGGGAGAGGTGATTGAGAGGGTAAAAAGATTTAGGTATTTGGCGTTTATGTTTAAAGGGACAGGGGGATATGAGGAACATTTAAGATGGGCGCAGGGAAAGGCCAGAAAAGCTTGGGGTATCGCATGGGAAAAATGGGGAGAATGGATGGGGAACAATTTCAGAATGGCATGTAAAGTGTGGGATGCGTGTGTGAAGTCAATTTTAATGTATGGAGTGAAAGTATGGGGGCGAAGGGGTATAAGTGTGGGGAGAGGGAGCAGTTGTGGTTCCTGAAGCGTATGTTAGGAGGTGAAAGGTCAACGCCCGGTTACATACTGCTTCAGTAGACCAACAGAGGAAATTTAGGATATGAGGCAATGGAGAGAATGGCCAGGTACGAGATCAGATTAGGGGAGTTAGGAGAAGAGAGATTGGTGAAGGCGGTATGAAGGACGTGCGTGAGTATGGAGGAAAGAACGAAGGAAAATATATGAGAGAGTAGGACTGTCGGAGGTGAAAGTGAGGGAATGGTTGGAGAGAATGTGGCAACGTGGTGAGAGAGAGGGAGAAAGAGTGGAAGTGCAGGAGACACAGGGATGTATTGAGAGAAGCGAATACAATGACATGTATGGGAGTTGGCAGATACATGGAAGGAGGCCGAAGTACTTGGACGAGTACGGATGGAGCAGAGAAGAAAGGGTGACCCTGGCTAGGGCTATTTGTGGGTTAGGAGAGAGAGGGAGGAAGAAATGGATGAGTGAAGAGTATATGAGATGTGTAATGTGTGAAGGGGGAGGGATACATGGAGGCATCTGGCGGAGGAATATGCGGGAGTGAATGAGGAATGGGTGGGAATGAAAGGGAATAGAAGGGTTACAGAATAGATGAGAGAAAATGGGGCCGGGGTAAGGACGCTGCAGAAATTGGGGAGGGAAAAGGAGTACAGGAGAGCTATGTAACTATGTAAAATGCCAATAAAGGTGTGTTTTTATATCAAGTGTGATATCATTACAACAAAAGTTGGTTATAGTTTTTCAATCATATTGAAGGTCATCTGAAAACCAAGTATACTATCGTATGCCTTCACAATATTTTAATATCAACCATCTAGCTTTACTGGTCTTTGAATAAGAAATAGTCGAATATCTGAAAAACCAAAGAAGTTAGATTAATTATTTTGAAGATTATGATTGGGTCCCAAATTGCGCAACTTTGCTCAAATTTAACCGAATCTCTATCTCTTCAAATATCTGGGTTCCCCACACATTCTGGCGAAATATGGACACCCTGTATTAATTTTTGTAATCAAAGATTAACATGATATGACTTCTGGCACCTTTATGCTTACAAAAACGGCACGGGTTATAAATGAACATCAATTCAAACAATCTCTACGGAATTTCTACATCTACCGAAATATTCAGTAGTCAGATAGCGATTTTTACTCTCACTAGGATGATAGCACTGTTCCAATAACAATTTTTGACTGCGCTGTTGAGACCTGAATGATCGAAACCGGTCCATATATAAACTGACGGAGAAACAATATTTGATGTCATTCAGTAGAACGCGAGAACTCGCGTGTGAGCATTTCCCTAACGCTTTGTATTTTTCCTTATCAAAGCTCGGGATGTAAATCAAAACAGAATTTTTTAGGTTTAAGTCAATATTTACTATTTTTTAGACAATTTAGTTGCTTATATGTATAGGAATAGAACATATAGTATTTGCTAATAAAAAAATAATAATGAATTGTAGTACCTAATTAAAAATAAATTGTAAAATTATTATTATATTAAAAATAAATTGTAAAAAATTATCTTACAAATTTTCTAGTTGATGGTCAAGGGTTGGTTGAAGTGTCATTTATGTTGGTTGTTTAATCCCGCATATTGTTGTCTGGATAATTCGCCATTTTTTGTGTTTTACTCATTACCATTAGATTAAAAATATAAAATACGTATTTTTTCTGATATAAAACATTTAGTACACGACTAAATACCAATAAATGCAATACTCACATTAAAAGAAAAACACATCAACGCTGTAATTCGCGTTTTGAGAAAAAACGTCAATAGACAACAAAACACCAATGCGAGAACTCTCGCCGTGAGGGAAATGCTCACGCGGTCTGCAAGTGATGGACAAATTCTCTCTAGAAATTGCTGGAGACGCCTAATTGTTGCTCAAGTTGGATTTATAAGTAGAGGTGATATATAAACTCAGCTAGAGGGCGCCCTGTTCCTAAATCTCAACCCTGTCTAAAAGTATGACTATTTTAGCATAAGTGTGAGGGAAATGCTCATAGCGCGAGTGCTTGAGAATTAATAGTTATTTATGATACGAATGTAGAATGTACGTAATTAGTCCCGCAAGAAAAGGTAATTTTCTTAAGGGGCTAGTGAGTAATTCCACACGAGTATAATATAAAATTTTATCCAAAATGGTATGTAATTGCATTAAATATTGAAATAATGTTTATAAAATTTTGACAAGAAATTTTGACGTACGTGGTGTCAATTTGAATTATTTCAAAAATCTATAGAAGGATCTATGTATTGATCAAATTTTAATACCTTAATGGTGGATCGAGTCGACAAAATTTTTCCAACTCCGCAGACATCGTCAAAGTTGGAGATGGTTTTCTGAAAAAGCATTTTTTTCACAGGGGTGCAGAGGGGGCAGAAGGTGTTACGCTTAAGTTCGCATGCATGACTTTAAAGAAGACACTTCAAAGCTTTTCGCCCTAAAAGATTCATCAATATCGATTGAAAATACGCCGAGTTATGGCGGTTTGAAAATGGTCGAAATTTCAGGAATTTAAAGTGTTTCATTTTTTTTCTTCAGTATAGTTTGAATTTATTTGATCAAAAATGAATCTCAAAATATAAAAATCCATCCAAAACGAACAGATTTTTGATATATCGGTAAAACAAATAACACATCACATCTAGAAACAAAATGGCAAAATTCAAAACTAGAACGAAAGAAAAGAAAATTGCATTTGGCGATTAGAAAATCTGTAAAGAATTAATCTCTGCTGGGATTTAATTCAAAATTTTGAAATCCATATTGTATGAACTTATTTCTTACACACTATTTTTTTTAAACCCTTAAAAAAATTAACATATCACAGCTGGAATCAAAATAGCAAGACTCGAAACTTAAAGAGAAGAAAAGAAAGTCGCATTCGGCAACAAAAAATCTATTCCGGAATTAGCTTTAAAATTTGAAAACACATTCAGAATGAATTAATCTTTGATATATCGCTAAAACAATTAACATATCGCAGCTGGAAACAAAATTGCAAAACTCAATACTTGAACGGAAGAAAAGAAAATTGCATTCGGCGATTAGAAAAATTGTAAGAAATTAGTGTCCGCTAGAATTAGCTACAAAGTCCATCCAAATCAAACCTCTTTTTGACATCCCTTTAAAACAATTGACATCACAGCTCAGAACAAAATAGCAACACTCGAAACTTGAACGGAGGAAATGAAAATTGCATTCCGCGATAAGAAAAATTGTAAAAAATCATCACTGTTAGAATTATCTTTAAAAGTTCAAGGTCCATCCAGAATAAACTTATTTTTGACTAAAATAATTGACATATATCAGAACTGGAAATAAAATGACATATTACGGAGAAGAAAATTACATTCAGCCATTAGAAAAAGTATAAAAAATGGTGATGTGGCCATCATGTTACTTTCTCCGATGGTATCATCATTTATATTTACACTCTCATGGTTTATTTTCCATTGAAATCATATTTTAAATGTACATCGAGCGGTTTGTAGACTCGCATAAAACTGACGTTTAAAACGTCAAAAATATAAAAGAATATACTTCAAATTTAAAAACTCAGTTTACTCAAAAACTAAAGGGATTTCGAAAAAAACTTATTCTTTATAAGTTGTTCATTTTAGCATTCTCTACAATTATTATTAATATAAATTTGCTGTAACTATTATCGTTTTATAATTATAAACCAAAAATTAAAAAAATAATAATACATTTTTTTCTCGAATAAAAATGATTTTATGAAAAATGTCTTCAAGCAAAAGAGGTTCATTTCTTTGTTGTCTTTAAAATTTGTTCAAATGATTTTGTGATATTTTTCATATTTAAGAAAATATTGGCAAAAAACAAAAAACAGTTAAGGTAAACGCCCACTTTCAGTGTACGAAATTTTACCAAAAGCTTTTCAGTTCTTGAGATTATCAAATAAGACAGATGTTCAAAGTTTCATATCAATTGCTCTATTAGTTTTTGAGATACAGCGCGCACAGACAGACACACACACACACACACATACCATGACACACACACACACAGACACAAAAAATTTTTTTCCAGAAATTGTCGAAATAGCATCTAGGGACCCCAAAACGGATATTTCCGTAAAAAAAATTTTTGAAAAAAAAATCACGATCACAATACTTTCTCGTACTTCGTAACGGAGAAAGTAAAAAATGCATCTACACTGGGTTTAGCTTCAAAATCCTTATTTTTAATCCTTTAAAACAATTGACATATCAAAACTGACAACACACAAAACTCGAACGAAGGAAATTAATAATAATAATAATAATAATAATATCAATTTATTCCCAACAGACAATTACAGCCTAAAAATGGAATTTTCGTAGATATATTACAAAATATTATATATACAATTATAAGCAAAACATAAATTTCAAAACAAATTTAGCTTAATATACAATCAGTTTTAAAAATATAAAATAAAACACAATGGAAAAACTAAAAACTAAAAAAAAAAAAAAAAAAACTAAAAAACTAAAAACAAAAAAAGAGACATGAAAGTATAAAGCATAAAACATGAAAAAAAAAAAAAAAAAAATGACTAACAGGGAGCAATAAAGCAATCCAAGACCCTTGACTTGTACAAGGTAAAAGAAGAGAAAATATCCGCCCCGTATTGAATTTGATGGTAAGTACGAGTCATTTTTATTACAGGTGAGTTAGCGTGGTGAAGCGATTTTGGTGTCTTGTACGAAAAGGTCAGTGTATTTCTCGCATTACAACGAGGTATCCGGAACGTTAGTTGTTCAGTCAAAAAATTATATTCGGCGGTTGGAAATACTGCAACACAATTATCTGTGCTGGAAAGTTTCAAAATCAATCTAAAATGAACCTGTTTTGATATACTGTAAAAATAATTGACATATCACATCTGGAAATAAAGTGGCAGCACTCAGAACTTGAACTGAAAAAATAGAAGTTGCATTCTGCGATTAGAAAAAATTTAATTAATTAGTTTCTGATGGAATTAGCTAGAACAACTCTATTTTTGACATAACGCTAGCACAGCTGAGCTGGAAACAAAATGACAACACTCAAAACTTAAGTTACCTTAAGGAAAGAAAATTACATGCTATAAATTAATTAGCTATAAAATGTTATTCATCAAGAATGTACCTCATTTTTGACATCCCATTAAAATAATTGACATGTCCGGATACTAAAGGATGGTGACAACTACTCTAGAAGATAGAAGATAGTTGTATTAATAATAATAATAATAATGTTTAAGATAAGATGTAAGAGGATAACAAGGAAAAAAATATAACTGAAGCTAAAATCATACAAAACTTAGAAAAAAAATTATATCTGCGACATGGCCATGACCAGTTTTTCGACAATTCATTATAGTATTAGTAGAAAACAGACCAATGCTCTAAATAAAACGTCATTCAAATGGCCTCCACGACTTTTTCTGCAGGAACGAATTCGATGAACCCAATTTTCGAGCACCTTTTCCGCTAAATCAAGTCGTATGTCATGAATCGCACGTTCAATATTGACTTGTAAAGCTTGAAGAGAGTGGTTTATTTCGAAAGGCCAATGACTTCAAATAACCCCACAAGAAATAGTCTAATGGTGTTAAATCACAACTTCTTGGAGGCCATTAAATATCACAATTTCTTGAAATAATCGAATCTCCAAACTTTTCTCACAATAATTCAATTGTTGCATTTGCTGTGTGACACGTAGCCCCGTCTTGTTGGAACCAAATGTTGTCAAGATCAACTTCTTCCAATTTCGACCATAGAAAGTTGGTTAGCATCGATCTATACCGCTCTCCATTGACAGTAACGGTGTTACCAGCTTCATCTCGAAAGAAGTACGGACCAAAAACCACACTAAACTGTCAATTTAGGTGAATGTAATGGTTTTTCTTGAATAATTTGTGGATTTTCTTCGCACCAGAATCGACAGTTTTGTTTATTTATCGCACCTCTCTGATGAAAGTGAGCCTCATCGGAGAAGATAATTTTCTTAAAAAAATCGTTATCATTTTCAAGTTGTTCCAAGGCAAAATCAGCAAATTCACGACGTTTACGGTGGTCCAATGGCTTTAGTTCTTGAGTGAGAACAATTTTATACGGATGCAAACCCAAATCCTTTTTCAAAATCCGCCAGGTTGTGGTTTGAGACAGTCCCAATTGTTGAGAACGTCTTGGAATCGACAAATTGCGGTCTTCAGCAACACTTGCCTGAACGGCAGCAATATTTGCATTACTTCGAGCGATTCGAAATGTACGCTCAAAATTTTCAACAATTCGACGAATAGCGAGCACACTTGGACGATTATTACGACCATAAAATGGCAAAAGCGCACGAAAAGTTGCAATTGGAGAACGATTATTTTGATAATAAAACTGAATAATTTGTAAACGTTGTTCTTGCGTATATCTCTCCATGATGAAATTGTAAACACTACTGAATACAATGAAAAATAAATGACAGATCATGACATATTACAAATGGCCGAAACGTCTCTTCAAAATCATATCATCCCTATTGGAAAACCTTTTATTATCGAATCCGGGTGCAAAGTTTATCCTAGATCTAAGCTTACTAAGATATTTGTCTTCAGTAATTACGTCTTGTGGAAGAGGTAATATCGGAGGTGGAATGTTAAGGATATTGGTACCAGGAGTCTACCTAAATAATTGTCATTCAAGCCAGTCTTCTATGAGAATTTAAAGGCTGATTTGAAGTGTTTGGCAAAAATGTTAACTATTGATTCTGTGATATCAGTGTTTCTCTTGTTACCGGCATAACAGAATAGGCGGCTATGGCAACTGTAACACAATATAATTTTAGTACTTAAGTTAGAAGGGAGCTCAACTATCCTTCGTGTGCCTTGGCATGCAAATAACATCTTATCGGGGTCAACCGATATTCCGTCGGAGAGGTCAAAACCAAGACCAAGTGAGGAGATGTTTACGACACAAAGAATGCTGTAACACTGACCCGAGAACACGATTCAGATTACTTTCTTCTTGATATTTTGCGAGTACAACTATATTTTGTGAAATTGTCAATGCAAATGAAAACATGTTTGTCTTATTTATTTGTTTATATAAAGTAAAAAGACAATATAAATCTATACAAATTATTAATAAATATTAATGTTTTTGGTAGAACACACTTTGTAATTCTTAATCTGCTTATACACTAAAAATCTCTTTAAGAGCTGATTTTCGTACCGTTTTGCTAAAAATAAAACTTTCTCTAAAGTCTTAATTATTAATATTAAGATTTGATACCTCTTATAATTCGTAACTGATATATACAAACTTTATAAAGAGGATGACATAATAACCTGAACTTTAATAAAGTTTACTATTAGATCTTTAACGTCGAGAATGCTTGATACCTCCGACGATACGGGGAATTTAATTCTGCAAACTTTGTTAGAACTCTTCTTTAGCGTTAAGGATTCTGAATGAACTTACGTATCATAGGCTTTGCATATTTACTTTTAATGATCATGTTTGTATTTAATTTTGTTTAATAGTCTTGTATTAAAATTAAACCCTTTTTATTTCAATGATAAATTAATCATTCTAAATCCGATTACTTAATGCATATGCAAATAATTTTCACAATAATCAAATATAATTGGAAGTGTGAACATGCTTTCGATGGGGATCGAATTTGCAACCTGTAACCTCTAGAAGCCACAAAGTTGCATATGCAAATAATCAATTTAAATTATATTTATTCTTTGTAAAAAGTGTGAATCATCTATATTTGATTACTTAAGCTTTTACATTGAACTGTGCTCATCAAAACCAAACCACCCACTTAATCCCGCATCCCGCAATAACCATTCACAACCTTAAATACACGCTGTCACACTATTCGAAAAAACCCCAACGAATTTTCTTTTCAATCTCCCCTCCATCCCTCTTCCCTATCTTTTAAAGTAGATTCTGGCTGAGAGTAAAATGTGCCATTGTAACAAGTTAATGGGCCGGATGCAATTCAGTTTTGTAATTACGCATTGTGTGCCCTTTTCAAAGTCTGCGATAATTCGCCCTAGAAAACAAAATATGAAACGGGGGAAATTATGACGCGAACGTGGCAAACGTTACACGTTCTACACGATTTATTTTGGGGCATTTAAAAGCAGTTGCATTGTGGAATATATGAGGCGTGTACATAAGACATTATTATTTTAATAAAGCTTAGTTCGGGTTTATAATGTATGTAAATGAGGTTCTATAACCTAGCGAACAATCGTAATGGCGAAGGAAATTAAATTCTATGAAAAATAGTGATGGTAGTAGTGACAGAATTTATCCGACTTCACTCCTTATGTTATATGGGTAAAACATGCACTGCCAGCTGGTCAAAATTCGGGGGTAAGGAAACGAGAAAAAATAATGTAATATCTATTTCGTAAACGAAAAATTACCGTGGATGTTGTATTTATCTCCCATTATTCATTTATTTATTTAATTTCTAAAATACATACAGGATATAGAATTGGTTCACGCATCAAGGGATTCCCGTGTTAAATTCTTAATATTCAAATATTTCTCTACAAAAGACATATTTACACCTTTTCTCTAAAATAATTCGGGGAGCCAATATTTAAACATCAAGAATTTAACATGGAAATCCCTATGGTGCGTGAACCAATTCTACACCCTGTATACACATCGGTTGTCACAGAATGCCCTAGTTGGCTACATCAATTTCTCATATCATCCTCGCTTCCTTTACCTGAATTCCTATCAACCAGCCTTCCTTTAAAAAAAGTATATTTCATGTGAAGATGATATGATATGTATCCCAATAATATTTTATTTAATTTACATATGTAAATATATAATTGTGACAATCGAGATTATTGCATCCGAAACAAAACATTTCCACCTATTATCTAGGCGCCCTTAGATCAATAGCGCCACTGGAGAATAACCCCTTTAGCAAAGTGGTTTAGGACCTGATTCTTATTATTTACTCCTCCTCTTTCTAACACAAATCCTCTTATATCGAAATAATGTTGCAGTTTATCACTAGGATAAAATTTATTCATGTAATTGATTACCTCATTAAATAAGCAACTATGAATTTTTCATTAAATGAATAATTCAGTAAAGGTAATACAGTGTCTGAAGATTTATGATAATATTTATTAGCTTATAAATCTCTGCGCGCCATCATCATCATCATCTCTAAGGGGATTATTGAGAGAAAATACAATAACAAAACCAGAAATCTATATACTTGGAATTATTATAAATCTCTTCGTAACTATACTAATGTTGCAATAAAAAATGAAAAGAATGCAAATATATTACACAAATTACGTTCTGAAAGTCCAAAATCTTTTTGACGAGAATTAAAATTATTAAATATTGTAACAAATAAAACTAATTTCAGTAAAACTCCATCGTACCTTGGAAATGCAAATATTATGAATGATTATTTTATTGATGTTAAATAATAATTATACCGACATAATAGGTTATTATAAAAAAAATATTTGCGTATTTTGCGTATTTTCCACACGCTTCTCTCTGATAGAATTTCACTCTAGATATTGAGTTAGCTATTCATGGTATTAAGTCAAGTATCAAGTGCCAAGGAATGTCGAAAACTCCCAACTATTAACTGCATACCATGCACTATTTGAGTCTAGGTTACGGTACGGTGTAATTGTATGGGAAATTCATACTCTAGGCATCGAATATTTTCCTTACAACGCCAAGTTGTGAGAATTATTGTCTTATACAAGCGATTTTAAAGAAGCCTTTATAAAAGAAAAAGTGCTTACTTTTCCAGCTATATTCATCCTTGAATGTCTAGTGTATGCACGATCTCACATTGAGGAATACGACACGTATAAACTTAAACACCTAACAAGAACTGGAGATGAACTTTCTTTCAGACATCTAAGGTTGGAAAAGTCGAGAAACGGCCCCAATTATTACGGCATAAAGTTGTTTTACCAAATTGGCAGCAAACCCGCGAAATTTAGAACCTATTTTTTTCGGCGTTACGACTGGCCTTGGTTCTATGACCATTAGCCATCATCAATGTTTATTAGATATATGAGTTAAAAATTAAATGAATAAATGAACAACGAGAGACGTATACAACAACCACGGACCCGAACGAATACTTCTCGAAATCGAAAAGTCTTTCGCCCGGGCTGGGAATCGAACCCACACAGCCGCGGTGCAACCGGCACAAGCGCTCGCTGTACCCACTACACCAGGTCCGCCCTTCTATTATTTAAAAAGCATGTTAAGGACTATATTGCATTAATAATTTTCTTCAGTACAATGATGTAATATAGTCAACCTACTGTTAATATTTTGATGCATGTGTGTGTGAATATGTTTTCATTGTTTTTTAGATATTCTTTTAAATTAGTATACAGTAGGATGGAGTGAAAAAATTGATTTTTTTTTCAAACTTGTAATAGTGCGGAAAAGTTGCCTTTTGGGACACACATGAAGCCCCCAAAATTTGGGTTTGATCGGATTATATTTTGAGGGTCCCCAACTGCCTTAAAGTTTCGCCGCTTTTGCCGAAAACTATAGTTTTTCAGAAATTTTCCCCCAAAATATTTTGTTTTCATGCGCTTGTAATAGTGCACAACCGCATCACTATTAGTCACTTATTAACCCAAAAAAATTTGGTTGGTCTAGGATTATGTTTCGAGAGTCCCCCAATGATCGTAAAACTAGTCATTTTCGACAAAAAAAAAGGAATATTTCAGTTTTCCGGAAACCTTAAACTCAGTTTGTACTGTGAGAATAAGTAACTATGAAAGTATCATACACATTACAATATAGTAATTTACGTAACAAGTTCCGAAAGTGATATTTTACGGGATGAGTGGGAAGTTTAAAATTACTTTTGGAATGAGTTACGTACAATATTTTTTCTGCAGCCGTTTTTTTTTATGTTAAAAAAGCAAAAACACACGCGAATGTTTATGACAAGCGCTGTCATAATTAAATATGGAGTTGATGTTTTTGTCAAGGCCGCCTATATTTATAAGCAAAATCGTCCCGAAAGTAACAAAAAGCGTCTCGAAAGTAAAGATATCGTTCCGAAAGTAAAACAAAATCATCCCGAAAATAACTACTTTCGGTACGATTTATGTAAAGTGGCACTTTCGATTTAATAAATCATACCGAAAGTTTTATTTTCGGGACGGCTGCAGAAAAAGATATTTTTATTACTCATAGTACACAACTGGTTATAATCACTGATGACTTATCCTTAAGCTTTTAACAAAGTACAATTAACACTAATAAACAATTAAACAATAAACAATCTTGGTTTTATGAAATCACAAACTAATGATTAACATCGCTGAATTGCTGAATGCTGATAAATATTACATAATACAAACAATAAATTCAGTAAACATCAACAAAAAATGTGACAAGAATCATGTTATTCCTTTTGAAATTGTGCTTTTATATTAAAATGCGGCATTACACTTCTTGATTCTGACCTCACCCGAATGAACCTATCTCGTGCTTCTGCTCCACAAACTCCGGATGCTGCGTCGGTAACTAATTTTTCGCATGTCTCAACTGATTGGGTATGACATGGTAGTTTTTGGTATTCCATTGCCAAGATATCATCAAATTCATCATCAATTTCATCACCATTACCACTGCGGAGTTGGACAACGCTGTCTTTAATGTCATCATCAGAAACATCAGATAGTAGTGGAGGAGCTGTTATAGTATTGTTGCCCGTTAATAAGGTCTTCGTAAGCCTTTGCCTTGATAGGCACCAGAAAATGTCGGATTTGATTACGTAAATTCTTTTGTGCTTTTAGAATCCCACGAAGTCCCAATTCTCGGAATACCACTCTTTCATCACATATCATTGCCAGCAGAATGTTTTCCTCATGTCCAAAATATCCATTTCGTTCGATAACCGGATCAACAACTTCCTTTAGTTCATCACTTAGGTAGCGGGAAAGGTTTATTGTTCTCCTCAAATGACTTGCACCATTCGTGCATAACGGTTTGGTTTTAATCCAGAACCACATGGGAGCATAAACTTTCACAACATAAGTTGCCAACTCTTTCAGCTCTTTGGATGGGTTAAGTGTTGCCACATATAATCGCAGAATCCGATTTGCCAACGTAAGCCACCTGGAGTGTGCAATTTTCCCAGGATTACGTTTAGCCAAATCAGTAGAACATTCGCCACTAGCAATGGCTCTGCATTCTAATAAATACTCCTGATCTGTACTTCGGGTAAGTCTGTTTCGATTTTGTCAAACTTTGCCACAGGAATCTTTTCACAGCTTGTAAAAGCCTTGCCATTAGGACCTGCAAATCCTGTAGGTCCTGATGTGGGTCCATCCAAGTGTTCAACTAAATGCCTGAGGGGGAGTTCATTCGCTTGCAGTTGGCATATTAGCCACTGTAATGGTTTACCAAGTCTTTCTTCCAATAGCCGAATGATTCCACCCACTCTTCCAGTGTTTGTGTTGGTACCATCACACCCTACAGCTAACAAGTACTGTGTATCAATGCATTTTTCTAATAGATAGTTCAAAATAGCTTTTTCTATATTCACAGCAGAACTTGAATTAAGTGGTGTGAAGTGCCCAACATATATTGATCCAGGCTCTTGTATGAGAGATACATGTTCTTCCAATGTGGTTGTACGGTACTGTTTTGTGCCTTCACCCTCGTTGCTTATGCTTAAAGTCTTGTCTTTTCGACCATCGAAATAAAGAGCTTTAAGTACTACAGGTTTTTGCTCAAGTGTTACTTCTTTTCTCTTTCTTTGTCTCTCTCTTCTTAAATTAGTTCTGTCTATAATTTGAGTAGCATCATCCTTTATCACCAGACCAAAATCCTGAAGCACAGAAGAAGCAATTGCAGCGGCTGCTCCGTCAGAAATGCCGTATCTATCAGTGGTTCTTGATAAAGCCGGCAGATGGAGCCTCAATTGCCCTGATTTCGCATGTTGTTTTGATGTTGAAGGTGTAGGCTCAACTTGGTAATCTTTGTCATCTGTCGTAAACTGTGTTTCAGAATCAGACCCTTTACTTTGCTTCAATTTTTCTTTCTGGGGCGCCTGTAGCCAAGAATCGTTACTTTCATTGGAAAAGCGAAGACTTTTTATTCGGGATTCTTCTTTTTCCTTTCTTTCCATCGTGCGTTTTAGTTTCTTTGGAGACTTTGAATCAATACTTCCTATAACCATGTTTCTTGATGTCCTTTGGTCTTGAAGAAATGCCTGTTCCTGTTTGGAACCTTACAAACTTTTTCACAGTTACACACAAGCAGAAATGTTGAATAAATTCACTTTGCTTTCGTCTCTAAAGAGCTGTAACTTTGTTTAGTAGTTAACATTGTCTTTTCTTCCTTTATATGGCTTTAATAAATTCTTGAATTTGGTGTGGTGAGCACGAAGAATTCGCAGAATACGTGTATGAGATACGATAGGTATAGATGATTTATGCCAAATATCTTCAATTCTTATTGCTACAGGTTCCGCAAATGTTGCATCCTTTGAGTTGTCAGTAGGTTTTAATTGATGTGTTACTAAGAGGTAATATTTCATTACATCTTCGTATGTTGGTAAAACATTCGCTAGCAATTCTCGAGGGCTTTCGAACACAGGGCATTTTACCATTCGTCGAGTTCGCCTGGTGGTAGTTGTAGTCTCAAAAGCCATCATGTCCTGTAAGAAAATTAAAAAGGAACATTTAGTTTAAGTGTGACTCTACGTGGTCACTTTTATTTGCGATACTGCAAGTGGATTTTTTTATATTGCAGTTTTTCTTGTTCGCAGAAAAATATACGAAAAAGTAGTGTTTTCGTCTAGAACTTCAAAAGTTTATAGTCGTTGGCGACCCTCAAAACATAATGATAGATCAACCAAACTTTTTTGGGTTAGTAAGTGATTAAAAGTGATTCTGTTGTGCACTATTACAAGCGCATGGAAAAAAAATATGTTTTGGGGGAAAATTTCTGAAAAACTATAGTTTTCGGCAAAAGCGGCGAAACTTTAAGGCAGTTGGGGACCATCAAAATATAATCCGATCAAACCCAAATTTTGGGGGCTTCATTTGTGTCCCAAAAGGCAACTTTTCCGCACTATTACAAGTTTGAAAAAAAAATCAAATTTTTCACTCCACCCTAGTATACAGGGTTATTCACGCTGTAAGGCACGGAATATTGTGCCCAAAATACATGACTCAAAAAGTTGCACTTTTGGAATATCTGGGGGTCTATTATAGTTACTTTTTAAAAATAATTTCATATTATACAGAGTGTTCCAAACGCCCTAAAAGTATCAAAGTTGAGTTTTTCTAAATCGAACACCCTATATTTTTTGTAGGGAGCAAATAAAGGTGAGTTACTTTAATACTCCTTATTGTTTACCCTATTCGAAATGTTTAAAGATTTGTTGCCCCAGTGATTGATGTTGAACCATTACAATAATTTCTATTGTTTGGTTGAAGGTTCGAACTATAGCGCCAACCATGATTTCATATAAAACATTATACAGGGCGATAAAAAAATGTGGTAGAAAATCCTAACTTATAAAGTTGAATAACTTCTTTTTTTTTTCAAATGGCACACCTTGTGTTTAGTAACGTATTTTAGAATATAATCTAATTATCTTTCAGATTGTATTAGGGTTTCCTATTCCTAACCTCAATAGTTTTCTAGTATTGGGCGATTTTCATATCAGGAATTACTATTATAATCTGAAAGAGAATAGACGCAAGTTGGACAAATGTATTAAAGCAACTTTTCGACTATAGTAAAGTATTTAACACTTTAGATCATAACGTCAGGTTGTCTATACTTCAGTGTATTGGGCTTTACAGGTCAGCTATTAATTTCTTTTAAAACTATTTAACGGGCGACATCAGTCAGTTAAACTTAGTTCGAACGTTTCTCTTTTTAGGCTTCTATTATCAGGTATCCCTCAGGGGTCCATTTTAGGGCCTGTTTTATTTGCTATATATACTTCACATATTATTACACGTATATGTCACTGTAAATACCATATTTATGTAGGTAACACTCAATTGTACTTGTGCTTTTAACCGAAAAATGTTTATGATGAATTAGATATGAATATCTAAGATCTAAATTCAATATACTAGACATATGTTTCTCACAGCCTCAGACAGACTCCATCAATTCTGTACTTATGTATGTATGTATACGATCTAACGGCACTTAACGGTTGGCATAAAATGGGTACCAAATAAAACTCCATTGCTCCGGTTTAATAATAATAATAAACTAATTTATTTCCTTCTTCCTACATATACATTACCGAACTTAAATTAAATCATAAATTAATAAGAAGAAAAATAAATAGTTAACTAATACGTACGCAAAAGTAAGTGTTTTAATGACATCAACGTCTCTGAGGAAGGCGCATATTCTCATAATAAACCTTACGGTCGTAGAAGACGTAGAAATGTTAGTAATATGTTTAATACAATTTAGGTCGGGGCTGAATTGAATACCTAAATCCAGCCAGGCCGCGTGGCCAAAATGGCCACCACCCCCATGCTAGACCCAAACACACCGACCATACCGAGATCCAAGGTCTCCAAACTGGTAACCTTAACCAGCGGCTCCACATCCCAGGCCTACCCGCACAACCACGATGACAACAAAACCTCCATCAGTCGTGCTTCCTGCTGACATGAACTTTATTTATTTATTTATCTACGATCGCATTAAAAGTAGGCACTTCTTTGCAAAATAGACTTAAAACTTAATTTTTTATTAAATCATTACAAATCATTATTAAACTCTATAATATGAACGAAATGGCAGATTTAAGAACTCTGAAGATATAATTTAATGGAAGCAGAAGCAATTACAATACAGTGAAAGTTTTGCAAGTATGCGTAAGAGAAGGGCGGGGGGTGGGGGGGGGGGGAGCGTGCGATTCTACCTTTATTACACAACCGCATGATTAATAATACGACCACATATACTTGCAAAAGTTTCGCTCTGTTGTAATTGCTTCTACTTGCATTAAATTAAACTGTATGATGTACATCAATGTTAATTTTACAGTTTGTGCAATTTTCTATGATAATCCTTGGCGTCGTCGAACAAGAAGTTTCAGGAAGAACATTTAGAATATGTACTTGATTAGTTGTAATTTTGCGCAAACTTTGATTGGACATGATTGAATCTTCTTCATATTGTCCCGCAGAAGAACAAGTACTGTTATTGGAGACTTCTCTTTGAAAAATTTGCTTGGATTTAGCTTTTTTGTTATTTATTGACTCTTCTACGGACGATTCTGCTACAGTGGAACTTTTCCAACCGCCATGTCGTTTTAAGTTTTAAATGTCTGCTCCAGCATCTGCGAGAAATGTAGACGAAGATCTTCGAAAACAGCGGCCAGTGAACTCGTTTGGATTTGCTAACCCAAGATAATTAGCAACTTGACTTGGAATTTTTCCAAAGGTGTTAATTCCAATGGGTTGGACTGAATGCTTCGCATTACAATAATAGACAAATAATCGTTGATGGGAGTTTGTGGACGACGAAGTAAAATGTATCTTCTGTACATGTTAATCATTTTTTTGGGATCATTAGTGTCGCCGTCAACAAGGAACGCCCGAGATTTATTAGTCTTTGAAGTGGGTATTTTTACAATCAGCATCGAATCAATATCTTCGACATCCTTAGATTCAGTTTGTTGCTATGGCATCAATTAGTTAACTCTGCATTTGCTTTTTAAATATTCTCCACCATCTCGGCTTGTCCCGCCGCTGAAATAATTATTGTTGTGTCGTCTGCAAAATTAGACACGTATGCATCGGTGACAAATTCGTTTAGGTCGTTTATGAATATAATGAACAAGAGTGGACCCACTGCCGACCCTTCAGAAAGCCTGCAGATTTTTAAAATACTATTTTCCATTTGTACGCAAAGATGTTGGTCCGTTAGACCGTGTTGGTGATTCGGATGATATTATATTTATTTAAGTATCCCCATAGTCTTTTTGCTATAATTTTCTCGATATTTTTTTTTAATATTGGTAGTAGTTTGGAGAATATACTTGGAAACTTTCCTGTGCTAAATGCCAGGTTGATTATATACTGAAGGAAAAAAAAAACACTTTATGTGCCCATAACGTGCCAAATCGTCGTAGGAACTTCGTTCTTCGAGTCCTGCATAGAGAATTGATCAAATTTGGATGCCTTTATGGTGGATCGAGTCGACAAAATTCCATAGACATCGTCAAAGTTGGACATAGTTTTCTTCACAGGTGTGCTAGAGGGGACCGGAAGGGGTTGCGCTTAAGTTCGCACGCATGACTTTAAAGACACTTCCAAGTTTTTCGCCCTCAAAGATTCATCAAAATCGATTGAAAATGGGCCAAGTTATGGCGGTTTGAAAATGGTCGAAATTTCACGAATTTCAAGTGTTTAGTTTTTTTCCACCAGTCTGTATGTTAGAGGGTCCACTATCAGCATGGCCACTCCTTTCAAAACCCTTATAGGAATGTCATCCACTACGGAGCTTGTTGCGTTATTTATTTCATTTGCTACTTGCATAACTTCTTTGTGCATTCTTGGATCCAGGAACATGGAATGTTGAAAATGTTTCGTGGTGGTACATTTGTCGGATGTATTTTGATTCAAATGGTTTTTTACTTTTAAGTGTGTTACCTTAGAATCTTACTTGCCGTACTTCAGTTTTTAGTAATTTTAACTCAGAATTTTTAATTATTATATGTTATGTTATTTGTATTTAGTTTTTGCGAGTTTGCAGCATTTGAGATTTCACCATCATAAAAGTTTCGTTTCGCCTGTTGTATTAGTTCTTCGACGAGAAAAATTTATCCTTGGACTCCTCGATCAATGTGTGCTTCATATCGCGCAAGAAAACTAGCTAGTAATAAGAGCGATCCTCAAGTCAAACCGAATTCCGCACACGTCAGCGAAGTATACTACCAGCGGGAAGGTATTAACGCCATCACACCTATTGACTTCCGGAAGCTAACCAGGATCCTGGAGGATCGACAAATGCCCTTTCACAGCTACCAGTTTGATGAGGAGAAAACGCTGTGGGTGGTAATAAGCAGATTACATCCTTCCATCTAGGAGGAAGATCTCCAACAACTGCCCGTCAACTACCCGGGATAAGACAACAGACAGACCGACAAGCTGGAATATGGTATACGTCCAGCTCACCAAAGAGTTCTCGGCCTTGACGTCTCAGCGAAGGCCAAGAGGAGACGCAATGTAGCACGAAAACATTGCCACCGCTATCTGCAGTTAGGACATACATACAGCAATATACGACTGCGAAGAGATTTATCCTTGGACTCCTCGATCAATGTGTGCTTCATATCGCGCAAGAAAACTAGCTAGTAATAAGAGCGATCCTCAAGTCAAACCGAATTCCGCACACGTCAGCGAAGTATACTACCAGCGGGAAGGTATTAACGCCATCACACCTATTGACTTCCGGAAGCTAACCAGGATCCTGGAGGATCGACAAATGCCCTTTCACAGCTACCAGTTTGATGAGGAGAAAACGCTGTGGGTGGTAATAAGCAGATTACATCCTTCCATCTAGGAGGAAGATCTCCAACAACTGCCCGTCAACTACCCGGGATAAGACAACAGACAGACCGACAAGCTGGAATATGGTATACGTCCAGCTCACCAAAGAGTTCTCGGCCTTGACGTCTCAGAGAAGGCCAAGAGGAGACGCAATGTAGCACGAAAACATTGCCACCGCTATCTGCAGTTAGGACATACATACAGCAATATATGACTGCGGAGAGGCCCATCCAATCAACTACAGAGGCTGCCTCGCCTTCGCGAAGAAGCAGAGATCGATAGTACACCGAAACCGAACGAAGACCGATGTCAGATATGCAGTACCGCCTCCACCGGCCGCAAGGCCAACACACCTGAAGTCACAACAACAGCCATTCAGCCAGTACCAGCAGATCAGGAACATTGCTGCAACCTCTCGTTGTAGCCAAGGCCACCGCCGACCTTGTAGTAGTCTTAGCAGCCAGCAAGTCATTCAGGCCGTAACCAGGGAGTAATTGTAACGTGACATCCGGACCATCAAAGTCACTGCGGCTCTAAGAGCCCATCATGACCACCAGAATGGCGCGATGAGACAATCCAGGGGGTGTTTTCCTACTTCGCAGATAGTAAAAAAAAAAACAATTTAACATGCTAGAAACTTGACAATATTCATCTATCAGAAATCCCGCATAGTATATGGGCGATATAATATCGTAAGAGTTTTCCTTCTTTAAGCGAGCATACAATAGGTTTTAGTATTAAGTGCCCAAAGTACGTGTTTGCCGATTGAGATAGGCAGTCTATCAGAATTGGCAAACTGGCTTAGTGCTCGAACACAATATTTTTTCTACAGCTGCTTTGTAGAAAAACCGAAACACAATTAATAAATATGTATAACTAATATACATAAATATCAACCATGTGCTGTATAATGAGGTGCCGAACCTTGGACGCTCTCGTCTCTAGGAATCGGATAAATATAAACAAATAAATAAGCCACTGTTTGTTGTACGACATTGATGAAATTGTTATTTCAACAAATAAGGTTTGCAATTGCGCGAGGCAGGAATTGTGTTCCCGAGAGGTATGTATACTATTTTATTCACAATCACGAAATGTAACGATAAAAGTAAAATTGTTTGATTTGGGTACATATTTGTATTTCAATGTCGGACATCTGTAATTTGTATAACTTCTACTAAACACGCGCTCGGTTTCTCCATCGAGGCTTGACTACATCAAATTGATTTTAAAAATAACATGTTCTTAAAGTGGTGCACCAGTCATAAATCGACCTCTAAAAATGGCAAATAATTTATTACCTGGAATAGCGTTTAGTGCATATGATTGGTAGATGATCCTAATTTTCTAGAGATGCGACGTCAGTAAACGCTTTCATTCATGAAATTCGTTCGTCGCCGTTATACGATTGCATTTTATTTGAAATATACGCACAAGAACAATAGCACTTATTATAAGGTCAGGATAATTTAAAATTAGATGGCCTAAGAAATTTACGTAATTAAACTGAATTAAATTCAGAGTAGATTCGTTGAAGAAACCGGGCGTATGATTGATATCAATTTGTCGATTATATATATTGACAATTGACAATTTCCGTACTTCGAAATAGAGGTTCGCAAAATGCTTTTTACCGACCAAGAGATATGTATTTACAGAGAATCGCTAATTTCACAATTTTTTAGAGATTAAAAATACGCACATTATTATAGTGCTTGTGAATAAAAAATATTTTTCGCAACTTGGCAAAAAGTACAACATCATAATGCTCGTGTGTTTGCCTCACTTCGCCTCATTCGTCAAACTTCACACTCGCTAGCTTTTTGCCAATTTCAGCCACCATTTTATTATACGTTGAAGAAGTATTATGTCGTTTAAAGAAGAGATGTTTGTGTAATGTTTTATATCTTCTGAATATGCTAGAATACGATTTGTTAATGAATTTAAGAGAGAATTAATGAACACATTAACTCAATCCGCTATAATTGAGTTTTAGTACTCGCGTACTCATCTAGAACCGCAAAGATGGCATTGATTTATATAGCTTGGCTTTGGTAAGGTTTCCCATACTCCGATTAATTCAATTATACATAATTTGGTCTTCGCTGATTGGATTTATCAGTCACGTAAACATGAATGTTTGTTTATTGCACCCTAATTAATGTTAATTATCCGAACGACTGACTGCTTATCCTGTATTTATCTATTTAGTTGTATATACAGTAATCATCATTTTACAAATTATAATAGTTACTACTTAAATGCACTTAGACAATAATACCTAATACACAAATCATGGTAACTAAAAATGACCTACACAATAATAATTAATCAAAATAACAAGTATTCTTAATTTCTTCTAGAAGGGTATCAGTTACAGGCGTTTAAAAAAATACCTAGAACCAGAAAATACAGGGTGCAGAGAGTTGTGCAGAGTAGTGAGCTGCATGCCCTAAAAATATTTAAATTTATACAGAGTGTCTCATAACAAAGTTACAGACCAAACTTATGTTTTTTTTTTAAATGGAACATCCTGTATATTTAAGCATTTTTGGATTCCTCGTTACTTGGAGATTAAAATGATCTAGGTTGTGAGGGTTGAAACCGGGCCGTTTTTGTGTTATTCAGTTGTTTATACAAAAATTTGAACAACATTGTTAAAGTGCTCCCCTGAAACTAATAAAGATAATTAATTCAAATTTAGTGGTAAAGTTTATTTGAACTTTAGTCTTCAAAATTACTCTATCAACCAAAACATAACTCAGCGTATTATATAGGGTGATAGCCATTCGCAAACTGCACAATTTCTATTTTTTTTCAAATGGCATACCCTACATATTATTTTATAATTTGAAAGTTCATTAAGTAAGCTTTCGTTTCGTATAAGGTTTCATATATCTGAAGTTGATGGTTACTCTAATATTTCAAAATTCGTTGGTGATTTCCATGTTTTTATTATTTAAAAAATTTTATTCGCATATTCACTTGGATTGGCATACCGACATTTAAATCTAGCGCTTAAATAAATAAAATCAATTGTATTTGATTTCCGTAATGATTTTATATCACTTAACATCGTCCTCAATGTAACAAACGTACATGTTCCTTTATTTTTAACACGAACGCATGTGTATTTCCTTAACCGGCTTCCTAAGCCCAAACTCGGCCGGTTAAAAATTTGGACTTTAACCCAACTTTAAGCAATGATTAAATGACGGTGCAAACGCATTAACTTATAATCAATGATTAAAGAGTTAACCGGGTGCGATGCAAATGGGCATTACACATCTAAAACCCGGAATATTACAATCAATGTTAGTAAACACTGATGCGAAAAGCTCGGCAAATAAATTTATAGATTCACTGGCGTTATCGGCAATCTTCTCGTTGAGGAACATATGATATGGATATCCAGATGCATCAGGTACCACAAATGACCAAAGTTCGAATTCTGTATTTCTCATATATCGCTTATTCCCCGTCAAACCGGACACTGAATTTTAATCGATGATTCCGATTTTTTTTTTAATTATGCAGACTCATTTTACATATGAAATAATGGAAGTCATGTTTCGCGAAAAAAAATTGAGATTTTTTTTGAAGAAGTTAGTGAGTTGGTGAGTTGATGAAAAATGCTAATGAATTTTATAAACAAATTAATAATAGTTTATTAATATTAAACGTAAATTTTAAAAATACTACTACATAGATTGACTCTTCAAAATCGACCTGTTTATTTTTTGTACGACTTATGAATTCAACGATACAGTTGTTTAAATATTCGCACGACCGACATTTTTCGTAATTTCTTGCAATTCACAACCGTGCATATCTTCTTAAAAAAAAATCTTAAATTTGTTTCGCGAAACATGACATTATTTCATGTGTAGAATCCGTCTGCAAAATAAAAGAAAAAATCGGAATCATAAGTTAATATTTTTACTGAAAACCGTCCGGTTTGACATGGAATGAGCCATATGAGTTATGAAAGAGTTATTAACTTATGAACATTCTCCTGCGAAATGTCTATAATCAGATTGCTTATTATTGCCATATTTCTAATGTCTCGAATTTTCAGACTCAATATTTACTGGAAAACTCATTATTGTAAAATTGTAAATACGCAAATCAACGATACTCGTCGTCTAGTATTTTATACCATCTGCACAATGGTTAAGGGGAATCTCCATACCCACGGTTTCGAATGAAAAGTAATACCGGCACATCTCGAACACTATAGGTCATATTAAAAAAAGAAAAATTGCAATGAATTCAGAAAATTCAGGAGCTTACCGATAGTTTAGTACTTTTTGTAATTTGTTAAATTTCAAAAATACCTAAATAATTACGCATATTTTTGGGCGATAAAGGAGCCGCGCTACATGATTTATGTGACAGGCTCGCTCCGTTCGTATGAGTCAAGTGCCCTTGCCCTCTCGGCTTTCATAAACAAACACAGCTAGATAATTCAGTAAATGTATTTCAAATAGTTCCGAGCAGTTCTATTCTATAACATTATTTTCATTTCAGTTGACAGAGAGGTATTTGTGCGAAAACACTTTCGGGCGAAATAAATTGTGTAAAAATTCCACAAATAATTTAATCGAACACTTCAGAACAATTTGGAACACATTAGAAATATGGAGCACCGCTTCCGTGAAGTCTTTTTTGCAATTTGATTTCAAAAGTACCTAAATAATGAGGCATATTTCTGGGCGATACAGGAGCCGCGCTACGTGATTTATGTGACTGGCTTAGTCTATTCGTGTGAGTCAGGTGCCCTTGCCCTCTCGGCTTTTATAAACAACAGTTAGATAATTTAGCAATGTAATCGTATTATTTATATTATAGCCCAGTGAAATTGTACCATAAAAAGGTGATCGAGTGAAATAAATCCCGGAAATTTGATATTTTTCGGCAAAGTTGTTCGTTGGTGTCTGCTGTAGTATAACATACTAAAAGTTCCAGAAATACCGATTGACAGCATCTAAATTTGGCACAATCTGCAAAAGGCGACTAAAAACAAAATGTGCTCCTCTACTATCAAATCTACTTTATAAGGAGCCATTTTCAAATGAAGCCACGGTCTACGGACAAATAAATGAAAAAATGGTGATGTGGCCATCATGTTACTTTCTCCGACTTGATGGTATCATAGCCATTTATATTTACGTTTTCATGGATTATTTTCCATTGAAATCATATTTTAAATCTATATCGAGCGTTGTGTAAACTCGGATGAAACTGACGTTTAAAACTTCAAAATTATGAAAGATGGAAAAATTATACTTCAAATTAAAAAAACTCAGTTTGCTCAAAAACTAAAAAACAACTTATTCTTTGTTGTTGTTCATTTTAGCATTCTCTACAATTATTATTAACATAAATTTGCTGTAACTATTATCGTTTTATAATTATAAACCAAAAATAAAAAAAATAAAATTTTTCTCGAATAGCAATGATTTTATGAAAAATATTTTCAAGCAAAAGATGTTCATTTCTTTGTTGTCTTCAATGTTTGTTTAATTGTTTTTGTGATATTTTTAATATTTAAGAAAATATTGGCAAAAAACAGTTAAGGTAAACGCCCACTTCCGGTGTACGAAATTTTACCAAAAGCTTTTCAGTTCTTCGGATTGTCAAATAAGACGTATGTTCCAAGTTTCATATCAATTTCTCTATTAGTTTTTAAGATACAGCGCACACAGACAGACACACACACACACACACACACACACACACAGACAGACAGACAGACAGACAGACACACACACACACACACAGACACAAAAATATTTTTTCCAGAAATTATTGAAATGGCATCTAGGGACCCCAAAACGGATATTTCCGTAAAAAAAATTTTTGAAAAAAAAATCACGATCACAATACTTTCTCGTACTTCGTAACGGAGAAAGTAAAAATGTGGGTTGCAAAATCTAAAATAAAACATGGGCAAAAAATAAATTAGACCAAAAATCGAAAATTTGGGCTTAAAAATGAAAAATGCAGACCAAAAAAATCGAAAATTACAAGAAATAAATAAAAAATTTAGGCCAAAATAAAGACAAATATGCCAAAAAAACTAAAATTTAGACCAAAAAAAATGGTAATGTGGCCATCATGTTACTTCATCATGTTACTTTTTCCGATAGTATCATCATTTATATTTAGATTTTCATGGTTTATTTTCAATCTAAATCATATTTTAAATGTACATCGAGCGTTTTGTTGACTCGCATGAAACTGACGTTTAAAACGTCAAAATTATAAAAGATGGAAAAATTATACTTTAAATTCAAAAACTCAGTTTACTCAAAAACTAAAGAGATTTTGAAAAAAACTTATTCTTTTTAAATTGTTCATTTTCGCATTCTGTACAATTATTCTCTACAATTATCATTATCATACATTTACTGTAACTATTATCGTTTCATAATTATAAACCAAAAATGAAAAAAGAAGTAATAATTTTTTTACTCGAATAAAAATGATTTTATGAAAAATGTTTTCAAACAAAATAAGCTCATTTATTTGTCTTCAATATTTGTTTAAATGTTTTTGTGATATTTTTCATATTTAAGAAAATATTGGCAAAAAACAAAAAAAAGTTAAGGTAAATACACACTTCCGGTGTACGAAATTTTACCAAAAGCTTTTCAGTTCTTCAGATTATCAAATAAGGCGCATGTTCAAAGTTTCATATCAATTGCTCTATTAATTTTTGAGATACAGATACACACACAGACACAATTTGTTTTTCTGTATTGTTGAAATGGCATCTATGGACCCCAAAATGGATATTTCCGTAAAAAAATTCACAATACTTTCTCGTACTTCGTAACGGAAAAAGTAAAAAATGGAAAATACAGGCCAAAGCTCTTAAATATTAGCAAAGAAAATGAAAAATTCAGGCCTGTCAATTAAAATTACTGGTGGCCATCATGTTACTTTCTTCGATTTGATGTAATAATAGTTATGTATATTTAAATTGCAGAATCGGATGATTCTGACGTTTGAAACGTCAAAATTATGAGAGTTGAAAATGACACACAAAGCGTTGGGCACGATCATAACCCGTCCTGTGTAATCAAATGTACCCGCACACACTAGTTGCGATACGTTAGCGATAGAAGCGACTTGTGCAGCTACAGGGCGTCTATAAATTCTGACCCCGGGTCTTTTTTCAAAAACGTTTGGGTAAGTCGAAAAATCGGCGAAGATGTAACCCATTGTTTTTGGGAGCACAAAATTCCATTCTGTTCTTGTTTCCGTGGTACAGAAATGCACTCACGTCAAAAAAAAAACACTGAACGGTATTTTAAGTACCTGTGTATGGGGAATTTTGGGAAAGAAAGGGAATTTATACACAAACTTAATCGTCTCGCCGTTCATGATTGATTGGGTGTATCGACCTGGGACCAACGTTTTTATTTAGATCTTTCCAACGACAAACTTGATACACTTTTCAATTTGAAATTTCTGAGTTGACCCCCGCTCCCAACTGCGCACCAAAAATTCTAAGAATCTTTACCGTCAGTTTAATAATAATAATAATAACAATAATAATATTCATTTATTGCCCTACGGGAAGACCATTACAGGGGGATAGTTTACTCGAAATCGAATGATATTTTGAAAAAAAAGTGTTATTTATAAGTTGTTCTATTCGGCATTCTTTACAATTATTATTAATACAAGTTTGATGTAACGGATATCGTCACTTTTGCCACACACCTACAAGAAAACCATTCTTTTGGTCTTTTGGCGAGGATGTACTTTCCGATAGGCATGTTGTAAAGAAAAACCTAAAAAATTGAAGAATTTCTAGAGGCTCTAGTGCCCTAGAAATTCTCAGAACGCACGCTAATCCGGAAATCCCAATATTGAACAAATAACGTGACCTGATATACACCCCCATTTTTAAAGTCCTTGTATAATTAGTGTTTACCTATATATACCTCTGTTAATTGGTTTGTAAATTACTTCTAGTAAATGTTTAAAAATGGTAAGCGTACTTCCCGAAACTTAAGTCGCAAGAATAAATATCCAAGTTATACAAAACAATGTAAAAAGTGTTTTATTACCAAAAATAGCGAAAATTTCAATTAATCTTTTTCGAAAAACAATCATATTTTCAAACAAACGATGTTAATTTTTTTTGTTACCTTCAATATTTCTTTAAAATTTTTTGTAGTATTTTTCATATTTAAAAAATTATTGAAAAAGAAACAATCCGAAGAACGGAAAAGATTTTGTTAAAATTTCAAATACCGAAAGTAGGTTTTTAATATGAAAAATATTACAAAACCTTTAAACATATATTGAAGTTAACAAAGAAATAAATCTTTTGTTTAAAACAGCGAAAATCCTAGCAATCATTTCAGTTCAACTACGTTGACTTTTGAGAAAGGGATCGTGACAGAATTTTACACAAAATACGGGGTCGCAAATGAAAATAGTTTGCGCAACACTGCTCTAGACCATGCATCTCTTGTAGTTGACGATTGTTGGGAATCAAATTTGTTTGACGAATATCATGGAAACTAAAGCCAATAATTGCAGAGTAGTTACAAAAATTATGAGGATCAATAGTCAAATCTGGATGCTACTTTCCATTTGCATATAGCAGTAAGAATCAATTTGTCACATACATTCACAGTAATTGCTGAATACCATAATTATTTATTGAAAACAATATATTTAGTATTAGGCAAGCTGCAAAAGGAATCGTAAAAAGGGCTCATTGAGATTTAAACAAAATGTATATACCCATTATTATCATCAGAGTATTCTTTTATTTAATGTTTAATAATATAATGAGGCAGAAAGACCTAAGGTCGATATCCCAGGCAGGTACATACTAACACCTTATTGTAAATTCATTGTATTGTTATGTATCAAAATGTGGCTGTAATAAAGATGCTGTATATATATAATATAATGAAGAGTCTTTAAATTTTTCAATAAATTCTTTTGAATATTTTTTAAGACTACCCCCTCCTTAGAAACCCCCTGGATCCGCCACTTATAGTAGGGATTTAAAGCAGTCAGTGGATACGGTAGAACTATTTGTTTTCATGTCACACTTTAGTAGGATTTGGGTCGCAAATTTTAAGCTAATCTTGCTGACATCTCACATGTTTTTAGGTTAGCCTTATCAGAGAGGGACGAGTGCACGTGCTGTGTAAGCCTATTTCAGTAATTGGATTTTTCTCAAGAGATAAAAACACACACGTATACAATACACGTAAACACAAAACAAAAGTACATGAAATACTTATCGTATGTTAACTATCATTGTCTTGAAACGGCCACTGAATTCAGCAAGCCGAAGCGAGTTTTTGGTTTTGTAGGCGAACGGTCGAATTGTAAGAGTTTATTCGTATGTAATAAAATCCCAAATTGACGGCATAATGTGCCTCGAGTTAATACCCTTCTCCCACATCCAACGTTGTAGGTAATACCCCATATAGAATTAGGAAGATGCGGAACCTACTTACATCACCCTTCTCCCTTTCACACTGAAATGTTTTCTATAAAAGCACCCATCTGTAAATTCACACGTAATTATTATAACAAAAAAAATTCCCTCACAATAATTTAAAAAAAAGTCAGTTTTCCATATTCCGCGAATTAAGTAGAGGGTCAATTAATTAAAACGGTTGAACATCTAATCCCTTGGAAAGTTGATAAATGATGGATTTATGGGGATCGATCAATCATTAATATCTGTTTTGATTAGGACCTCCTCTTTCCGGGAGTGGAAACTAATTTCTCTTGGATTGTGCTCTCCTCCGACGTTTTATTTTTATTATGCACAGAGCAGAAAAATATTAGTTTTCAGCTGAGAATCTTTCTGATTGTCCTCAAATGTTATTAATAGTATTACTATATCAAACAAATCTCATTATTGAATCTAGTAAAGCAACATGGATATAGAAAAAGAGAACCTAATTTAAGATATAGAATAACTTTAAAAAAATATGGAAGGATGAATTTAAAAAAATTGCGACTGAAAATGAAATCACTGCAGAAATTTAAAGACCAAAAATCTGCTGATGAACATTCCCATATAACCGTTTTTAATAAAATTATTAGAGCGCGCAAAGCTTCTGAAAAATAATTAAATGATATTATTATTAAACCCACATGTATTTTTTTTATTTTTAAGAGAAAATTCGCAGATCGACCTTCTAGTAATAATATAGTAAGAAATCCATAGTTATTTCTTCGAGGGGCAACCGATAACAACGATTTCAATGAAGAAACATTAAGCAGGAGAGAATCTCCATTTAACAGCAATTGTCACTTATCAAGAAAAATAAATACGATCCAAACGTTATTTAATAACTTAACATTTATTTAATAATCAGTAGAGATTTCATTGCGATGGGAATAAGTATTTTATTCGCTTTATTTTATTGTACCAATTTGTATGGTTTATTATATAGTGGTATGGCTTTCTTATAATGATAAGTTTAGGCTTCTAGATCTTGGAAGGACAGTACATAAGATAATGAAGGAATAATAATCCCCGAGCGGTAGCGAAACCACTTCAAAAGTCCTTTTTCAAGATTCTTAAATATGAACTATACAAATATTTCAATAATCAGTGTGAAATGGTAGAAATTATTTTGAATTAAATTATTTCTGACAGACGTAATAATTATGAATTCGACAAATTTTGCATTATATTTTCTCTATGGATCACACTAATTATATCTGCAGAATAACACTTTACTTACAAGATATGTTAAAATTACCTCATAAAGTCATACATGATATGAATAGAGGAATGCATTCCATCAAACGAACCGCAGGTACACTCAATATACCAGGCTTTGACTTAGTACTAGAACAGTCTGAGAACCGATCTCCTGCAGTGACTGGAGGTTTGATTGATATCACTAAAAATGAAGAAGCAATGCAGAGATGGTTGCTTCTGTATTCTTTTAAAAATAGCGTTTACTTAACTCTCCATATCTTAGAATACAATCTGACACTACAGGTGACATTAATAGTCATAATGAATAAACACAATCGAACGGACGAAAAGAATATTGTTTCAATGCTTGTAACCTATTCAAAACTCGTGTAGATTATGTGCTTCGCAATATTTACAACGGCGCACTTACTGAAGAATATATTTCGCGATGCTTACTTAATATTAAAGAAAATGGAGAGACTAGTAACTACATACAAAATTAACGATTTTTCATGAAAACTAAAAACATTTAGTCGAAAATAATTGGCAACACATTTTCTGAAAATGAGGATAATAATTCCAACATTATGTTGGCTATCTGGATCAGTGCAGTACATAAGAATTTTGTCTATTTTGACGTCTTGTATTTTTTTATGTTACTTGTTTTAAAGATAGTTTTTAAAACAAGTAACGTCAAAAATGACAAGACGTCAAACTAAATTAAATGCACATGCACTGCACTGAAGTAATTCAGGCAGCCAATATCAGATTACTTAAATTATTATAGGGATTTTCAGAAAATGTGCTGCCAACTATTTTAGACTTTCTGATCTCACTATATAAAAAATACTAAATTTCACGACTTTGAAGATACTCTTGCCAAATCAAACACAAATACTTCCAACAAGAAATTATAAAATAGAACAATTTTTCAAAAATCTTATGGAATATTACTGCAAGTATCTCTTCGGCAAAAACATATTTTACAGGAAATCGCTAAAGTCGACCTTGAAATTCATAACAATTATAACTGTAGTACGAACTCTCTGCAAGACATTGTAGATTTAAATATTTAAAAAATTTATATTCTTGATGGTATAGCACTTGTTTATCAAATTCAGTTAAAAAAAGTTAAATACGTGATTTTGCCGATGCATTTTTCAAAATTATTATGCTAATTTTTACGCAGTCTGATGTAAAGAGAATAGATTTAATATTCGATAGATATGACATTTCAATCAAATTTTCGGAGTATAAGCAAAATTACTAAAAATATCATTAAAGTTTTTTTAAGCACTCAAAATAAATTACAACTTGTTCGATATCTTTGCATTACTGCTCCAAAAATACGCACAAATAAAAGAGATTGCGAGATGTATCATTTGTGAAGGTTCCGATGATTATGTTTCAAGCTACCTTCATTTTGTGACGTACTTGAATTAAAATTAAACCACTTAAAAACTGATTCAAGGATGTTTCGTCACTTATTCTACGCAGTAAGAATTCAATCTGCTACTCTTATTGTCCTTAGAGCTGATACAGATGTATTTATTCGTGAAAAGAACCAGCAAATATTGTTTGTCTAGATTAGTGTTTCTCAACGTGGGCGATATGGCCCACGTTGAGAAACACTAATCTGACAATCCGTATTTGGGGGCGATGGTAATTTTGTGGGGGCCAATGCATTTCGAATACCCACCTGCAGAGATGGCTCAAATCGCATGAAAATTTGATAAATGTGACTTAAGATTATGTCTCTCGAAATTAGAACAAAATGTTATTAAACTTTGCTAAGATCAAAACACTATCAAATTTGCCAAGTTGCGTTGATTAAAGAAAAACGCAAAATTCGCTACATTTTGGAAATTAAACCATCAAAATCAAATAAAGCGTTTGTAAATTGAATAATTTATCAAAAACAAAAACTTGATTTTCTTAATTAACTTGAAAAATTTTGGATTTTGGAAATTTCCTTGTCTCGGCATGAATATTTTTAGTACCATTTAAAACACGTTGAATGCCCTACTATTTAACACCTCAGCAATTTTTAAAAATTGAAAATTAGTGTTTCTTGACTTAAACGTGGGAAATTTCGCATTTTGGCAATTTTCATTGACACGGCATGATTATCTCTCGATACTTTTTAAACACACTAAATTCGCAAGATTTTGGCATTTAAATCATAAAAATCAAATACCGCTTTTGCAAGTTAAACAATTTTTACTTTCTCCGTTACGAAGTACGGGAAAGTATTGTGATCGTGATTTTTTTTTCAAAAATTTTTTTTAGGGAAATATCCGTTTTGGTGTCCCTAGATGCCATTTCAACAATTTCGGGAAAAAAAAAATTGTGTCTGTGTGGGTCTGTGTGTCTGTCTGTGCGCGCTATATCTCAAAAACTAATAGAGCAATTGATATGAAACTTTGAACATCCGTCTTATTTGATAATCTGAAGAACTAAAAAGCTTTTGGTAAAATTTCGTACACCGGAAGTGGGCGTTTACCTTAACTGTTTTTTGTTTTTTGCCAATATTTTCTTAAATATGAAAAATATCACAAAAACATTTAAACAAATTTTGAAGACAACAAAGAAATGAACATCTTTTGCTCGAAAATATTTTTCATAAAATTATTTTTATTCAAGAATTTTTTTTTTTTTTAATTTTTGGTTTATAATTATAAAACGCAAAACTCAGAGCAAATTTAAAATGAACAACTTATGAAGAATAAGTTTCTTTCGAAATGCCTTTAGTTTTTGAGTAAACTGAGTTTTTGAATTTGAAGTATAATTTTTCCATCTTTCATAATTTTGACGTTTTAAACGTCAGTTTCATCCGAGTTTACACAACGCTCTATGTACATTTAAAATATGATTTCAATTAAAAATAAACCATGAAAACATAAATATAAAGTCGGAGAAAGTAATATGATGGCCACATCACCATTTTTTTTAAATCAAAATCTTTATTTTGTTGCTTTTGAGCTTTTTAGCAATTTCCATTGTCTCTACGTGATATATTTAATAACACTTAAAACACTCTAAATTCTATACTTTTTAACAAAAAAAATATCATAATCAATACGTGCGTTTAAAACCTCGGCAATTAAAAAAAAATGTTTCTTTCAACTTGGAAAAACCTGATTGTAGCAATTTTCTTTGCATGAATATTTCCTAATATTTTTCTAAATCACACTAAATCCTTTCAATTTTAACAAACAAGTTAACTTTCTTTGACACGATATTTATATTTCTATATATATTTTTTTAACACTAAATTCATCATGATCACAATCATATTATTAATCAACGAGTTCTGATCTTTTGATATTTTGCAAAATCAAAAACTCTATTTAATCGACTTTGAATCTGGAGAATTTCGGATTTTGGCAATTTTCGTTAACTCGATATAATAATACTTTCTTGAAATAAAATAAATTCTCTAAATTTCAATATGAAAATCATCATAATCAAAACATGTTCAATACTTCAGCAATTTTTTTAAATCAAGAAAATTATTTTGGTGACTTTAAATTTAGAACATGTCGAATTATGGTAATTTTCGTTGATTTGATATCAATATGTCTTAATATTTTTTAAAACACTATTTAGCATATAAATCATCATAATCAAAAGAAGCGTTCAACACCTTAGCAATATTTAAAAATCAGAAACGGAATTATGTTGCCTTTGAAGCTTCCAGTTTTGACAAATGTAGTTGACTCGTCATGAATACTTCTTAGTATTTTTTAAAACATCTTGCCATCTTGACAAAGTGGGTACTTGGTCCAAAAAGGTTGAGAAACACTGGTCTAAATCTATGGACGGTTCATGTAAAGAAAACATCTTCTAGGATGCCTTTTAGCTACTGAATCACTTGGTGAAATCGTATGTTATATTTTGCCAGAATTACATTCCGTAAGTGGTTGCAATCCTACCAGTAGATCAGGCAGTAAAATACAATGTTTGAAAGCTGCATGGGAGGATTTTATACAAACAGCCCTTGTTTTGGAAAACCTCAATCCGAATACTAAACAATGATAAGAGTAAGAAATAGTTTGCACATACGTTTTTAAAAAAATGCGTTTGCATTTATTAAGGGTTACAGTACAAACTTTTATTTGAAAGAATGCTCATCTAACACAAATCAAATCAAATCAAATCATTTATTGGTGCTTTAACAAAAGAGTTTTACACAGGTCATTACAATGTTAAAGTATCTAAAATACAAAAGAAAAGAACAAAAAATGCAATAGCTAAGAATGTAAACAAAACTAGGACTACAATTGACTAAATAAAAATGCGTTGGCTGAAAATCATAGGGCAATGGTTATGAAAACAAATAGTAAATTAAATAGAGATAAAAACAATGCTGATCGTAACATCAAACAAGAGCAATCATAGAAAATTATAATGTAGGATTTAAAACGTGATTCATAATTTAAGTTTTCAAATAAACCGCAGTCAAGATACTTATCCCAGCTGTAGAAAGAGTTTACTAATAGAAATTCCTTTGCTACTTTTTTAAATTTAATAATTGGTAAATTGCGCACATTGATTGGTATAACATTAAAAAAAAATTATACCCAGATATCTTACTCCCATTTGAGTAGCCTTTAACCTACAGTATTGATGACAAATATCCGCCCCATGCCTAGTGTTGCGATTATGTGTAGAAATATGGGTCCGATATGTATTAATGTGTGTCCTTATACAGGGTGTCCCACGAGGTAGTGGACAGCCGATATCTCGAAAACGGTTAGTAGTACGAAAATAAAATTTGGTGGCTTTAAATGGTTTGAAATGATGCCCCTTTCTGCGTACATAGATTTCATTTCCGTTTTTCCATTTCCGAGAAAATGACATCAACTTTAGAATTTCAAATAGGACACCCTGTATATGTATGGATTTTTTAAAAGGTGATTGAAAGACAAATACAGCGATACCATATTATTCATATATTGTTTTTAGAAAAACAAAAGAACAATGTATATAAAAACAACGAACAAATTAACAAACAAAAATAACAAACTAATTAATAAAAGTTGTGCGACAAGAACTCAGGCTATAAGATGTTCAAATTGATTTCCAGATTCGTTAACACAAAATTCAAGTCTTGCCATAAGGTTTCTTGTGCAAGTTGCTCTCACCATATCTGCAGTAATTGTTCGGCATGCTGCTACGATTCGATTCTGCAAGTCTTCCAGATCTATAGGTGGTGTGGTATATACGACATCTTTTAAATATCCCCAAAGGAAAAAAACCAAAGGTGTAATATCTGGGGATCACGCTGTCCAATCTATCGTACCATTTCGTCCGATACAGCGTCCTTGGAAAGTAGTATCAATATACTCACTCACTCGTCGAGAATAGTGAGGGGATGCACCATCATGTTGCCACCACATCATTGCTCTCTCATTTAGCTGAAGTTCATTTTGGAGGAAATTTAAATATACAGCGCCAGTCAGTGTACCTTGATAAAAGTAAGGACCAATCATACGAACATTAAATAAAGCACACCATATATTTACTCCCCAAATGTGCTGAAAATGAGTTTCTTCCATCCAACGCAGATTATCAGGAGACCAGTAATGGCAGTTATGTCGGCTAACAGTGCCATTGTTGTGAAATCGACTTTCATCACTCCATAATATTTTATTTAGGAAACTTGGATCGTATTCAAGTTTGATTAATATTTCAGCAATTAAAGTTAATCCTCGTCCTGAATCCTCTGGTGTTAATCCTTGCACTAAATGCACTTCGAATAGGTGGTATTTATTAACTTTCAACACTCTGTGGACTGATTATATGCTAACTCCCAATTCTTGAGAAAGAAGTCTAGTAGATACATGCGGGTTCGCTTGTGCATATGCCAAAATATTTATAACGTTATCTTCCGTTAGAACTGACCTTTTTCGGAGGGTTTCATGCTTTCCAACAGGAAAAGAACCTCTGCGCAATCTTTCTTCTAACTTCACGAAGGTATTTTTGGTCGGAGTTCGTCGATTAGGATATCTAACTCTGTACAAATCTCGAGAGCGTCTACTGTTTTTGCGACATTCTCCAAAGATAAGGAGCATGTCGACATACTCTTCATACGTAAAACTGGGAGGCATTACTTACACGTCATCAGAATGTATTGTCAACTTGACATCGAACATTTGACAGGAAGCGTTTTCAATTTTTTTTACGCTTTTGTTAATCTATGCCACCGCGATTATCTATTTCGATTATTACTTCAACAACACTCCCTCAGTTTACAATAAAACTCCCTACTAATATGGTATTGCTGTATTTGTCTTTCAATCACCTTTCCAAAAATCCATAAATATACAGGGTGTCCCATTTGAAATTCTGAAGTTGATATCATTTTCTCGGAAATGGAGAAACGGAAATGAAATCCATGTTTGTAGAAAGGGGCATCATTTTAAACCATTTAAAGACACCAAATTTCAATTTCGTACTACTAACCGTTTTCGAGATATCGGCTGTCCACTAACTCGTGGGACACCCTGTATATGTAACGCACTCATATATAAATAGGCAAGGGAGCGTTAAAATGCGAATATTTTTGAAAACATCTTTACAATCATCCCGATAACCAACACCACCCAAAATTCGGACGACTCGCCTTTGCAACCCAAAAATTCGGTGTCGGATAGCAGAATGACCCCATGCTATCAGTCCGTATAGTAAGTAAGACTGACAGAGGCCAAAGTATGCGGACACTAGCACTTCATTGCTAACTTCGGTTGATAACCTACGCAAGATAAAAATATTTTTGGCTAATTTGTTGGCAAGAGTTTCTCCATGTACTGACCATTTTAGGGGTGGATCTAATTCCAATCCCAGAAACTTTACATTTTGTTGTTCATTATTAGCCCCCGAAAGAGAAAAGTTCAAGCATACAGTTTTATTCTCATTTAATTTTAAAGAATTACTTGCAAGCCATATTAAAGCCAATGACTGTGCCTCATCTCCCAAGGTAATTGCAGTTTGAAGATGTTTTGCTGCACTCAGAATGGTTGTGTCATCTGCATACAAAATCAGCTTATGTTCCGATAGATATCTGGGAAGATCATTAATGTAGATCATACTATACCAAGTATAGACTCTTGTGGAACACCAAGTGTAATTGGTAATTTATCCGAAAGTCCACAATGACCACTAACATACTGATACCGACCCGATAAATACCATAAAATTCAAGCACAACTGTCTGGGATATTGTAACAATACAATTATCTGAGTAGTATTTCATGGGAGACACAATTAAAAGCCTTTTTCTACGTCCATTAAAAAATGTACAGTTTTTATCATTAATTTGCGTTCATAAAATATGTGTTTTCTGGAGCCTTCCGGAAGCGTGAAAAAAGTGCCATAACGGTTCATTCTTTCACCCTTTCGTGTGAAAAAAGGTGCCGTATCGGTTCATTTTTTAACGCAACTAAAAAATCGTTTGCCCAAAGTGTGAAATGAAAGCTTCACAACACGCCGCGATTTCTGCCGATAAATGTCAAACATTCGTTTCCGATCAAGTAAACTGGATGATTATTATTATTTTCTTCATTTAAAAAAAGTATTATTACTTATAAAAATTGATTACGGTTTTATCGAATTTATTTAAAGTGACGGACGTAGAAAAAAAATTGTGTGAAACTCGAGAGTAAAGCAACTTTTTTTCACTTGTAGGAAATTGCCGCACTCGCCTACGGCTCGTGCAGCAATCTTTTCTACTCGTGAAAAAAGTATTACATTACTCACTTGTTGCATAAATAACTATTGTCAAATCTAAAAGTGTGGCTGATGAAACTTCACCACCTTCAAAGGAGTCCAGCACAAAATCACTGAACTTCAAAATTGTTTGAGTTGTCGAAAGACAATTGGAGCCCATTGATTACTCTTTATTCGGCCATGAAGAGCACAATGGTGACAAATAACAAAGCCGCCTTTGCTAAAGTCATTGATTCCGCCTTGTAAACAATGTCTTGCAATTGAAAAATGGTCAGAATCGGCTAGTATTTCATTGCGTAAATGTATAAATAATGATTGCCCAAATTAAGTTTACTAATTATTTATCTTGATTTCATATAATATGTTTATTTAAATTCTTGTTATAATTTTTTTTATTAATAATTAATAATACCTATGTTTTTATTATTATAATTTTTGATTTTATGTAATAAAATAATTTAATTTAATAACCATCATCACTTTCATCATAAAACCATAAATTATAACTAAAATAACCATTAAAATAACTTCATAGCATGTACTCCATCGATATCCATCCTTTATAGATAAGAAGAGGGGAATAAAAAAATGGACTAAAAATTGGACCGGCAAGATATCTAAGCTAATATCCATTGATAAAATGCGGTCCTCGCATGTTGAATACTCCCTCTCGGTCTAAATGTAGATTGCATATTATTAATAAATCCTGTAAATTTAAACTAAAAATGTCTGACATTTTAAATATCACTGTCACATTAACAGAACTACTTACTACTACGCCGTCCAGTCACAAAACTAGAAGTCTTTGACCCACAATGTTTTTCAGGGACGCTCTAAGAAAAAAGTGATATGCATAACCTCTAAGGGCTTATGTCGTCGCAAAGAAGGATGATATAACTCGCACACGACTATTTATACAACTGTTTCCGTCAACAGCTTCCATTACGCTGATCGATTAGATAACCCCTAAGGTGCCCATTGAAATATTACAAAAATCAGAAATATTAATGTTAGACAAGGACTAAATTCCCATATATCACCAATTAATTTTTGCATAATTTGTAATTTTTAAATGAAATTATTTTAGATTGGACAGACCTCAAGTCTTTAGCCTTCACATGTTATTGTAAAATGTGTTTCAAAAATAAATTAATCGCAGTCGCCTATGATTTAAAATACGCATGCCTTTGATTAACGGTTTTTGTTCACGAAAATGTTATAATGTGCACATTATTTAATTGTATGGGCAGCATTAATGGGGTACATTTAACACTCAATTTCTTAAACACGCATTTGCATGTTTAATGCTTATTGAACACGCACACGTATTTGCGTGTTTAATATGGTTATTAAACACGCTAATTCGCGCTTTAATTCACAGAACGCGATTTATGATAATATTTTGTTTACCCTGTTTAATACAGTTTTTAATTTATTTTCAATTATAATTGTAATGACAACTTGAATTTCGATTTTAATTTTGATTTTGTTTTTGTTTTTTTTTTAATTTTGATTTTGATTTTCGTCAACAAAGTATAGTGTACAATTCGCATTAATCATTCAAACGGTTTGCTCCATTCGCCTACGGCTCGTTCCGCAAACATCGTTCTCATGATTAATAGCCAGTATTATATGCTCGTTGCACAATATACTATTTTTTATTTTTGCATAATGTTAAAAATTCATCATTTTAACTTCTAAAGTTTAATCAGTGACATGCGTATTTCAATTCATAGGCATGTGCAATTAAAATATTTTTGAAACAACGTGTATACATTCAATACTGATGTGTATTTTTTTTTCTAATCTAAATATAGATGTTTTGTTCTCTCACAGTAATATGAAGGTCAATTATTTATTTCATTTATTGTTGTTACAGGTGGAGCTTGTGAAACAAACCGAAGAAGGGGACATGACCAACTACCAGCCCAACGGAGAATTCGACCTGTTGCGTTTTTACGCCGTCAAACACATCCAGTTTTATTCCTGCTGCCCGGAGCCGTATCCAGATATAACCTACACTATCAAACTACGCAGGAGGCCCATGTTTTACGTCTTCAATCTAATCCTCCCATGCATACTGATAAACTGCATAGGTAAATATTCTCGAGTTAAGTAAATTTACCATCGCGTATGCTTTTTTTTTAAATATACACCCAGACGGCAAATAAATTTAACAAGTTTACAGCGGACGCCCAGGGTGAATTTCAGGATTTTATGAAGTCTGAGCTTGAGAGGAAAAGTTATGTAGACGAGATTTGACAGAAGATAATTAGAAAATTCATTGTCTAGATATCAATCAATATTTTTTTTTACTATTTACAAATTTAAAAGCCTCTCTTTCGTATACGTTCACATATAACACAATATTAAATTACATTTGAAACGTATTGACATGTCCATTATCATTGGTCAACATTAATTTATTTAAGTTTGAATTAGATTTGTTTTTATCTATTTATTTATTTATCAATTGATGAATTTGATCTATTTGTTATTTACTATATTAATCAATCTTATCTATTTGTTATTTATTACTTTATAATTTGTTTGTTAGTATGAATATATCGTCATTTACAATTTTATTTATTAAGTCTGTGATCCCCAGTGATCTCGTACTGTGATAGTATTTATTTATTATTCTTAAAATTTCAACTTATTTTATATTAAAGTGTTTATTTTATATTTAGTATCTTTTATTGTAATGTAAGAGTAACATTCTATTCTCAGCTCAACCAATAAGTTCAGCAACATCATTTAAATTCAAGTCAAGCCAAGTTTTAAGTTATTTACTAACTCGTACATTATTTTCTATTATGTTTCTTTTATTCATTTATATTATATTAAAAAGATAAAGGAGGCGTACAAACCGGATGGATGTCTTGATGACTACCAGATTTTCCATCAACTGAGATCCAGTTGTAAATAACTTACTTTATTCAAAATCGGGTGTAATAAGCGAATTACCGCGGTCATTTGAGGCATGTAATGTTGATCATTACCCCCTTGTGGGAGAATAACTCGGACTCATGGAATGCATAGATCCTTCGTAGAACTTTTGATATATTTCAAATTGACACCACGTATGTCAAAATTTTATAAACATTATTTCAATATTTAATGCAATTAGAGGCGATTTTAGATAAAATGTTATATTATACTCATGTGGAATTACTCATTAGTCCCTCAAGGGACTTTTTCTTGCGGGACTAATTACGTACATTCCACTTTCGTATAATAAATAATTATTACTAATGTCAAATCGGCAATAAGTTCTAATCTAAAAAAACTATCCTATCTTTATAAACAAAACTAAAACTAAAACTAAGTTAATAAACTAAACTTATAAATATAAATAAATTGCACAAGAAAATATAAAACTATACATACTTAAATATTCCAAAAAGAATTAAAAGTAACTACATAATGTATTATAAATAAATACAATATAGAAATGTAACAAAGTATTGGATAATGTGTTCAGAATTCAAATTAATTTACCTATATTGATAATGTTCAAAGTGGATTTCAATTTTGAGAAATTATCACCAAATATCTCGAAATTAACATTGGAATTTAGCAAATTTGCATATCTCATAATTCTTTGAGTTGGATTATTGAGGCTATAATTATTTGATATTATATCTAATCTAATTATTCGTTTCGCTCTAAAGAACGATTTGACAGATGAAAATAAAAATCAATATTTTCTAAAACATCACAAGAAGTCATACCATTGACTATTTTGAATAAGAAACATAAATCTGATTTTATCCTTCGCAAATTAAGACAATCAATATTTAATAAACAACAAACCTAGTTATAATCTTCAATGGATAAATTTAATTTAAACGATATAAATGAAATAAATTTCCTCTGGACGCGTTCAATTTATTCAATGTAACTTTTATAGTAAGGTGTCCATATAATAGATGAATATTCGACAAGATCCCGAATACAATTATTTTTTTCCAAATCTTTGTTGGCTATATTGTAGTTAAATTCAATTAAGCAAGGACTTCTGCTGAAAGTAATAACTTTGCACTTCCCGATGTTTAACGGAAGTTCATTGTAATCACACCAGCCGCATAAGTTATCTAAATTAGATTGGAACTCATAGCAATGTGAGATATCATCAACCGGGTGATACAACTTTAAGTCGTCTGCAAATAATAAACATCTAGCATAGTTAAAGCAATCACATATATCGTTGACAAATAGTAGGAACAAAATCGGTCCAACATGTGAACCTTGGGGCACACCCGACAAAACTTTAATATTGGAAGACAGATGGTTATTGATTTTGACTATTTATTGGCGATTGATTAGGAAACTTTTAATCCAATGAATAATGTGATAGTTAAATCCATAATAAATGAGTTTATTGATAAAAATAGAGTGTTGTATCCTGTGGAATACCTTCAGTATAAACTGTGTCTACTTGTACATGATCTCCAAAGGCATTCAACAAAAACACTTCAAGTTCCAATAAATTTGTTACAGTGGACTTTCATTCCATAAATCCATGTTGCTGTTCACATAATACTTGCTTACTAACCAATTTATCCATCATTTTAGGTATTATAGATTGAGAGCCACCCCTCGATAATCTTCTATATTTTAACGATTATCACTTTTAAAGATTGGATTAATATAACTTAACTTCCAAACATCGGGAAATTTTTCTTCCTGAAGTGATGATATAAATAGGTGTGAATTGGAATTGCTGGTGAACAAACACAGTTAGCCAAAAAGTGACCCGGAATCCCATCTGGGCCACAACTGAAATTATTTTTTTATTTCAATTCATTAAAAACTTCCTCAACAGACACATATAAATGATCGCTATTAACCCTCAGGGGAGCTTTGGATTTATTTGCATAGTTTCTATTACATGTATTTCTAGGAACATAAATAGCAGAAAACCATTCAGCAAAGGCGTTAGCAAGTTATTATTGTATGGGGATTTACTCTCGGATGCTTTAGAAAAAATCTTCAAGTTGACGATGTTGCTAAGGCATTCGACAAAGTTAATCATTCTGTACTTTTGATTAATTTAAGTGAGCTTGGCTTCCATCCTAGTGTTGTGTTGTGGATAAATACCTTTTCAGCAAATCGCAGTCAGTGAATAAAAGTCAATAATTTTAAATCGACCTTTTTGAATGTGACTCCCGATATGCTCGCACTGTGGGCCTGTTCTCTTTTGTTATTTATTAACGATATCGTGAACGTGATCAGCCTATTATACGCGAACTATCTGAAGCTGTTTAAAATTATTAACAATTTAGAGCATTGTTGTGCTGTTCAAGAGGACATCTATAGTATTAGTGAATGGTGTTATGAAAATGATTCATTTAATGGTGATAAATGGTATATCATATCGTTGTATAGATCTATGACTTATAAAGAATTTGTATACCAACTCGATTCTGCAATATTGCAATGAGTTAGGTAAATGTACAACTCTCGTTTAGATCACATATTTGCAAAATAGTTTCTAAAGCTTTCCGCATATGGTAGTTTGTCTGACAAGTTACAGATGACAGGTGGCATTCAACATTTGATCCCCACCATATACTCTGTTAAGGGGGAACACCATCTTGACCTTATCAAAAAATAGATTTTTTGTTTTTTTGGCTCAAATATTCCTTGAGATGTGTACTTTAATTTAGCATTCATCCCAAATTCGCCAGAAACATTTAAACCGGTTAACAAGACGATTTTCTAAAAAACGTCTTGGCGCGTTAAGTGTGCTCCTAGCAGAAGGCGAAAGCGGGTGTACTTCAGGGATATCGACACAAGCCAGAGATGAAGGAGATTTTCGACGCTCTCCGGTCCTGTCTACACAGAACTGAGCCGGGATGACTTGCTGGAATGGTGCCTAGGCGGGTTTACGCAAAATGGGAACGAAAGTTTCAACGCAACGCTCTGGCAGATAGCTCAGAAAGTTATCCATTCTGAGAAGTCAGTGGTAGACATCGCTGCCGGTATTGCTGCTTGCAATTACAATGATGAACTTCACGCCATTATGCAAATAATGCAGGTTCTGCAGCTTCAGGTCGGTCCGACGTGCTACAATTTTTGCGTCGACGACGACGCCAAGCGAGTGAAGTTGACACAAATTGATAAATACAACATGTTTTGGTTCATCATCTTGAATTTGACTAATCTTATAGTAAATTCACATTCGGCGACCGCAAAAAGCCTTTGGTTGTTACAAATTTCTTTTGGTCCGCCATAATGGATCTGCCATCTTGAACTTTGCAAATTTGACCTCAGATTCGTGTTCACCGATGCCCAAAACATATATTACCTAATAGTCGTCGTGCAAACCGAACAAACGAGAAAGTTATCTCAAGTTAAACTTTCCCAAAACTTTAAACTCGTTTATCTCGAAAGAGTATTTTTCAAAACTGCGGGGGAAAATTCTCGGAAAGTTTACAACCGATTTCGATGCGGTTTTGCCGACTGTATTAAGAATTGAATTGTCTAACGAAATATGAGCCGGATTTTTGATATTTTGAAAATTGGATTTTTGGTGCACGTTTTTGTGACGAATTTTTGGGGATGACAATGACTTTTTTGTTCGGAAGGCCACCATTTTTGTTAAGATCAACTTTTTCAAAAAAGCTCCCGTGTTTCGTTGCGAAATTTTATGTAGAATAATATTCCGAACCGATTTTTATTGCTGGATGACTTGGGAGACCAGGAATCTCCCCGCAGTGGGGCGATCTTGCGCAAGAGGAAGTGTGCGCCACCTGGTGCAACGGCCTCAAGGTGACCGCTGTATTTGGGACACCGAATCTAAATATGAGATCAGTTTTTCTCTATCTGTTCTACGTTTTTAGATCAGTGTTTTATTCACGTGCTGTTCTACATGAAATGTGCGATTCTAACTCAATTTTGTGCAGTTCTAAATCACATGTAGTTACAAAGATTGATTCCTGTATATTTGTCCTATTGTCAGTCTACCGTCCATTTAGTTACAAAAAAGACCGCCAGATGGAGCAAGCATTGTCTATACTGTCACTAAAGTAGCCTACAACGCTTCTACTAGAGTTGAATTTAGTTTGTGAGATCTCGCCGTGCAGGGCAAAATTAGTTCAAATAGAAGAAGTTGTGCATTTTGCTGCATATGCCAAGAGTACACAGAAAACAGAAAACTGTTAGTGACTTTGTAAAGAGAGCTTATCTTGGATACTTTAGTGTTAGGTTTGGTGATCAGGATACAACCTTAACACCGCATCAGGTCTGTAAAACTTGTCAGAACATTTACGTCAATGAACCACTTGGAAACCGGGAAAACAAAAAGTCTGAAACTCGGCGTACCGATAGTTTGAAGAGAACCCAAAAACCACTACGATGACGATGTTATTTTTGCTTAGTAAATATTACTGCAATCAATCGAAACAGCCACAGCAAGTGGACTTGATTTAATATCTGCAAGACGCCCGGGGAAAGACGTACCGATTCCAACGTTTTGGCCGCTATCATAGCTCTGTGAGGATAATTATTGTCCCTCTGATCACCCTTCTGATACGAATGAAGGTGACAGTGATTATGAGGTTTCAGCCAGGATGAGTTCAATGCCTTTCCAGAGATCTTGTTGCCGGCGTAGCCCAGCGGGGTAGCAACATGGGGGATGGTCGACTCTGTGAACAAACCAGATATTAAAGACTAGCACGTATGAGGTGGTCCCCGTTACCTCGTTAGCAACTAAGGGACGCACGTCGGACTTTCTAGACCACTGAGCGGATAGAGGGCTGGGACAAGGGGCACCGATTAACAACCACAGCTGATCTATTACCACTCAGTGGATCGATTGATCAGTTTTGGGCATTGCGCTTCTTACCTGAGCTTCAGAACTAAATACTGGAGTCAACCGGCGGATAACGATATCTGTCGAAGGGGTCTGTATCTGTAATGATGAAGTCAAGAGATGATGTTTTGGCAGTCACTATTACACTGGGCGCTGTGGTGAGCGTTCCAGCGTTATATTCACGAGACACTAGGCACTGTTCCAAAATACTCCATGAGGCTGGCAGCCTTCCGGAACTATCAAGAGTCGTGCCAATGTCTCGCAACATTGTAACGCTTACAATGCAACAATCTCAACCTGTCCAAATAAGCTCCTGAATTAATGGCTTCGAGGTTGAACGACAAAAATTTTGAACAAGGAACCAAAATGACCTTTTTGCGCACAAAATATAAGGGCCCGCTACTCTTCTTCTCTCAAGAACACAATCTTCTATTTTCACGAAATTGGAACTCCTGGAAAAGATTGGTCTTTGGGTCATGATGAATACTTTCCAGATGATTGGCACCTCTTTATTGACAGCTAAAAGCGAAGTTTGAAATGTGTTACACCATGTATCCATGCTTTTTATGCCTCTGGTGTAGTAGAGATAAAACACACCACTGGGTTAGAAAGGAGTAGCCTAAGAGAGAAAACATGGACGTTGGGGCAAAGAATGTCATTAACGATCCCTTGTACGAGAAAAAAATTAAAGCAGGATTATTTAACGGTCCACAAATAAGACAACTCATAAGGGATCATGCCTCCATAAATTCGATGAACGAGACTGAATGAAAAGCATGGACTTCATTTGTTGCAGTTGATGGATATTTTCTGTATTAACGCAAAGCTGAAAACTATATTGAACTGGTAGATGAGATGCTTAACAGTTCTGGATCTGGATCTGGATTGTTCCGTTGGGAGGGCAGAGAGGTCCGCTGCACGTAGGCCTCAATGGGCCCTTTGTATGTCCTCCCATCTGAGTCCTCACTTCCCGATGTAGTCCAGCCAACCCACGGCATTGGCGAACGCCAGGACTGTACCAAGAGGGTATTGAGGAGATAGCCGTACGTACTCCTGGAGTGTACGGCTATCTCCTATCAAAGAGTCCCTCTTGGTGCAGTCCTGGCGTTCGCCAGCAGTCTCCTCTTCAGCTTCACATCCTCTACAGATGGGACTTGGGCAGAGGCCCATTATGTTTAGGTGTATTCTTAGGTTACAGTGTCCAGTCAATAGTTCCACGATCTTTCGTAGGTTCCCCTGGAGAGTTGTTTGCAGTATCTGGCAGTTTTGGGGTGCATCGAGACAAAGTCTTTCGCCACCCTGCAGTCAGGCTTGTCGTTCCATCTATCTTGGTGATGTTTGGTCGATGTATCTCTTAGTAAGGATATTATGTCCGACAGAGAGGGTGCCAGTCCAGGTTGCGGCTCGCAAGTGGGGTGTCTGGAGGCCTTTCTTGCCAGCCCGTCTGCTATCTTGTTCCGTTTACTATTATCGTGTCCTTTTACCCAGCCCAAGGTGATCTTGTTGTCGTTTGCCCCTTTTTCCAGGGCTCGCAGCATTCCATCGTTAGTGCTGAGATGATTTTGCTGTTCTTAATTGCTGATATTGCTGCAGTCTGTGATGATATGTATAGTTTTACCTTTGATATTTCTATCAGCGATTTCTCTTGCTGCATGTAGAATACCTACGAGTTCCACCTTAGTGGGTGGAATTGCATTGATACACCAAGTACAGTACTATTTTTCAGGGATAGGTTTTTGCAGTATATGCCAACTCCGGCCCCCGCTTTTGTTAACGATCCATGGATGTTATCCTGTTTGCTGCCTTTGCCTGAATCTACGTGTTTCAGATTTACTTGGAGATTTCTGTTAAATATGTATTTTCGAGGGATTGTGTCTACCGGCATTTCAATCTTTGGGTTCCATTTCATGGAAACCTCCAGAATTTTTCGGTGTTCGCCTCCTCCATTGTTTACGAGCCACATATTTGCTGCTCGTAGTCTGATGGCCGCTGCTGCTGCTCTCTCTTTGATGTGTATGTCTAGCGGGGGCAGACATAGCAGGGCTTCCATTGCTGCTGTTGGTGTTGTTCTCATAGCTCCCGTGACGCTCAATTTGGCATTCCTTTGAACGTGGTCTAGGAGCTTGACAGCAGTTCTTAGGGTGGTTCTGGGCCACTATACTATTGATGCATATGCCAGCATTGCTCGCACAATGCCCGTGTAGATCCATTGGGAGATAGTCCCCATGTTTTCCCCACAGCTCGTTTGCACTGCCAGAGGGCTATGCATGCTTTTTTAGATCTCTCTTCTAGGTGGGTATTCCATTTCAGCTTATCATCTAGGAATACCCCCAGATATTTTACTCCTTTCTTTACAGCGAGTTCTTTTATAATAATAATAATAATAATAATAAACGTCTTTATTTTCAGTAATGGGCGAAGTTTAGCCATTAAGGCTACTCTACCACTTAACCCATAAAACATTACATATATTTACATTTAAAACAGAAATGAAATATAATAGTAAAAATTTGCAAATAAATACTTAAGAAAATTAATAAGAATTGTACAATTTTAAACGCAAAGAAATGAAATGAAATATAATAGTAACAATTTGCAAGTAATTACTTAAGAAAATTAATTAGAATAGTACAATTTTAAACGCAAAGAAATGAAATGAAATATGATAGTAACAATTTGCAAATAATTACTAAAAAAAAAATAATAATTAGAATTAATTAGAATTGTACAATTTTAAACGCAAAGAAATGAAATGAAATATAATAGTAACAATTTGCAAATAATCTTTAAAGAAAATTAATTAGAATTAATTAGAATTGTACAGTTTTAAACGCAAAGAAATGAAATATAATAGTAATAATTTGCAAATAATTACTAAAGAAAATTAATTATAAATAATTAGAATTGTACAGTTTTAAACGCAAAGAAATGAAATGCAATGTAATAGTAACAATTTGCAAATAATTGCTAAAGAAAATTAATTAGAATTGTACAATTTTAAACGCAATTTTTTTTAAAATGAATTTATAGACAATAATGTAGCTTCTCTACACAGTTCGTTGTACAAATTTACTGCGACATAACTAAAACTTTTTTGAAAAAGGGAGGTACGATGTTGCGGTACATGCAAGTAGTTGCTGTTTCGAACATTTACGGAGTGACATTCATTACGTCTAAGTAATTTGTTAAATAAATAGACAGGTGATTGAATAATAAACAGTTTCTGGATGAACACAAGAAATTGCAATTTCCACTGTTCGCTTACTTTTAACCACCCAAGTTCAATTAATTTGTGACTTATGTAATCATATTTTCTTAATCCATAAATTAACCTGCAACAAGAATTTTGTACAAATTGTATTCGTTTTTTATCCTCAGAACTCAAAAAAGGATAGTAAATAAACCAACAATAATAAAATGTGGGTAGTACTATGACTTCACACAACTTTTTTCTAGTTTTAAAATTTAGTAAATATCTACTCGCATAAAGAAGTTTAAGTTTAATGTACGATGTTTGCAAAAGTTTGTAAATTTCAATTTATCATCAATTATTAAGCCCAAATTCTTTGCATATTCAACAAATGGAATTAGTTCATAATTTATGGTTAATTTGTGTAAATCTACAATTGATCTTGAGGATTTTGTACAGAAAAAAGTATTGGTACCGACTTACTGGCATTGAGTTTTAATTGGCGTAAATCATTATTGACATATTCCATAGCATTAAGACATTCACCGTCATCAAAACTAAAAATAAGTTGGGTATCATCAGCATAGCAAAAAATAGAACAATGATTAATAATACTGCTTATATCCATAGTATAAATAGTAAATAAAAGTGGGCCTAAAAGGACCCCTGTGGGACACCAGATGCAACAGTACCTGCCTTAGATGTCCTTCCATTTGTTCTAACAACCTGACAAGGACTGTCAAAATAAGATTAAAAAAACTTTACTGTCACCTCATCAAATCCAAGATATTTAAGTTTTGCTAAAAGTAATTTGTGATTTACTAAGTCAAAAGCTTTAGTAAAATCTAACAGGACTAAGATAACTGATTGTTTTTTATCAAGTTCCTTAATAATGGTATCTGTCACATTTAGCAATATAGTTGAAGTGCTGTGACCTGGCCTAAAACCAGACTGATGCTCCGGAAACAAATTATTGAATGTTAAATATTTAAGTATCTGTGAGTGCACCACTTTTTCTAATACTTTACTAAGTATAGTTAGTAAACTAATTGGACGCAGATCTGAGAGACCATTAATATGTTGAGACTTAGGAATTGGACATATGATGGATTCTTTCCAGGCTGTAGGAAAGCATCCCATATCCAAACAAAAATTTATTACATGTGTAATATAAGGAATCAAGGTCGGTAAACATAACTTGAGCATATAACTACTAATGCCGTCACATCCCGATGAATTCGATTTTATATTTGTAATAAATTTTTCAATTTCATTAGTGGTCACTTGTGTGAAAGAGTACGTTAAATCATTTTTTTATTTTATTTGATTCATAATATATTTTGGTATTAATATTGATAGCAGTGTTACTGTATGAATTAAGAAATAAGTTATTTATTTTATCACAATCAGCAAGATGATCAGGAATAATGTTACAATTCTTACTCGATTTCACGACTGATAATTTATTTAAAGCTTATCATCAATATTGCTCAGATATACAATTGAGTTCCAGGGTATAGCATTTAAATCAGACTCGAAAGCGGCATAATCAAAATATTTGAATTGACGGTAAGTATATATTTTTTGTAATTTCCAATTTTTAATTTATGATAATAATAATTAATAATTTATTTTATTTTTAACAATTTCCTTGGAAGCATATTGGTTTAAGTTTCTCAATGTTCCTTTTTCTTGTGAATAGGACCAGTTCCGTTTTAGCTAGATTTACGGATACGGCTTGGTCTGTGCACCAGTTTTTGAATATGTCGAGGGCATTCGTTTTACTAACATACTTTCCGAGCTACCGGATAGTAGTATCGTGATGTCGTACCCTACTGTGTAGAATCCCTGCTTGTTGAGTGATTCTAGTAGACCGTCGATGACTAGGTTCCATAGTAGTGGCGACAGCACTCCTCCTTGTGGACAGCCCTTGGCTACTCTGCAGACGAGTTTCGTGTCGCCTTGGTTATCATGGCTGTTCTCCATTGCAACATGTTGAAGATCCATAGGCTCAGAGCCTCTGGAATCCCTCGTTGTTGGAGTGCAGCTGTTATTTTTTCGAAGGTGGTTTTATCAAAAGCCCCTTCTATATCCAAGAAAGCCGCTAAAGTGCAGGCTTTGTTTTCTAGGGATCCACCGATACGGTTCACTACCGAATGTAGAGCCGATTCCGTCGATTTTCCTTCGCAGTAAGCGTGTTGGTTTGGATGTAATGGGTAGTCTCTTATCGAATTCTCTTTTATGTATCGGTCACATAGTCTTTAGGACAAAGGAAGTGAGGCTTATGGGCTGGTGTGCTTTGGCCGTGGTGTAATCCAGTCGGCCTGGTTTTGGTGTGAATATTACTTTTGCTTTTCTCCATGCGTGGGGTGTGTAACTATTATTATTATTAATGGTATAATGTAGTTTGATTCGCTTGGAATATTACTATATGCAATGCATGCTTTGTACACGCCCACGAGGGTGTTTAGGATTATATACTTGCCTCATTGAAGAAGGGCAGGATATATCCCATCCATCCCTGGGGATTTGTATGGTGAGAAGCTGTCCAGTGCCCATGCTACCGTCTCATCAATGACCATGGAGCCCGCCAGATTCCAATCCGGTTTGGTTTGGGACTCTGTGGTTATATCGGTGGGGCTCCCATCACTGACAAAAAAAACAGCCCGGAAAATGGGTTCTCAGTAGAAGTTTGCCCATATTTTCAGGGGAGTCCGTGTAAATACCGTCCTCCTGTTTTAGGCTGATTAGTCTTTGCAATCGATTTTTGGAGAGGACCTGTTTCAGCCGCGAGGCTTCGGAGGCATTAACTATTCCTGTGCAGAAAAGCCTCCAGGTCTCCCTCTTTTTTTTCCTTACCAACTTTTTATAGTCACGTTGGACTTCTTTGTACTTGTTCCATTCGGAGTTATTTTGCAGGTTCGTGGCTCTTATTCATGCTTAACACTTTTGAATCCCTTGCGTGTAACATGATCATCAAGGAGCACTATTTACACAGCTACTTAGACCGTTTTCCTGAAAAATTAGTAGACACCAGTGAGGAATAAGATGAAATGGGACTGGCTAAAGTGGCCTAGTTGCCGTGGCCCAAAGAAAGAAGTTAAGAAGAAGACGATTATTCATGTTAAAATATTGGCTTCCTGTTTTAGCCCATCTTTTGTTTTGAAACCATGTGATAATCAAAAGCAGTAGATTTAGGGGTCTAAAAACATCATAGACCATCTTCTGCCAACAATTATATAAGATCTAAAATTTGGTTTTGTTACAGTTGAAACGACATAGTGATGATGTTGAAATATTGGCTTCCTGGTTTGAAGGTCGATTAGTTTGTTCTTTATCTTTGTTTATAATATTTGTATTAAAAAACACCTTTATTGGCATATACATATATTTGTATAATATTATAATGTAAATTTCGTATATTTTTTTTATTTAATGAATGGATTTAACTTAAAATAATATAACGTATATTTCACTAAAATATTGTATCTTTGAAATTTGAGCACCGAATAAAAAACTAATGTGATATTTGAATTCAGGGCATCAAATTCATATGCCATCATCTCCAAATGCCCCGACACCAAAACTAATGTTGGCCTATGTTAGCGTTAACAGCAGTTTTACCAAAAAGAACTTAATAATAACTCTCAGTGTTAAAATGTTTTTGACGTAATAATAAGTCCATTATTAAACCAAAGTAGGAAAAAGTTATAAAATAAACTGCCAAGTGTATTAATAGAATATTACGTAACAAGAGTTGTAAACAGCAAATTACGCGCAAGTGAAAAAAATTGGATACGTGCCGCGTAGCGGCGAGTAACGCAATTTCTCGAGCGCGTAATTGCTTTACAACTCAAGTTATGTATTATACTTTATCTACGACCACTTACCTCACTTTATATTTAATTCTCTAGTCCATAAATATTCCTTAAACATTCTTATAATAATAATAATAATAATAATAATAATAATAATAATAATAATAATAATAATAATAATAATAATAATAATAATGCTTTATTAATCCACATAAATCAAACGATATTGGACAAGTCAGTGTAACATTTTGTCCTTACAAAAACATTACAAAAGTAATTCATCTATTCTATAGAATACATTGTGTAATAAATATATTTTTAATTGTTTTTTAAATTCACTATAAACTTCAATATCTTTAAGATAACTTGGTAATTTCTTATACATTGTTATACAATTATATTTCGGCCCTCTTTCATACAAGGCGGTGTCATGCCCTACAACAGTAAGACTATTTCGATGTCGGGTACCGTAGTTATGAAAATTTGCGTTTGTTTCAAAGAAATGCATGTGTTTTTTTACAAACAAACAAATTCTAAATATGTATATACATGGAAATGTAAGTACATTGTATTTGGAAAATATTGGCTTACATGAGTCTCTGGATGAAGTACCATCTATTAAACGTAATATTCTTTTTTGAAGAATAAAAGTCCTACTCGTCATGGCAGATTTTCCCCAATTATATTGTATGACATGTATGAATACGCAAGCGCATAATAAATTTCAAATAAATTATTAATACCTAGGGTATGTTTTAATTTTAAAATTGCATAGTAGGCTTTATTAAGTTTGCTACATACAAAATCTATATGAGTACTCCATGAAAGTTGGGAGTCAAGATGTATACCTAAAAATTTTATGTCCTTAGAAATGTCACCGTCTTTTACATATTCCGGTATCTTAGAATTGTAAAAATATATACATTCAGTCTTATTTTGGTTTAAAATAAGACTGTTCTTATCACACCAAACTTTCACTTCATACAATATTATTTGAATTTTATGTTTTAGTGCGTTTGGGTCAGTGGACGACACAATTACTGACGTATCGTCAGCGAAGTTAATTAATTTACCGCAGCTAATATGATTGGTTATATCATTTATATAAAGCAAGAATATCAAAGGGCCTAAAATCGACCCTTGCGCCACACCTGTGTGTATATTATGTACATTTGAATCAGAGCTGTTGCATTTTACATAAAATTTTCTGTCGCTCAAAAAAGACACTATAAAGTTCAAAAAATTCTCACGTATACCTAGTTTTTCTAATTTATATCTAACAAATTCGATGTTAACCGTGTCAAATGCACTAGTTAGATCAAATAATAGCACTGCTACACAATGTTTCGCATCCAATTCTGTACTGACATGTTCTACCAGTTGATATGATGCTGTTTCCGTTGATAGGGACTGCCTAAAGCCATGTTGTGCTGTTGATAACAATTTGAACTTGTTTAGGTAACACCACAGACGCTCACTTGTGACGCTTTCAATTATTTTAGACACAACACTTAACAAGGAAACAGGTCTATAATTCTTCTTTGAAGTTCTATCTTCTTTCTTGAAAATTGGTATGACGACTGCTACTTTTAAACATGCTGGAAATATTCCTTCTTCAATTGATTTATTTATTAGGTATGTTAATGGTTCCGCTACTTCGTTTGATACCGACTTTATCAGAGACGTCGTAAGTCCATCGTGACCTGTGCTCTTTTTATTTTTTAATCTAAATATTGCTGACTGAACTTCATTTGCATCTACAGGAAGAAATACAAAAGTATTTGGAAATTCCATGCATCCTGTACAATTTGTTGAAATATTTGTTCCAAAATGTTGTACTAAACTTTCGTACACTACATTTGAAAAATATTCGGCCATTGCATTCGATATGTCTGCTGGTTCAGTAAGAACATTCCCATTGTCTATTATTTTATCAATTTTATTTACCTTTTTCCTACCAAGTTTGGTGTTAACTAATTCCCAAATTTTTGCTGGTTTGTTCGAAGACTCCTGAATAATATTTTCATAATACGTATTCTCTGTTGCTGCTAAAAGGGTCTTGTAGTCTCGTTTCCTGGTTTTATATAATGTCGTAAAATATTCGCATTTGAAATGTTCTTTTAACCAAAAGAAATCATTTAATTCATTTCTCGCCATTCTGATTTCATTTGTTAGCCATGGTGGATGATTTTGGTTTATATATTTATTCCTAGAAATTACGTAGTGAGGTTCAATATTTTTCAATAGAATTTCTTGAAAAATTTCGAAAGCTGCGTGAACATTTGTCGCTGAATATAATATGTTCCAATTGATATGTTGCAATTTTTCTTTAATATCAATCATACCCTGTTTTGTTATATTATGTCTAATAGGTGTATTATCTAATGTCTTATTGATAGATCTATCAGTAATGTTGTATATTAAACATTGAGCTTTATGGTCAGAAATGTGTGGTTCAGTAACATAACATATTGTTAAATCACTAGGAAAATTCGAAATCATGTAATCGATGGCAGAAATGGTAGTATAATTATTTTTATTTATAAAAATTCGTGTTGGATCTTCACATATATAATTTAATTCGTATGATTGGAAAAGGTCAAATAACAGTTTTTTGTTTGACGACTCTTTAAGTGCGTTCACATTTAAGTCTCCACACACAGTAATATTGTCACAAATGTTATGAATTGAATCTAGTATGCTCGTAAAACTATTTACGAATATAGTGAAATCACCAGAAGGGGGGTCTATATATCGCAATCAAACCAATCTTCTTATTATCTACTATAAACATTATAGCACAGCATTCGATATGCTTCTCTACGCTACTGTTAAATACGTTATTTAGTGTTTTCGTTTCAAATTTATTGTTACTGTATATGACCACCCCTCCTCGGATAAATGAGGATCTGCAATATTTTGCGGCGATGGTATAGTTGTTCAATATCATAAAGTCTATATTATCATTGTTACACCAGTGTTCCGAAATACAAAAAAAAAGTAGGTTCCTCGAAGCTAGTGTAAATATTGATTTCTTCTAATTTGTTATATAAACCTTGCACATTTAAATGCATCATTTTGATTTGATTTTGTAGATAATTTTGATTATTTAATTTTATTTCGATATTTTTGTTTTTTGACGCTCGGCGAAAAAAGAGTACCTCTGTAATTTAATGTTAATGGGCCATAATTCCGCATCTTGGAATTTTCCTTCAAATATTTTTTCGACGCCAATTTTAAATGCGACTTCATCTTCCTTTTTAATTTGTATCTTAGTAACTTCCAGACAACCGGTGGGACAAATATTTTTCCTAATGTACGTGATGACATCGTCCGTCGTTGTTTCCAGATTTGCCCTGCCTAGAAAATACCATGACATTCGAGGAACAGCAGTTAATTTACATTCAGCATGCTCCTTTGTTCCCATTATCAGTTGTTTATTACTATCTCTTCTTCTTTTCTTTTGAGTTTCCCATTTACCTTTTTCCAATGAATTATTGTTTTCTAGTTTATTAAATGCATCTTGTACTTGTGCAGTTGTTATTATGTTTTTATTTAGATTTGGATCAGTTTCCAATGATTTATCTTTGTTTACATTTTTTGTAGGCTCCAATTTGTCTGCACTTTTTTTCGATGATTGCCGTTCTTCGTTTATTTTTGTTTTATTATTTACTTTTATTTTCGACGGAACAGCTTGCTCCATCGGTTGACAAAATTGAGAATTTGGATTTATTTTAGTTGAATTTTCTGCAACAGTGGTTTGCTCCTTAGATAGAAAAATATTTTGGTTTTGCTCCAATATTTCTAACCTGTTTAGAAGGTATTTATTATTTGCAATTAGTGACTCATTATTTATCTTCAAAGTAGTGTTTGTGTCTTCTACCTGGACTAGTAGTTTGGTGAGATGGTTAACTTGTTGTTGTAGTGAAATAATGTGATAATTATTACCTTCTTCAACATCGGTTGTGCATATATGGTTTGCTTGGGCATCCTTCTTCCCTTTGGGGAAACATCCCGGATGGTATGTTGCTAAACAAACACAGCATTCTACACTATCTCTCACAATAGGTCGTTTGCAATGCTTGTAAGTACAGTAATTTTTATTTTCACTCTCTTTTACACTAATATCTTCACACTCCGCCATGTTTGCGGATATTATATCGCGAGCCTTAGCAGGGAATAAATTGTCGGCTGCTTATTTCATCATTTTCGATGTTGTTGTTACTGGACATTATTTATCTTGCAAGGATTGAAAAGAGTTTCATTAACAGTGGTTAAGAACGTCATTATTTGGTACTTACTTCTAGATATCATTGCATTTGAATGAGAATGTACGGAATCGCGAAGTGACAGCTTCGGTGCGTGTGATGTGATGTTTCATAATCATGGAGTACTATACAGGGTGTATTTGAAATAACGAACAGGCTCGCAACCACAAAGAGATTATATTATTTTGTTTATAACTGTAACAAAAAGTCCGCAATTAATTATTAAAGTTAATGAGTGAAAATACGCAACATGTTTGGGGGCAGTGGTAATGTGACCTAATTTTTAAACGGCATCGGCTTTTGATATCGAATTACAACAAGTGCGTAGGAAATATCTGAGTGCTCTTTAATGAACTTGAGGACTGTTTATCTTTTACAAAAGAAAAACGTTGCGATAACAGTATAAATTTCGGAGGCAAGAAATCGTATCTCGCGTTTTAAATAAACAAACACACATTCCATGCAGACCTAATTAAATGAGAAAAGCATCGGTTCTCAAAATGTTTAAGAAACCTCGAAAAATTAGGAAAATTCTAAATTTTTTTTTCGAATAAATTTTGACGGAAATGGGTTCATAAATATTTTATGTATGTGCCCTTAAATGCCTATTCGTTATTTCAAATACACCCTGTATTTAACAATAACGTACTAACGCGCAACACACATGTGTGTTATGGTAAAACATACGTACCTTTCATTTGCAAGCAGGCTGTAACATACGTGGGTATTATGGTATACTTACACAGTCCACGAATTGTACAATAATGGTCGTAGATAAAATAAATTAAATATCTACAAGCTTCTCCTCTTGGAATTAGATTATTTATGGCTAAAATAAACCATTTACAACTAAACATTCTTGACTTTAAATTTATTTTTAAAGACAAATTGCCACCTTGCAGACTAGCAGTGTCGAGATTGAGCTATTCGAGTCTTATATCGAACAAAAAATAAATACAAAAACAGGCGGAATCCCTAAAAAGCTGTTTGAATGCAAATGTGCAAAAGCCTCACCTCACAAGAAAGAGCACACATGGGAAAGTAATTTAATGTCCTCGGGCACGACAACCTTATCATGTCGCCTTTTCGTTTTTTTCCTTTATTCTAGACATTTTTTAATTTCACTGTCAAGCGCAGGGAAGCAATTAAAGTTACACGTGTACGAAAAGACATTGAAATACGTAAACAAGTCGACGTCCATCCGTAGCTTGAATTGTAAATTATAATATTTTATTTCAAAACAAGCAAAGTACAAAAATATCAAGACAGTGGTATTTCAACAAAAATTTTATTCCTAATAATAAACACATTTATTTTTATTTACAAGTTATACATAGTCATACAATTGTAATAAAACGTCAATAAACATTAATTTCATTTCTTGCTCCTCTCAGTTTCCGTCATTGAGATGTTTCATTTGCGACTTTTATCTTAAATGAAGTCTGTCAATGTGATTTAACTTGTTTTAATGCATTTTAATGTAGATTTCTCTCAGTTTCGTCACTCAACCTTTATGAAAACTTAAGTTTACCTCCCATTTACATTTTAATCGTGATTATTTACAAATAATTTTCTTGTATTGTTTGTTTCAGCTTTATTAGTGTTTTACGTGCCATCCGAGTCTGGTGAAAAGGTTACACTCGGCATAAGTGCCCTCCTCTCCATGACAGTGTTCCTGATGACTATTAGGGAGACCCTACCGCCGACCGAGAAAACGCCCTTAATCAGTAAGTGTACAAACCTTGATAATAATCGGCAATGTTTGCGCTGTCAAAAACACCCCATCAGACGTGTTCATGACCTCGTTTCCGGCGAAACTTCGGGCGACGATTTGCCTTTAAGTTACTTGTTAGTAAGGGAAAATCGACATCTGAAAGCATCCGGGAAAATAAACGAACATTTGGATGGCCTTTAAAAAACACTAAAGTTAAATGGTTACCGCAGAGGAGGCAATTAAAATCACGTTTGGACCTTTTTAAATAAGAGTTTCCGTTGAAAAGTTGAAATCAATTGTGGATTATCCGATCCAATCAAGGTGAATATCCGTTAGGAAATTGTCCAATAGAGGAAATTGTTGGGTTTATCAATGTTACATGAGGGCAGAACGTGCAGTGCATCAGTTCTGAGCAGCTCATCAATAAAAATGAGCATCTGCGTGGAGTTCATCATTCTAAGCCTTACATACTTGATGCGTATGAATTGTAAAATTTTAGTAAGGGAGGGTGATACTTTATCATGGTGTAGGTGTAATTCCTAAGGTATAAGGTAATCGTTTAACATTGCCATTAACATTAATAGCGGTGCTGTTTAATAGCCATAATTTAAGGTTGCAATTTACAAAACTGCTTAAGATGCAATACAAGCATTAAAAGTGTTGATGAAGACGATGGTTGCAAACGTTATTACGTGATAATCTATAATTTTTCAATACAGTTGGAATTTTCGAAATCACGGTTTAGTATTATTTCTCGAACTGAATTAAACTTGAAACATGTAAAGTAAATTTTGTAGAGAAAAACCGAGATTATTCTAGTGTGACTGATGGCTAAATTTTATAAAAAATAAATTAATAAATCATCAAACATTATCCATCTCCTCTTATAAATAAAATGTGAAATGACTGGTATCATTAATATTCAAACGCTTAATACTGATGATGGATCAATTTAATGGATTGCTGAACGATGCGCCAGTTAAACCGCTTTTAAAAGTACATGGGGAATTAGATTTATTAGTTTTAAAAAAGTTTACATTTTAAAATGTATGTGTACAAAATTTGAGGAGTACCTAAATAATATTGAAACATCAGCGATGATTATAATAATACGATTGGTGTAAATAACAGGCACTGACAGAGTCCAGTAGACTATTGAATTGAAATAATTAAATTTTTTTAAAGAAACAGAATGATACAAATTTAATATTGCAAAGTGTACTATGCATTTTATTTTCTCGGTGTATAAATTTGTGCCTGTGAATGTAAGCTTGTAACTTTAGTAGACACAATATTAATATCAATACACAATTTTAATCTTTACGTTCACTTTGTTATTATCCGTAATCCAACAAAATTACATGTTTAAAAACTATCCATCTTAGTTTAAACTTTTCAACGTCTCATTTACAAACGCGCGCGGGGGGGGGGGGGGTGATTAATGACGTATATGCAATACAGTTTGTTTAAAAAGTAATTTACAACGAAACCCAAAAAGGCATTGTTATTTTGTGCATTCACAATCCCTTATTAAAACTCGTGGTTGAGAAAGAAAAAAAAACATAAAAATCGATTCTTGTAAATCCCTCAGTTGTTGTATTTAAGGGCCTCTCGTCGAGGGTATAAAGAACGTCAGCGAATTTTAGGAGGAGGCCCTATCATAATGGCTTACATTTTATTAACGATTCTTCGAGTGCGGTTTTTTTTTGCTTATTCTCGGCATGAATATTTCATACGATTAAGATCCTTTTGTGTCAAAAGTATTCATATTAAAGTCGATAAATCGGCCCGGTTTTACAATAACGAACCGATTGTGTATATTGGCGAATTTTCTTTGAGTTATTGCTTCCAATATCGGCGCTAATTTGATTGAGTTTTTGCATATTTATGTACAATGGTCTTTTCGGTATTTTGTAGAGTACTATGCATTTGAATGAATTTGTAGCTGATTATTAGTGGCTTTCAATACTCCAGAATAGGCATGGAGAAAATTGTTCTAATCAATAATCTTAATCGAGCCGATTCGCGGATCAAGTGAATTGGGCGCAAATAATCAGGTCACAGAAACGAAACATTTTCGTCTCTAGCGGGGCCGTCTTTCCGCGTTGGCACGGTGGGCACTTGCCCAGGGGCCACGCGCCGCCGGGGGCCCCATCGCCATAAAAACCACGACTTTAATAAATTTATAAACGGAAGTAGTCGAAACGTTGTAATAATTCAAATGTACATACTTATACTTGAGTTTGGGACAAACCTTAAGTGTGCTTCTATGACGTAAAAGTTTTATTCGTTGCGGTCGTAAAACCTGACAGTAATTAGGAAAAAACAATTTTATGAATACAATTTTTGCGCAGTTATACATGCGTGCCGAGCACTGGATTTCTTTAGAGCGTTCATAGCGTCCATAGAACGCCAATGCTCCAAGGTACCAAGGTAGTATGCTGAAAAATACGCACAGTTGTAAAAACAAGATTTAAAAACATATAAAATTGTATATTGTTTTGCGCGTACTTTTCAGCATACTGCATTGACGCTGAATGCTGAAACGAACGTTCTACAGTGCGAGTCTCTAACTTGGAATAAATTCAGTAAATCAAACAAAGTTTATTTTTCGGAAATATGCTCGGACACGTCGATTAGTATTTTACATTGCGCTCTTTTTGTTGTAATAAAATTTTATACAGCGTGTCTCAAATTTGAGATATGACGTCATCGACTATTTTTTTTTAATAGCAACCCTAATTTTTTTATCACTATTTTTAAAGAGTATATCAAGTTACACATGTGTGCCAAATTTCAAATTTTTATTTCCTGTCATTTAGAAGATATTTAACAAACAGTATCAAATTTGAAAAATGAATTCAACTTAATAGTCTTTCTTCAATAAATGCTCAAAATGTTGTCCATTTTCTAACTAACAATACCCTAAACGGAACTGAAACTCGTTTTGAACATTTCTACACTCCTGTCTTATTCGTTCTTTCAACTCCTCAAGATTTGGCGGTTTGGTCTTAAAAACTTTGCTTTTCAAGTACCCCCATAAGAAAAAGTCCATAGGTGTTAAATCCGGAGACCTGGGTGGCCATTCAACTGGTCCTCTTCTGCCAATCCATCTTCATGGAAATACATTATCCAGGTACTCACGGACACGCCTTGCAAAATGAGGAGGCGCACCGTCCTGTTGAAACCAGATGTTTCTATTCGGGACGTCAGCTTCTACAGGGCAAGGAAACAAAATAGCCAAACTCGGAATTAGCTCTTCCTCCAAGAATTGTAAATATCCCGCTCCATTGAGATTATTTGGAAAGAAAATTGGTCCTAAAATTCGATCACCAACAATCCCTGCCCAAACATTAACTTTTTCTGGATATTGAGTGTGGACTTCCCTCATCCAGTGTGGGTTCTTGTCTGCCCAATAACGGCAATTTTGACGATTTACCTCACCATTTAACATAAACGTTGATTCATCGGAAAACAATATATTTTCTATTTTTAGAACATTTCTATCTAGTAGATCCATCATTTTTTTCGCAAAACTGAAGTCTTCTTTCCGGATCATCTTCGGTGAGTTCCTGGAGGATTGTCATTTTATAAGGATGAAATGTTTGCTCTCTAAGGATTCTTGACACTGAAGACTGGCTAATTTTGAGTTCCCTAGCCATCTGCCTAGAGGAGACATGATGATTTTCCTGAACAGAGAGAAGTACATCAATTTTGACCTCTTCACTCAGCGCATTCTGACGATAATTATTCGTTTTTCTTAAATGCCCATTTTCCCGAAACTGACTTTCAATCTTGCTTACGGTACTTTGAGATATGGCTGGTAAGTCAGGATACTTCTCTCTAAATAAATAAATAACTTCATTTTGTGTTCTTGTCCTATCTCCATAGCCAATCATCATTAAAATTTCGATTTTGTGGGTTTCAGTTAAGTACGGCATGTTAGTATAATTTTTCGACCAACGGTGAACAACAGTCAACACAACAATGGAACGACTAATACTCTCCTCACTCGAATATGCGTGGAATGCGATGCTACACTTCTTACTTGTTTTTATAACTAAACGTCAAAATGATAAACGTCAGTTTGAAAAAAAAAATGACAAACCAGCACGTTTTGGCATTCCACTTTTAAAATGCATAAAAATTCGATTAAGGTGACTTGATTTCTTCATTCTACAAATTTGATAATGTTTGTTAAATATCTTCTAAATGACAGCGAAAAAAAATTTGAAATTTGGCACACATGTGTAACTTGATATACTCTTTAAGAATAGTGATAAAAAAAATAGGGTTGCTATTAAAAAAAATAGTCAATGACGTCATATCTCAAATTTGGGACACGCTGTATAAAATTTTATTACATCATAAAGAGTGCAATTTAAAATACTAATCGATGTGTCATAGCATATTTCCGAAGAATAAACATTCTTTGATTTACTGAATTTATTCCAAGTTGGAGACTCGCACTGTATTGAACGCCCATGCTGGAATTTCTCGCTCTGCATAAGCAGTGATTAGCAGTGTCTGGCGATTGCGTACACATAACTGCAGATACCCCAAACTATATTGTTTTTTACCATACTAAATTATTATTGATTAATCGTTGTGTGCGTTCGCGGAAATCATCACTTGTGCAATGGTGAAAAAAATGAAACACTTGAAATTCGTGAAATTTCGACCATTTTCAAACCTCCATAACTTGGCGTGTTTTCAATCGATTTTGATGAATCTTTAAGGGCGAAAAACTTTGAAGTATCTTCTTTAAAGTCATGCATGCGAACTTAAGCGTAACCCCTTCCGCCCCTCTCTAGAACCCCTGTGAAAGAAAAAATGTTTTTTTCAGGAAACCATGTCCAACTTTGACAATGTCTATGGAGTTTGACAAATTTTGTCGACTCGATCCACCATAAAGGCATGAAAATTTTATCAATTCCCTATGCAGGACTCGAAGAACGAAGTTTCTACGATGATTTGGCACCAAGTTATGGGTGTTTGAAACAAAGTGCATTTTGAGATTTTTTTTTAACTCACCGACTTTTCACCCAAATTTGATGATTCTTTTAGGAAAAAATCTTATTTTGGCCCTACTTTAAGGGGGTAAACTCAGATTGGAATGATCACTTTTCGAATCCTTCAACCCCCGAATTAAAAAAAAAACACGTTTTTGTGCAAAAATACGTCCAAATTTGGCAACGTGTACCGAGTTGGATAAAATGTGTCGACTCGATCCACCAAGAGGGCATTGAAATGTGTTCAATTACCTGTACAGGACTCAAAGAACGAAGTTCCTACGGCGATTTGGCACAAAGTTATGGATTATGTGATACGTGATTGGCTACTCTATTCGCCATCAACTGGATGTGTATTTTGTTTCGTCTGCCATTTATTATCCAGTCTTGATTCTCCATTTGCTGCCGTCGGTTTCAACGATTGGAAGCGTAACAATTTCATTGCAGAGCACGAAAATAATAAAGAACATCACAAGTTCATGACATCCTATCTTTCGTGCCGTAAGGAAATCTCTACTGTGGATTCCAATTTCAAGCTGAGGAAGAATATTGAAAGAAGGTCTTGACGCGCGTAGTAGCAGTAATTCGTTTCTTAGCACCTCGTAGACTGGCCTTCCGAGTAGATGATGAAGTAACTGGATCGTCAAATAACAAAAACTATTTAGGTGTTCTTGAATCAATCAGTGAATTTGACTCTTTTTTGGAGAATGATTTAAAACAGTATGGGGACTGTGGAAGTGGCAAAGTGTCATATTTATCGGCTAACACATGTGAAGAGTTCATCGAAGTGTTATGGCACCACGTTTTAAGAGAAATCCTAAAAGAAGTTCCAGAATCAAAATATTATTCTAGTGTTGATTCCACCCCCGAGATTGCACACACAGATCAGCTAACATTTACTCTGCGGTATGTGCGAGGTCATCAACCTGTGGAACGTTTTCTAATGTTTATCCCGATTTTTTCGCATGATGCCCAAAGCCCATCAGACGTGATTATTGACTTTTTAAACGAGAAAAATATTCCCCTATCAAATTATCGGGGACAATCATGTGACAACGCGGCCAATATGTCTGGACGTTATAACGGGTTAGAAACAAAGATTCGGGAGTTTAATGAATTTGCTCTTTATGTTCCATGTGCTGCGCACAGTTTAAATTTAGCGGGAGTTACAGCTGCATCTTGTTGTCAGAAAAGTATCCAGTATTTTGATTTTATTAGGCGACTCTTTTTTTGCGGGATCAATTTATCGGTGGAATATCTTTACAACAAAGCTACAAAAATCGCACAGAAACGCCTTTCAGACACAAGGTGGTCGTCATGCTTGGATGCTGTCAATGCATTATAGAAATGCTATGACAATATTATGGAAGCAATAGATATGTTGTCATCGGAATTAAAACAAGAAGATGCAAGTGCAAAACAGGAAGCAACCGGATTGATCAAGAAGATGGCACATTTAGAAACAATGTTTCTCACCACATTATGGCACGACATCTTAGAAAGGGTAAACAAAACAAGCCAAACTTTACAGTCCTCGAAAGTGAATGAAGTGATGCATATGATAACATTGCCGATTTATTTGCATTTTTCACAGAATTGAAGGTAATCGACTCACGAAAATGTGAAGTGTTATTTAATGTCTATAATAAAGATCTGGACAAAGACGATCTACTAAATAAGTGCATCCAACATGAACATTGTATAGGTGAAGAAGATTGCTGCAGCCTTCCGTTATTGTACCAAAAAATAATTTCGGATCGGATTAAATCATGAAACGCTTTCTTCGAATATTTTTTTTAACATTGGGTCACCCATCCGATACTGAACGCGCCGGACAATTCTTGGCTTTGAAAATAACTACAATATTTTATTGTTGTTATAAACAACTCCAATTGTTTTACTTTCATCCTTTCATGGCTAACTATTTTTTTACATTAATTAATTAATAATTAATTTTAATTAATTACAATCAAACCTAAAAATGACCGTAACTCACTTATTTTTAGAAATAACTATGTCATATGTGCTATAGGATTAAAGAAAAAAAAATAGTCTTTAGAATGAGATCATAGCCAACCATGGTTTCCATTAGAAAAATGTAAGTTTGCGTCATATCAGGGCAAATAATGGCTTTAAAAAATTCCTGAATTTATTTTATCAAGTTGCGTAAAATTATCTACAACTTTGTATTTAGAGTTTTTTTCTATCTTTCATAATAACCGAGATTTATTTATTTGAAAAAATGACACTTTTTACATTTTTCAAAATATCTATCTGAAAACTTTGAAAGCGTTATTTTATTGGGCTCATAAAACTGCACTTCTTTGCCCATTTGACCGTTTTTCCTATCACTTATAGTTTCCGAGATCCCCATAGAGAACATCGAAAAAAACTCACCCAGTATGTATATATACAGGGTGTCAATTTGAAAACTTTCAATGCAAATATCTGTGAAAATAAAAGAGTTAGAAAAACGCAATTTGGTACAAATGTTATACAGATAGGGGGAACTAAAACCACCATATTTTGGTTATGGGGTGAGTGACCCCTTGGGCCCCATTCACCCTAACCCCAAAATTTTAAATGGCATCACCCTTTTTGTGATTCCTTAAATTGAACGTTTTTTTGAGTAGTATTCACCAGCACAAGATTTTTTTTTTAAATTTAATACAGGGCCGAACAAAAAAGTATAACTAAAATAAAATAAATTCTATGAATTGCTATTTTATTTAATTGGATTCTTATAATTCATTCCATTTTGGGCTACAAAAAAGGATAATAAAATTTTTTGCTCCAAATACTCGAAGCAGTGGGTCAGGTTTCAACAAATAACAATCACCTACGTCAGTCAGGTGTCTAAATCGCAATTCTTTCAGCCATACTGTAAACCATGTCTAATACCGGATAAAAAAGAAAATCAAATAGTGAATTCGTCTGAAATTATTTCACTTCGATCGTTTTTGAATTTGACGTACAATCTAATACACTTGACAGCAATAGGTGATTGTTATTTGTTGAAACCTGACCCACTGGTTCGAGTATTTGGAGAAAAAAAAAATATTTTTTTTTGTAGCCCAAAATGGAAGAATTATAAGAATCCAATTAAATAAAATAGCAATTTATAGAATTTATTTTATGTTAATTATACTTTTTGTTCGGCCCTGTATTAGATTTAAAAAAAAAATCTTGTACTGGTGAATACTATTCGAAAAAACGTTTAATTTAAGGGATCACAAAAGGGGTGATGCCATTTAAAATTTTGAGGTTAGGGTGAATGGGGCCCAAGGGGTCACTCACCCCATAATCAAAATATGGCGGTTCTAGTTCCCCCTACCTGTATAACATTTGTACCAAATTGCGCTTTTCTAACTCCTTTATTTTCAGAGATATTCGCATTGAAAGTTTTCAAATTGACACCCTGTATATATATATATCCGGAAAAAATGTCAGAAATCTGTTCACTGAATATGCTCAAATTCTCTCAATAATCTATTAACAGTTTATGGATTCATTTTCTGGCAATATTATATGCGGTTTCTAGCAATATTATGGACATAACTCTTAAAACAAATTATGGCCAGAAAATTTTACCAGAAATTCTGTTCACAAATTCTACCAGGGATATAGTTTATTCCAAAAATGTTGTAAGTAAATCTGAGTATTTACCAGTCTGAATGTGCGAGAAAATGTTATAGGGGGGCCTGATGATGTTGTGCCCAGGGGCCCATTCATTCCAAAAGACGGCCCTGGTCTCTAGTCTGAAGCGCATGGCTCGCTCATTTGCTCTGGAGGCAAACCATTGAGTGAAGCGTTATAACTTAACAACCATCAGATTTTGATGGGTGTTAAACATACTGTAGAAGTACTTGCCCTGTGCACGAAGGTATACAGAAAATTTCCCAATGGAAAAAATCGATTTTAAAGTTAACAAAAAATAAAATACAACGTGTCGTAATAAATTATTTGCGTTCAACTTTCCTTTAAAAACCACCTAAATATTCAATACATTATCATGAAAATGTTTTTTGTAATTTATTTTAATAATATAGATCTCTATTTTAAAATATGCAGGATCAGTGTCGGTACCAGTTCAAGAAAACTAGAAGTCGATATCTCAAATAGCAAATAAGTTATGGGGCTTTTACAGTTCCCTGGGTCACCCGGTATGTAACATCATATATTAACAGGTCTGATGGTTCCCTTGTTAGAAAATGTATGCGAGTCAGAATTCAATTCGGATCAATCAGAAAACACATGTCAAATTAACGCACCACTCTTTCTGAAAATAATGGAGACGTAACTCCAAAAGATTCAGTAGGAACCAGAGAGCCGAATTGTTACCGAACCCTACACCGAAAAGCGAAATTTGCCGGAATTTTTAACAACCCTAAATCCAACCGGAACGTAAAATTGCTTCATTTAAATACCATTACCGAAACAATAAAAAAAAACAATACAGGCTTTCTTTCATTTATGTTCCTTGTAGAAATGTCATGCTTCTTCCACAATCTGCCACCGGCTATGCTACAAAATTTGACAATAACGGAATAAACGGAAACCTGGCTGCAAACTTCGAACGACGTATGGAGCGTTTTCATCACGCCGAATTTATTTGAATATCTTCAAAAACAAAAATCTCTCAAATAACCACCGACTAAAATGGGAAAATTTAAAGAAGAAATGACAAGCGCAAGCCTTACGCAACTAATATTAGAACAAACTCGAACGAAAGTGATTAAAATATTTTTGTAAATATGACTGAAGAAACATTACAGAGTGGATGTGTCGATAATATATTTCCGACTTCACGTAAGAACAATTGCTATCTGTTAACATAACAGCAATATTCCAAATTTAAACTGTGAAAAGGGGAACTACATTTAATGATTTAAAAAATTGTAGGACAATGTAACAACGGTGAAATTTGCCTCATCTATAAAAACAATACATTTATGATATCACATAATAACAATTGTAATGTTCTAGGCGGAAACAAATCCAAACTTGAACTGGGAAAATTAAAATTGCATTCGAAATTTTGAAAAATTGTAAAGAATAATCAATTTTAAAAAAAATCTGCAAAACCTCAAAATCCACAAAAGAATAATATATTTTTGATCTCACATAAAAACAATTGGCATATCCTTCGGGGAAGCAAAATGGCAACAATTCAAAGTTGAACGAGGAAACCGAAAATTTCATTCAACAGTTTAAAAGATTATAACACGTTAATTAATTCAGGAATTTGTTTCAAACGCTCAAAATACGTACACAAAATAATACAAATTTGATCTAACATTTAAAATTAATTGCCATATCCTGACGCCAACACTTCAATCTTGAACCAGGAAGACGATAAATACATTCAACGATTAAAAAAAAAGGTTGAATGGAGAAACTTGCTTTAATAGCTAACAATCCATGAAGAAACTAAAGTATGGAATATATTCAGTAAACCCGTAATAAAATATTTTTGGAAAAAATCCTCGAACAGATCGATTTTATTTTATTAAAATACACATTTTTGCATGAGTTAGTTAGTTAGTTAATTTTCAGCCGTCATTTGTTTTTGAATAATGACGTCATACATTTTGTTTTTAAATGGCAACCCCTATTTTTGCTCTTGATTTTGAGAGATCTTTTCATTGTCGAACAGGAAGTATAAAATAGTTGCCATCTTACATAAGAAATTTTTCGAGTAAATGATAATTGAAGGTGAGAACTTGATATTTAGAGTTTTTGCAAGATCCAGCGCAAACAAAAATGATCATGACCTTCCATATAATACAATATGGTTTCAGCAAGACGGACAATTGCTTTACGAATGGGTGGATTGGTAAACGAGGATCGGCAGAATAGCCCGGCACAGATGAATGTGCAGAATTCGCCTGGAAAAATATTCAAAATATTCTAGAAGAAATTCTAATATGTTCGAAAACAAAAACGCGCCTGCTATGGGGATGCGCCGTCTTGCTGAAACCATATTGTATTATATAGAAAGTCAAGATCATTGTTGTTTGGAAAAATTGCTACAAGCGCTGGAACAAGGTCATTTTGCAAAAACTCTAAATATCAAGTTCTCACCTTCAATTATCATTTACTCAAAACATTTCCTATGTAAAATGGCAACATTTTTATACTTTCAGTTCGAAAATGAAAAGATCTCTCAAAATCAATAACAAAAATAGGGGGTTGCCATTTAAAAATAAAATGGATGACGTTATTGTTCAAAAACAAATGACGATTGAAAATCGACTTTCATGCAAAAATGTGTATTTTTATAAAAGAAAATCGAGGATTTTTTCCAAAAATATTTTATTTCGGTTTTACTGAATATATTCCATACTTTAGGTGGCACTGTATATTTCTGATATTTTGACTTAAAATAATTATCATAATCTAGCTATGTACAAAACGATATTTCAAACTTGAACTAGGAAAACGAAAAAAGCATTTCAAAAATTTCTAAAATAAACAAAAGACATTTGCTTCATAAATAAAAATCCATGAAAAAATAATATATTTCTGATTTGAAATCAAATCAATTGCCAGTCATATTCGTAAAAAATGTAATCAATTAATAATAACGATAAACTTTATTATACCGTGTGTTCGATAAAAAACGCCCTACGCCATGCCATAACTCTGTTATTTATTGACCGATTTGAATGAACTAAAAAAAGAAATTCAATGGCTGTTTAAATACTATAAAATAACGGTAATTATATATTTTTTTAAACTCAACTTCATTGCTAAATGATAGTTAACTTTAAATTTTTAAATGGCTGCATATACTTTTCTAAATTTATAATATTAGACATTGTTTTTCTGAATCCAATTATGGATTCAAGTTAATATTTATGCCAGAAAAAGATAATAATAAATCTTGTTCAAATGATTTTTTTGGTAATAAATGTAGTGTGCCTTGAAAAAAATTCGAATCGACAAATGTCATTTATTGTATAAGTTATGTCAACTATTTGTTATTAGTATGTGTTTCAGACATAATCATAATCAATAGCGAATTAACAGACATGTTACAAATTTATTTTCTATGCATTAGAAATCGAAGAGCTGCGGCACGGATTTATCATCTACGGTTTTCAGAGCGGCGAATACCAGAACCTAAATTTAGAACGTTAGAAGGAAATTTGAGACGATATGGAGTCTTTAAAAAGTCGAAGAGAATGGATCGGATATTTCGTGGACTTGCAGAGTTAGACGTTCTACTTAGTGTTTACAATAATCACAGAACATCTAAATCGCAAGTGAATTAATACTTGCACTACGTATTTATTCTATTCTACATTGAGTTGTAACATAGGTACGTCTTTATTGGATCCTTATTATTCATGTTTGACATAACCTTACAACAAATGACATTTGTCATTTTTTTCCAAGGCACGCTAATTATAATTTTTGAAAAATATAATTTTAAATGGAAGATTTATTTTAATTTTTCTCACTAAAATATTGAACCAAAAACAACATATTGGGCATTATTGGATTCAGAAAAATAATGTCGAATGTAAAAAAATTAAAACATTATATGGTACCATTTAAAAATTTTAAGTTGGCTATCATTTGACAATGAAGTTATTATTAAAAAAAATCAATACTGATGCCATTTGTTAGTATTTAAACCACCATTGAATTTCTTTTTTAGTTCATTCAAATCGGTCAATAAATAACAGAGTTATGGCGTTGGGCGTTTTTTATCGAACACACGGTATATTATTTGAAATTTGCTTCAAAAGCTCAAAATCCATAAGAATAATAATACTATATGAGTTTACATAAAAGCAATTCCCACATACTAGATGGAAACAAAACAGCAACATTTCAAACGAAGGAAAACGAAAAATGCTATTAACGATTGGAAAATTGGACAATAAAAAATTTGTTCCAAGAACTTAAAATTAATAAAAAAGCAATTTATTTCTGATTTCTTAGAAATACAATTGCCATATTCTAGTTAACAAAACGTTAACAAAGATTCTAAACTTGAACTGGAGAAACCAAAAATGCTCAAACTCAAAACTCAAAATCCATAAAAAATAATACATTTCTGATTTTATGTTAAACCAATTACATTATCAAGTTGAGTATCAAAGGGTATCAATTTATTTGTGTACAAAAGGACAACATTCCCAACTCGTTTGATTGTATTAGGGTTCTATGTTCCTAATATCAATAGTTTTCTTGTATTCGGCGATGTTCATATCAGGAATAATTATTATAATCTGAAAAATAATTGGATTCTACGTGAGAATACGTTACCAAATACAGGGTGTGCCATTTGAAAAAACGAAGTTATTCAACTTTATAAGTTAGGATTTTCTACCACGTGTTTTTATAACGCTGTATAATTTTTTATATGGAATCATGGTTGGCACTATAGTTCGAATCTTCAACCAAACAATAGAAATGATTGTTATAGTTCAACGTCAATTACTGGGGCTTAAATAAAATTTTACCTGTAGCATTCATTTCAACAAATCTTTAAATATTTGGAAAACGGTAAACGATAGGTATAGGGAATATTAAAGTAACTCACCTTTATTTCTTTCATAGAATTCAAAAATGACAAAAAGTACAGGGAGTTCTATTTAATAAAAAACTTTGATGGGGATCTTTTTTATGGGACACCCTGTATAACAACAAACAACGATCCTATGTCTATCAAGAGCCTAGAGCTGGCCACATGAACATGCATCCCAGGCCAAAAAAAAAAATATGTCTATCAACTTAAAAAGAATAACACGATGTTACATGGTTTTACATAAAATGATCGCGTCATATGAGGTGCCCCACCTTGTATAATAATAGGTGTTCGGCTCGATTTTAAATTAAAAGGTTTATTTTTTTTATTTTAAATTTTAATTTTAACCGGAACTGAACCGGAACCGAACCGAATCTGAACCGGAATTTTAAGACGAACCGTAACCGAAACTGGAACAACGTTTACTTGGAACGTAACCGTAAACGGAATGAAATTAATTTCGGCTCGACTCTCTGGTAAGAACTGAGACTCAAAGAGGCGCTAATGCCCGGATTTATAATGTTTTGCTACGGGGCGAACGTTTTACTTGGGTGCGTTCGCGTCTACCGGCAGTTAACCCGTAACCAGACATTATAAAACCGGGCGTAGGCATGCCTGAACCGGCTCACTCATTAGTTACCCATCTCAATTTCAGAAACGTCTTTCCTCATTTCATTACAAACCTTACGATCCCTTGATATATTTGCGGCATAACAAGAACTAATTCCCAATTTTTCCAAGTAATAAGATCCATGAGTCTTGTAAAGACTATAATACAAATCATTTACCATAGCAATTACTTCCCACCATGGCATTGAATTATAAAAAAGCTTAAAAAGTTGGAATATAATCAATTTCAACTAGTTTAAATCGCATTATGCGTGAATGAAAATTAGTATTAAAATAGTATTACTATATGCATCGTACAAAAACCGTTCTTATATTATTCAAGGAAGTTTGAGGTCGCACATACAACTTTAATTCCGTTGCCTTTTATATAGAATTCTAGAATCTTATTTGGATATCTAACCCATAACACCCAACTGAAATATTTAGTTCAAGTAATACAAGACGTGACGAGCCTTGGAACCACCAACAAACTTTCTTTGGTATTTCCTTACGTAATCCAGCACATTTTTTCAATTGCTCTTTGCGAATCGTGAACTTAAGCATTAGTATTTCAATTAATCATTATTATTATTATAACCGCATCATTGTGTTTGTGTGTATTATTCAGTAGTATAAATAATCAAAAGTTGTTTAATTTCACAATACCTGTTATATTAATATAACAATATTATTGGTTAATTTTAATATTAATATTATATTAATATATAATATTATTATATTACCTGGTTAATTTTAATTGTTATAATAATAATATACTGTGTAAAAGAATCATCCCCTAGGCTAAATAAGTAAACTTTATTACTAAATATCATTCAAACGTACATTTGAAACTGTTAGTTTTTAACCTTTAGATTAAATAAAGTACTAATGTACTGTGATTTTTATAATTATCTGCTGATGATGGTTTACCAAAACCGAAACTAGTACAGATAATACATATTTAAAATATCAGGAAGTACCAGTTAATTTTAACAATCAATTGTTATTATTGTTAACCAACAAAATATTTTTAAATTAAATAAATACTAATCTTCTACAAGTGAGAATTTTAACTAAAACATTTTTAGTCAGAATCTAGTGCAAAGTTTGCAGATGTCTTCAAATACATACGTACGGTTGATAGATTATTTTATTATATTTCTCAGATGGGGGTAAAATTATTATTATTAATAATTTTAATTATTATTTCAATTTGGTATAATGTAGAAAGTCTCAAATTCTTACAAACAATAAAATAATTTAACTCGGCTTTCGTAATTCGTTCTTTTACCCCTCGATGGATTAAACGGAAAAATAAATGTCGCAAAGAATGTGCAAGACTTTAATGCATACTCATCGATCCTCTTTACCATTCATGCTTTGGCTTTGATGTATGTAATCGTCTTCCGATCACTTTGTCTGGTGTTGTAAGGAAATTTTGATCGATCATTGGCAACCCATCAAAGCAACAAGCGTTTGTTTCCGTACAAGAAATAAATACATTGCAAAGCTCGAGAGATCAATTTCAAATCCGACATCTCGATAGCAGTATGCTGTACATAAAACTAGTTATTATTGTACGACACTAAAATGAGGAAATTATTATTTTCTTTAACTAAGAGAGAGCACATGTTTTTTAAGTCACCATTTTTTAAATTGATGTAATTATTTTGTGCATATGTACAATCGCGGCCGAAAAATAATAGGACGCCATTGTAATCTAGTACCTGTCTTCTTTCTAAAAGTTATTCATGTAAATTGGGGCTCAATATTATTAAATGTCAATGTCAATCTTCTTCTCTAACGTATGTAAGACTTGTCATCAGCGTCAATAAAGTAAAGTGAAGTCAACGTCTCATCCGTGGACGGAATTCTTTTCAAATGAAACTTTTTACGAGTTTAATATCCTTAAATTTCATACATTATATATACAATAATAAATTATTTAAAATATCTGATTAAACCAATCGATACAATCTGTTACTTGATTATAGATAAATCAAATAATGCTATGTTAAGAAATCTACAAGATGGGTCTTTTATTTTGTAGTCTTAGTATAATGCATAATTTTACATATTTGCATATTTTACATCATTGGCTGTAGACAAGCTTCTTATGCCAGGCTCATATGTGCCAAAAAATTAATTAATTAATTTAATTAATATTTGTGCGTTGAAGGGTTAAGCAAGAAAATCTTTTATATACACAACTTTTTTAAGTCTGAGATATGAAATAAATATTAATTATACCAAATAATAACTGTTTAGTTTTTAAATGTTTAAAATTGTCGACAAGTTTCGCCTTAAATTAATATGTATTTAATTTTACTATCCTTAATAATATGAACTACCAATAAACAATTAATGTGGGTATTAAATTATTTGAAACATCACCATAATTTCCCAATCTGAGGCTAAATTATAAGGTAACGATTGTTAAAGGCAATTCCGTCGACTTTGTAGAAGGGTTTAGCATGAGATGATTCGAGCCAGAGCGTGTTCCCTACACTAGTTTAAACGCATTCGACCCTTCAGTCTTTATTAGAATGACGGAGATAAGACTCGGTCGGTATTGAGTCGACTGAAATGGTTATAAACTAGTCAAAGTGCCCTTGGGGAAAACTAAGCCACTTTGAATCCAAACCAGCACAACTATTTTCTAATAAGATAATTTCATTAATTTAATCATAAATTTTCTGACTTGAAAAACTAGACATCAATGAGTATGTAAAATGTTATAAAAAGATAGAAAACCTGTAATAAAATTAAAAAGTGCGTTCCTAGTTAATGCAATGAAAAATAATAAATTATACAATTTTTGTAGAAACGCCAAAGTGGCGGAATCTATTGTAAAGTTGTGGAAACTTTATAAGCCAGGAAATGGGTAGGTTCCAGCGGCAGCTCGTGGATGTTCGGTGAGAAGACTACGGAAGAAAATTTGACCAAAACACCAGCGGAATATTTTCTTCCTCTATAAGAGTAAGTAGCGCAGCATCTCTGTCGTAGCCTCCTCTACGAAGATCCACGAGCCGCCGCTGGAACGTACCAATTGCCTGGCCTCTAAAATGGTACCGAAAACCAGTTTTTCGAGAATATCTTCTCTTCAGCGCTATCTAGATCCAACATAGAGAGATAGATAATAGATACATTGATATAAAATATAGAACATAAAATTTCCTACAACTTTATTTATAATATTTTTCAATCAGATAAATAATTCACGAGTTACAGCGGAGTCAAGCTCAGCAAATTTCTACAATTCGCAAAATCGCTACATTTTTCTCGAAATTTCAGTAAATCCCGATTACGTTTTTTTTACTCTTTTTCACACCACCATGAGGTAGAGTAAGAGGCGTGTTTTTTATGTGGTATCCCCAGTAGGCCTAATCCGCGATTAGTTATTTACTGTTGTCTTTTCTTCCTGTTCGATGCCCTAGATCAGTGTTTCTCGACCTTTTTGGACCCAACACCCATATTGTCAGGTCCTCTTGTTAATTCCCCCTCCCTCTTTAATTTTTAACAGCTTAAAAATTTGAGAGGAACGAAGTAAAACAACATTTAGTATATATTATTTGAAGAAATGCACCATAAACGAAATTTAAAGTTTTAATGAGAACTTTTAGATATTTAATTTTCAAGTTTTCCACGTCCAACGACAACAAAATCGCGTTTTCAATTTATTAAATTTCCCGAGTTGTTGAACGTGCTTTTTAATTTTAATGATTAATATGTTGAAATGTAATAAATTTAGTGTGTTTCAGAAAGATTCATGACGAGTCAAGTACAATTGCCTAAATCGGAAGTTTCAAAGAGCAACAAAATTCCGTTTCTGATTTTTAAAAATTGGTGAGGTGTTGAGCGCGTTTTTGATTATGATGATTCATATGCTAAATTGCAGAGAATATATATGTTTTTTTTATTATTTAGAAATATTCATGTCAAGTCAACGAAAATGATCAAAATTCGAAATACAAAATAGAAAAAAAGATTATGAATGTTGAAAAATGTTAATGTTAAATGTCTTTCAAAATCCTTCTGAAAATGCCATAAGGCAAAAGAATAAAATTTTCTTCACACAAGCAGTAAAGTTTCATATTTTATCGCTGAATACATGACGTTAAGTCGAACTTTATTGCTGCACTGAAAGTATTTATGGAATCGTCAGAATTGCCCAAATCTATTTCCATATGTAAAAAACATATTTGACATAAGATTCGCAAAGAGCCACCATAAACATTTTTAATTGATATTTAATTTCTCGCGTTCGGAGAAAAATTTAATGTTCACCTCAGGACTAAACTTACTAATGGTTGAATAGTTTTGTGGCTGACAATTGTTGATAAATTCATTATATTTAAAAGTATTATCGTGTATTGATTTATTTCTATACATAATCATTTGTGTAATTTCGATTATATTTCACCGTCGACAACAACTGGGGACCGGTCTAGACCTACACTAGTCTCACATCAGCACAATACGGCCGTCGTTAATGGAGAAATGGAATTTGACTGTGCCGTTATGAATCAATCAAGTAACCGTTAGAATAGAAAAACAATTAGGGCGACATCTATCGCCAATGTATATCAATAATTTCAGAACGTTGTAACATTTTCGACGATAGATGTTTTCCTAATTATTTTTCTATCCTGATTGGTTTATAAGGGCCATTAGAACTCGTTATTTCATATTAATCATTTGAACGCCAAAATTCGGAAAATTTGATGTGTTTTAATTTGATTAATGATTAAAATATTAAGAAATATTCATTTCAAATCAATGAGAATTGTTAAAATCTGAAATTTTCAAAGTTCATAGTAAAGAAAAAATCGCAGTTTTTATTTAAAAAAATAAATGCTGAGGTATTGAAGGTATTTTTGATTATGATGATGTATTTGTTAAAATGTAAATGATTTATTTTATTTTAAAAGGTATTAAGAAATGTTCATAATGAGTTAACGAAAACTGCCAGTATCCTTAAAATTCAAAGCCAACACAATCGCGTTTTCGATTTTTAAAAACTGCTGAGGCGTTAAAAGTATTTCTTGATTAATATATCATATATGCTAAGGTATGGAAAATTTAGTGTGTTTTAAAAAAGTATTAAAAATATTCATGCCAAGTACGAAAATTGACGAAATCTAAAATTTTTCAAGACCAACATCAACAAAATCGCGTTTTTGATTTTGAAAAATTGCTTAACTTCCGAACGCGTATTTGATTTTGAAAATTTAAATGTCAAATGAATTTAGTGTTCATGAGAAAAGTATTAGGAAATATTAATATCCAATCAATGAAAATTACCAAAATTCGGTTTTTCAAAGTTGAAACAAAAAAACTCGCTTTTTGTATGTTAAAAAGCAGATCATTTTAGAGTGTTTTAAGTGGTATTAAATATATTTATGTAAAGACAATGAAAATTGCTAAAATTCAAAATTTTCCATTCAACAAAATCAAGCTTTTAATTTAGAAAAATTTGCAAACGCGTTATTTTATTTTGATGATTTTAATGCCAAACTAGCGAATTTAGTGTGTTTAAAAAAAATATCAAGAGATAATCATGTCGAGTCGATTTCCAAGTTCAAAGTTAACAAACACCCGTTTTTAATTTTTTATTTTATCCTATAATGTTAACATGTCAATAACTTCTTAGCAACGACTAACGTTAAGGTAACTTTAACAACACTAGTGTTGTTAAGAAATTCTTAACAGCACTGGTGTTGTTATATGTATCTTAACACAACTCGTTGCTATGGAGATATTGGCAAACATTAATTCGCTTTTTGACGGTTATTAAACAACTTTTTAAATTAAACAAATATAGGGATAGGATAAAATAAACTGTGTTACGATACTCGGAACGTTATTTGCTTTTACATTACTCGAGAATTTAAAAAATTTCCAACTTTTTTCTCGTAATGTAAAAACCTTTATAACGTTACTTGTATTGTAAATTACTATAAAAATTGCCGAGGTATTAAACGCATTTTTGGCTTATGATATTTTATATGTGAAAAAGTAGAGCATTCAGTGTATTTTAAATGGTATTAAAAATATTCATGTCGAGACAATGGAAATTGCCAAAATCCAAAATGTTTCAAGTTCAAAATCGACAAAATTAAGTTTTTGATTGTTTGACAAATTATTTAATTTTGATGGTTTAATATCCAAAATGTAGCGCATTTTGTGTTTTATTTTTAATATTAAAAACTATCATGCAAATTCAACGCAACTTGGCAAATATGCAAGTTTTTTTTTTATTTTAGCATAGTTTATTAACATTTGGTTCTAATTTCGAAAGACATAATCTTAATCAAATTTTTAGGCGATTTGAGCCATCTCTGCAGGCTGGTATTCAAAATGCATTTACCGCCACAAAATGACCATCGCCCCCCAAATACGGATTGTCAGATAAACGCCCAATTTGGACGCCCACTACGGGGCGATATCTCCCACGTTAAGAAACACTACCCTTGATGGTCCAGGCTCACTGATATCAATATCTTCTTAAAAATTTCTTTCCCCCTCCCCTTTCAAGTTTTCATCTTCGTTGTCTTCTTCGACCTTGTGTGCCAATAATTTTGCAACGATCAGGTCTTCATTCTCGTCGTTGACGCCTTCTTCTTCTCCAGAGTCGACAACAATCTCTTCACTGTTTTCACACGTTTTACTGTGAAATTAGAAGTCTCGTATTTCTTCTTTGGCATCGAAATGTAGCGAATTTTATGTGTTTCGTTTGAGAAAAATCTTTCTTGTGAAACAGTTGGAACATCGACTCGTCGAGATGTAAGTCAGCAAAAATTTGTTTATTTGAACAGCCAAATCTTTCCCCACTCTTTGTACTTTTGGTAGCTGCGTTAATTGAATACCCGTCAAAAGCAACGACTGTGTAAGAACCACAATGCCTTTGCACGTACTGTAAGTTGTTTGTGCAGACTGATGCAAATTATGAATATTTGCAATATCACATTAATATTATTAGCCGTTTGAATCGTCGAATAATACATAAATGGGTGCTTTGTCTGCCTTCAGCTTTTATTACTTTTCAATTTCCGGAACCAAACGAAAGGCATTCATACCCGCCAGCATATACTATTTTGCCCAAGAATGCATCGCACCAATCTAAATAATCCAGGTTGATGCGTTTAGCAATTGCTATTTACTTAAATAATAATACTGATTTATTCAACATCAATACTACTTTGTTTCACAAGCATTTGCTCAGAATCAACCTCGAAATAGCTATTATAAGTTCGAATTGTCGATAATTTATAATTATAATATATTAATTTGTAAATTAAGGAGTTTTCTGTATAAATAAATTTAAAAAAAATTAAAAATCTAAAATATAACTCTATGTAGTAGATATCCACTATATGACATAAATGCTATTTCCGAATTCAGTACGGCCTGGAACAGGCTTTAAAACTTTGTAGAGTCTAGATTTTTTACCCTTGCGTATTCCCTCTTCGCTAAACAGAACTAAACGAAAAGGGGCCAGTTTGAATGAGATATTCCTGCAGCTCTTAATCGGATTGCTTGGCAGCACACATTCTTTGATATAACAATAGCACATCAATAGGAATGACGAGGAATCACTGTATCTGAACTTGTGAACTTCACGGCGTCAAAGTTGTTACCAATTAGTTTGGCAATCATCAGAATACCAATTTTACGAGAAATGTGACAATTGATTCTCCGACAACGCTAGTATTTATAGATATCAATTCTCGAATCATCTGGAAAGAAGGATGCGAAGAGAACCAATCAATAAGTTTCTTCAAATCTTTTTCGTTACGGATAATGCGCAAACTCATGTCTACGTGCTGTTCTGTTGTTGTCATGGATATTCCCCAAAGATTTTCAATTCCATCGCAAACATTGTGCATATATACCATTCCCAATGTTCACATCGTGAGAACGCTGTCTGGTTATCCACATCCACCAGTAAGACTGAAGAATGCTTTTCATCGACCTCATTAGAGTCTGTTCTATGGTCATGTCAGACCAAGTGCCTGACCAGAACTTGTCGGAACGCCCAATAGTAAATATCTTTTTATCGTGGTTAGAAGGATCTATTTTATCTGCCAAGCTCAGTAAATACAGGTGAAAAGCCTTTGCATAGAAAAGATGATCACTTGCGTGGAAATAAGGGAACAAGTTTTGGAACGGGGCCAAATGAAGTTTTTCCAGCAACCTATTCGTTCTGCTTCGACGAACTGTTTAATCTGAGTAACCATACGGAAGTATTTCTCCTTGAGTTTTGTTGTTGGACCGTTCTTATCAAGTTCCAAAAGTCTTTCTTTAAATTTGCCTGCGACAGTTTGGTAGAAGTATTCCTCTTCAACCGAGAGAATCACTAATCTATTCATATTGTAAAGTATGAGTTCCATGGTGTGACGATCTTGTTTGCAGAACAATAGTTGCCAGAGCTAGATGGCATAAGATATTAGCTCTAATTCCGCGAATATATGCGTGCCATGTTAATATCTTGCCCACTGAATATTACGCTTAAATAACACTCGAAAGATCCTTGAGCCCGCTTTCCGCCATGATGCAACCTATAGATCCCATAAAGGACATCAACAAGTGGAATCCTCCGTCTCATGATAACATTGCTCACACCTGATTCTGGACCCCAAGAAGCGATAATATCTCTAGATTTAATGTATAAAGGCTGATCAAACGTTACAAAGCAGCTTCGTTAATTCAAACTATATTTTTTCGAAACGGAACAAAGAGCAGTGAAAATAGTGTTATAGTCGCTAGGCATAGAGTTTATTTATTATATTACCGAGTACTCGAGACGCCAATTGAATTTAAGATAATCACTGTGCAACATACCTTGGTATAATTCTACACCGTTATTTGGCAATGTCTCCACGAGCACACTTACCAGTCTGGCTCAAAATGCCGAACGTGCAAATCAAAGAGTTCGGTCTAGGTGCGAATGTTGTGAGGCAAACAAAATATTCGGAACTCTGCCATCAACTTCTAAAATTGATGCATATGATTTAGCCTTTGACTATTTCTGGTGTTTGCCGGTTACCTAAAAACGTGCTCGATTATTCAGAATCGCTTAATATTATTATTATATTAATGGCTATATCAATATCAATAAGCAACTGTAACTTGTAATTGGTTGGACGGGTCCGAATACGAAGATATGGCAGTTTAATCAGAATAATTAATGTTTAATCCTCCCCCGCGATAATTCTGTTACGTAAGGAAGAAAAGCTTTTACAGTAAGTCTGTATATAAAAGGCTTTAAACTAATTAAAAACTTCCATTATTTGGAAAATGTTCTAAATATATCAGCGCCCCCGCTCAAGTTTACAGTTCCATCGAATCGCAAATAGAAGGTAAATCAATTTTCACTTCCGTTGCTTTTTGTGTATATTTAAAACACTATTTTAAAATGATTAGTTTTTACATCCAATATTTATTCTTTTAAATTTAGTTTAACTGTTATTAGTACTAACAAGTTTTCGGATAATATCGGATAAAATATCGACGTCTCAAAAAAAAAGTATCGACGATTCGGCAACTTCGTATTTGCCATCTTTAGGAAATTTTGATTAACGCATTTGTTTAACACGTTGACCGCTTTGTCAGTCACCAGTGACTGAAACTGAAGTATCCCAGTGGGGCCACGTCAGTCACCGATGACTGACAGTGAGTGCCTACTTTAATCTTACTATTTAGCTCTGTCAGTCACGGAAATGAATAAGCATATTCTTACACATTTTATAGAATAAAACTTAAAAACATTTTTGACATTTTACAAAAAACTTGTTGGCAGTCAATGTGTTAATAGTTGTCAGAAATACTACATTTTAACGTGTCAGTAACACCTTAGATGTCTGATTTGTATGCTGGAAAAACGATTTATTTATTATATTTATTTATTAAAGCTTAATAAATAAATGAACTACTAAAATAATAATTCATGATTGTATTTTAATGTGTCCGTAATGTACCTAGCGTAATATTAATAGATACATCGATTACAGGTTTGTACTACGGCACAAGCATATGTCTGGTGACATTTGCCTCTGGACTGTCTGTAGTCACACTCAACATCTACCACAGAGGAGTGAGAGGAGCAGCCGTTCCAAAAATCGTCAGAACAATCGTTTTGGAACGAATGTCGCGACTCATCTTTATGAGGTTCGAAATGGCACAGGCCACACAACAAAATCCCAGAACATCAAAGGTAAGAAAAATTATTTTGACAATCTGATAATTTGAGTCTCTAAACAAGAATAAAGTCTCAAATAAAGTCATTTCGCAGATCTATGAAGTGTTTAAATTATATAAATAAATAATTATTATTATCATAAATTGTTTTAATCATGGTGATGGTTGTGACCGTTACTACGTGGTAATTCATTATAAAATCACTGAATAAAACACTTACTATGTTTTTTAAATTGTTTTTATTGGAAAAATAGATTTAGATTAGATTTAGATTAGACGGGGTCGATTGGCTGTGCAGAGCCTTACAGCACTGCGACCTGTTTAGATCTTTTGTACTAATACCCTACTGCTATTGATTCCCAGAAAGTCAACTTCCCTGACAAGGTCAATTAATTTCCTGGGAGGTAATGACCTGATCCGTTCTGGCGTTACCGCCATACCTCCGGTTAGGGCCTGCCTGGTGGTAGCTAGAGCTACACACTCGCATAATATGTGTTCGGCCGTTTCTTCTGCCGATTCACATAATCTGCATGTGGTGTTATCCACTTCGCCCATATTGTGGAGATGGTACTTCACTGGGCAGTGTCCTGTTAGGAGACCGGTGATTAGTCTTATCTCGGTTTTGGTGAGGCGTAAGAGCTGTTTGGCTCTATTTGGCGAGAAGTCAATAAACATTTGGATTGCCTTTGACCTGGTGCATTTTTCCAATGGTCTGCTTTGCACTTTTTTTCCCATTCTTGGATCACGCCTTTTTTGTGTGCTTTCGATAGCCCACAGGTCGGTTTTGGTCCAATGATGGTAGTTGAGGCTCCTTCCTTAGCAAGTATATCGGCATGTTCATTGCCTTTTATGCTTGCGTGGCCGGGTACCCACATTAGGGTGAGCTTGTTGCCCTTTGCCAGTTGGTTCAGAGCCTGTTTACAGTTCCAAGTGGTCTTGGAGTTAAAGCTGTACACTTTAAGGCTCTTTAGGGCAGCCTGGCTATCCGTGATTAGATATATGCGTGCCCCTTTGTAGCCCTTTTTTGTGCACACCTGAGCACATCTTTCTAAGGCTATTATTTCAGCCTGTAAGACAGAAGGGCCATGTCCGAGAGGAACTGATTGGAAAAATAAGTTTTACTATAGAATAAAATTGTTATGAGAAGAGTAAACTATCATTATTGAACTTGTTATAGAAAATATTTGCATAAATTAGTTTCAAAATTTTCAATCTAATCAATTTGATTAATTATTTTAATATTTACGTATTGGTAGGTCTTATAAAGGATAGTAATATCTATTTTATGTTACTATCATTAATCAATTTCAATTAAAACTATTATTTTTCACATATTATTTCTTATTTCGTGTAATTTTGCAAAATAATTAATAATATGTGGGAAGAATAAAAGTTTCATATAAATATTTTGGTTTAAATTCATTACATTGAAAACTCTAAAACTAATTTCACTAAGTACTTAATGAAAGTTTCATTGCGTTCAACCTGATTACACCAGAAGCCCAATTACGCTCCACTCTACATCCAATAAAGCTCCTCTGATATTTAAATCAAGGATGCACTGGAAACTAAGTTTACAAGTGAACTTAACACACGCAAAAACAAATGAAAGGCGATTTACTTTCCGTGACAACTCGAACAAATAAAACTCGTTTCATCCTGTGGAGCAGCAAGTCCAATTACATGCAGATAACTGGATATAATTAAAGGGGAACAAAGACTCGATCAATAGATAGTTCTATTTGATTAAGTCAGTGTGTAGGATATAGACTAGCCATTCGTTTTCAATTAAACTTGACCTAGTAAAGACTGTTTTACAGGAAAAACTTATTTATCAAATATCTGAGCAAGTTGGAAGTTTAAAGGGTACCTTCGGTTAAGATAATCAAAATGCCCCTATCCCTAGATTTTTTAATTTACCCGATAAAAGGGTGTTTTAAGTTCCCCATGGTTAGTGGGCCAGGAACCCCCTCCGCTCTCTCCGGGGGTTAAAAAATGGGTTTTTCTAAACATTATTTGTTTACTGATGAACGAGTGAATATTTTTTTTTTTTTACAAAAATCATGAAAATAGTCTACCCAAATACCTATTTCCCAAGGCCGTTCAAGGTCATTTAGACGCTTAGAAAAATTCCAAAAGTTTTAAAATCAATTTTTAACCTACAGCGCCCTCTTGTACCCGGTTTACGACATTTGCATCATTTATACCCCGTAAAAGTATACTTAAATGTGCATCAAGACATATTTAGATCATGCCGCGGAATCTTAAAAAATCCTTTTTTCAACTTTTTTACGGGTTTTTACCATTTTTCGTGGAATTTCCCATATATATTTGTCTGAGGCCTTGGAAAATGGATATCAAGTGGATGCTGTGTATACTGATTTCTCCAAGGCCTTTGACCGAGTTGATCACGATATTTTACTAAGCAAATTAGATTCCATTGGGTTGGGTGGTAGCGTAATTAAATGGTTAGGTAGCTATTTAACCGGTAGATCACAGCGCGTTAAGATTGGTAACGCTTGCTCTTCAGAGATTCAAGTTACATCTGGTGTTCCTCAGGGCTCGCACTGTGGACCTATTTTATTTTTGTTGTTTATCAATGATATTGGACAAAGTTTAGAATTTAGTAAGTTTCTTCTGTTCGCTGACGACTTAAAGATATTTGCGCAATTAAAAACAATCAATGACCAGGAATACTTACAACGCGATCTAAATAAGTTGGCTGAGTGGTGTGAAACGAATCATCTTTTTTCAATTTAAAGAAATGTAGTTCTATATCATTTCATCGTGGGAAGAAATTGGAATACCAATATAGTATATGCAACTACCTTCTAAACTGCGTAAACGATATTAGGGATTTGGGTGTAACCTTTAATTTTAAATTAAATTTTAGTGGACATATCAGGATGATATGCAGCAAAGCATTGCAGATTCTAGGTTTTGTAGGTAGATTTTCTAGAGAATTTAAGGTACCTACTCTGCGGTCGCTGTATGTCTCCTTGGTAAGACCCCATTTGGAGTATGCTTCTTGTGTGTGGTCACCCTATACACGAACGCTCGCAGCTGAATTAGAAGGGGTGCAAGGCAAATTTTTGCTCTTAGCCTCTAGAAGGTTCGGAAATAGTAGACTGCAGTTCAGTCACAGTGGAATGCTAACTTTGCTAGGTCTTGAGTCGTTGGAGGGCAGAAGAATCTTTAGTGATTTGTGTATTATTTATAAAATAATAAATGATGGAATAGATTGCCAGTACTTGGTAAATCTCCTACAATTTTATGTGCCACGAAGAGGTCATTATAGGTCCAAGACCCTCTTTCGTATACGTTTGCATACAACAAAGTATGGCATGTTCAACCCAATATGTAGGATGATGCGCTTCTGTAACCAACTTAATAACGACAGCAATTTTATACTATTTCAATCGTCATTTCTCCATTTTAAATAACATTTGAAACGTATCGACTTGTCCATTATCGTTTGTCAACATTAATTTATTTTAGTCTGAATTAGTTGTGTTTCTTATTTATTAATGTAATCAATTTTATCTATTTATTGATCTCTATTTATTATTTTAATTAATTTTTATCTATTTGCTATTGTGATTTACTATTTTAATCAATCTTATCTATTTGTTATTTATTATTTTGCAACTTGTTTGTCAATTAGTGTGAGTACATCGTCATTTATAATTTTATTTATTAATTCTGTGATATTTATACACCATCTATAGTGATCTTGTACTGTGATATTATAATATTTAGACTTTTATTTCTTCAACTTTCGTTTATATTACCGTATTTATTTAATATTTAGTATGTTTTATTGCAATGTAAGAGTAACATTGGATTCTCTACTCAACGAATAAGTCCGTCGACATCATTTAAATTCACATCAGGCCAAGTTTTTTTTTTGTTTTATATTAGTTTTAAGTTAATTATTAAGTCGTGCATTGTTTTCTGTTATGTTTTTATTATATTTTTTATTTATTTAATTTCATACAGCAATCTCTATTATTTACATAATACATATGTAATAAAGTTGTAAAAAGGTGAATCCGTCAAATAAATTAAATTAAATTAAATTAAATTAAATTAAATTAAATAAATATATGTCAACATTTTCTGGCAACAGGCGAAAGCTTTTTAAAAAACGGAGATTTTGGTTTTTATTTCATCTTTATATCATTATTATACTTAAATATTCGCTGAGATATCACATTTTGAAATTTTCGGAGCATTTGGTTTCAGGCATCAAAGCAATGAAAAAATTTTTTTTTCACTAAAGAATCACCAATTAGTGTTTTATTAGGCGTTTTTTATCGAAAATAAAGGAATTTAAATTTTTCTTTATTTTTCTACTTTAAATAGAATCAAAATTAAAATATTCTGAGGCAAACTGAAAGTACTCATTAGATTTTGTTGTAAATTTCAGGGATATATTTTCTTTATTATTTTAGGACTTATCAATTGTGTTCATTTTCCTACTTTACGCAGAACCAAAATTCAAATATTCAAACTGTAACTGCTCATTAGATTTTGTTGTAAATTTCACGGATAAATTGAATGGTTATTAAGAACTATCTCTAATAATTTAAAATGATTATCTTTATTATTTTACGATTTATGTTATATAGTTTTGTGGGGACACCTTGAGCATAGGAGCAGTAGAAAGCCGAAGCAGCAATGGTGCCGTAACTAGGGAAACGAGAAAAATACAGATATTAAAAAATATCAGAGACTGAAAGTACCTAATTTAATTAGTATTTATATCATACCGTAATTCTAATGTAACGTACTAGATGGCAGAGTCATTAGTTGAGCTTTGTCGACAACTCCCACAACGTTACAGCTTCATTAACTTAAGCGCAATGTAATAACTGTGTGAGCATTAAGAGTGAACTTCTTTAAAGTGTCGCTTCTATAATTCCAGGCATACCATGCTTATATGAGAATAGATGATGATGATGGTTTGTGGAGGCCGACCAAATGGTCGCAGCACTTAGACCATTCGTTGGTCCTTTGTGATGGATGGATAACGTAATCAATAAAGACCATTACGTACATATGTGTTTCCTATTTTTGAATATATCAACGATTTTTTTTTTCAATGATATAAAGTATAATTATAATTTAAATAGTTGATTATGTGTTCTGATAATTCTTGATCAAACCATAAACATAAAATGCATCTAACTCTTTTTCAACTGATTGCATTTTTCATTAGAGGGACTGCCTTAAGAGGCCATGGCCTTATAATAAAATGAACTTCAAAACGCTAAACAAAAACGGAGTTATATTTAATACAAATTAATGTAAGGTACAAGCCTAAAAAAGTAATTATCTAGGGTGCGACATTGAGTTTTTTCAATTGTCACTTTTTTAAGAAATTTCCAATTTCCACTTATTTAGGGTTGTTATTATTTTTTGACAGCTGATGGCGCTACAAGCAAAATAAATTTAAATAAAATGAAGCAAATATTGAAAAAAATCAATGTGGCCTCCAAGATAAATATATGTTTAAGGATTGCACCTTTCATTCATTTTTATCAAATAGAACGCCGTAACTTTTGTTCACAGTTTTTCGGAAAAAGTCAATCGTAACGTGTTACTTTCTAAAAATAACAGCACAAAAAATATTCTGAATATATTTTAAATTCGTTTATTTTCGATAAAAGCGCCGTATAAAACAGTAACTCGTGATTCTTTGGTGAAAAACAAGAGTTTTTCATTTTTTTTATGGCGAAACGAAATGCTCCGAAAATTTCAAAATGTGATATCTCGGCGAATATTTAAGTTACAAAGATGAAACAAAAACGAAAATTTCCGTTTGTTTTTAAAGCTTTTGCCTGTTGCCAGAAACTGTTGACATATTTGGGCAATTCCACGAAAAAACCCTTACAAAAGTGGAAAAATAGATTTTTCAAGATGCCGCGGCATGATATAAGTATGTCTTGATACATATTTTAGTATATATTTTTTACGGGGTAAAAAATGATGCAAATATCAAAAACTGGGTACAAGAGGGCGCTGTAGGTTAAAAATTGATTTAAAAACTTTTGGAATTTTTGGCCTTGGAAAAAATTAGTCAAATAGGTATTTGGTAAACTACTTTCATGAATTTTTTTACTCATTCGTCAGTAAAAAAAGAATGTTTAGAAAAACCCATTTTTTAACTCCCTGAGAGGGCAAAGGGGGTTCTCGGGCCACTGACCATGGGAACCTTATATTTACACCCCAAAATACCCTCTTATCGCGCTAATTCAAAAATCTAGGGATAGGGCCATTTTGACTATCTTAACCGTAGGTACCCTTTGGGTACCACAAAATTATTTTTAAGTATATAGTGGAAATTAAATGTAGATCTGCAGAAGTACGAATAGCCATCATCTACTGGAGTGACTTAGGTACACTCCTAAAGTAACTTATTCATTTTAAAGTCTACCGAAAAATGTTAGTAACTCATTGCATGGATTCAATAAGGAATGAGTATGTGACGCAAAGAAGTTTCTGCGATTGAGATGCTATTCACTATTCCCGAAGGGGATAGAGCAGGTGGGAGAAATCCATTGTTCAGCAAATGCAAGCTGTTATGTCTTGATATTTTGTATCTAAAATATCGAGCCCTTGCACTGATGTGGGATTTAATTATTTTGGTGAGAGATTAAAAGGATAATCTGAAGTCAAAGGTAGTATCTGATTAACTGCATTGAATAGAAGAAAGCTATGAGTGTCATTAAGGTGGATTTAAGGAGAGTTGGTAGATCTATGGTAAGGTTTTATTGGTATTAATAAAAATTCTTCATTTAAAAAATTAGACCAGTACATTAGAGTGATTGTAGGGACAATATGGTGGATTTGCGGGTCAGGGCATGGATGATTAAAACAGTAAACAGGGGCTACTTGGACCCTGGAGGGTTACTTGGACTTGGAAACAAATAAATGTTTTAAGTCAGTCATGGACTACAATACTAAACGTATCAACGTGATTCACCGTTTCTCTAACAGATAGCAGCACTAGCTGACAATCAATCATTGTTGTTACTGCAACACAAAAATATTCTTTGGGCAATTTTATAGAGACATAATTATTGAAGAATAATCTGACAAAAGTGGAAACAACTGTTAAAATAGAGGTTGAAATCCTAAAGAAATTTCTGAAAAAAGTTTTTCATCACTAACATTTGCGTCTTAGCGTAGCCACAACAAAAAGTTCAGATATGTTTATTTAAGCAATTTTAAAGACACGTTATTCTGTCAAAATTTCGGTCGAAATAAAAGTGGATTTCTAGAAAAGTCCAATTATTTGTTACTGTAAATAACGGACCATTTTCCTTACGCAAATGCAAAAACAGGTTATTTAAAGCAGCGCTGTCCAACTGGCGGCCCGCGGGCCGCATCCTGTCCGCGAAGCTTTTTTTTACGGCCCGCGAGTTATAGTAAACTGTACATCAAATTTTGACAGACCCATTCATTGTATCTAGTGAAACAATTGGAATACAAGTGTTCAAACATTTGGATAAAGAAAAATATCCAAAAATGAGAGATTTTGGACTTCGAATCATTTCTAAGTTCGGAAGTACATATATCTGCGAACGTGCATTCTCTGACATGAAATATATAAAATCAAAATTTAGAAACAGCTTGAAAGACTCCACTCTTGAAAATATAATTAGAGTTGCCACAACAAATATTTATATGGACATTATTTACCTATCCTTTCCGGCCCGCGAAATATTTGCTAAAGAAAAAATGGCCCGCTGGCTAAGAGAAGTTGGACAGCGCTGATTTAAAGCATACTTAAGCATGTGTTAAAATAAATGCAAAATTTTTTAGACGTGCATTTTTGGTCAGAAAAATGAGACTTCTAGCTCGTTATTTTCGTTTGTGCAAAGTTCGGATAATTTTCATTAGATAATTGTGAAGATACGTGATTTTAGATTAATCCGCCAAAATTTTTAAGGAAATAAATAGAGAAGTCTAAGAGTTCAAGAATAATTTGTAAACATTTTAAGCATAATATTAAAAAAAATGGTGTATTTTCAAAATAATAGACATAAATCAAATAAAATCATTATCAAAATTTGCTCTCGAACACACCCATATTTGTTACTGCCAAGTTTGGCTAATATTCTTTAGGCGATTACAAAGATACGTAATTCTAGGTTGATCTATAGAAATTTCACGTTTCTGTGGAAATAAACTTGAAATTTATAAAGCAAATGAAGAGAAATGCATTTCGATCATCAAAATTTTGACAAAACCATTTTTGTTAGTGCACAAAATTTTCTTTAATAATCATTAGCCAATCATTAAGATACATTATTCTAGATTAATCTGACAAAAATGCATGTAACTAAAATACCCGAAGCAATTTCTGAAAAAAGTCCATGTTTGATCATAAAATTGTCATTTATCATCTAGCGCTGTCATTTATAATAATACAAGGTATTATTTGGATTAATGTTTTTGAACATTTGTAAGTAAAGGTTATTCTATTTTAATCTATTGAAATGCATTTTTCATCATCAAAATTTGCTTTCTAGCGCTGCAATTTTTGTTCCTGCAAAGTTTGGATAGAATCCTTTACGCAAGTAAAAGGTTAACGTTTTAAAACTTCAAGCACCTGTCAACATTGACGTGGAATTTACAGAACAATTAAGAAATAAGTCAATTTTTGTCATAAAAATTTAACTTTTAGGAAAGCATTCTTTGTTAAACAATAACAAGTAGATTGACGGACTTTTAACAAATGAATTGCTTTATTACTAGATCTAGACAAATCGCGTAATTAACCCTTAGCTGACGAGCTAGTTTATAATAGTCGCATCGTTTTACAGATAACTAAAATTAGCTTATTCGTGACTTGATCTTTTGATGGATGCGCCGGTAACTTAATTTATAATGTCGCGAATATGGTGACATTCAGGGCCGTTCCTGGGTTGTTGGTCGCAAAAATGATATAGCCGCCCTTCATAATTCGATACAAAAATCAGAATTAGACATTTTATCATAATTTATTATTTTAAGAAGTTTAAAATGATTTTTTAGCGCAAAATGTTCTTTTAAAAATGTGTTTGTACGCCTGGTAGCGTTAGTTAAAAAAAGTCGGAATTCAATATTAACTCCTTAAAATTCAGAAAAAAATCACTTTCAAATTGTTTTTTCAGAAAAATTTTCTTTTTTCTTAAACACAATTAACTCTCAAATTTGATTTCAAATGAATCCTTCCGAAATATTTCCTTTGTCATTTTTTTAAATATAGACATTTTTTCAAAGTCTACTGTTATTTCAAAGTTGCTTTGTTTTGATTAGAATTATTTTTAGGACGTCTTAGAAAATAATTTTCCGAAAATATTTTTTGTTTGAGAACAAAATGTTATTTTCGAAATATTTTTGTAAGCTTTCAGCATTAGTTTTTTTTAAGAAAGTATTCAATATAGACTCTCTTAAATTCTGTAAAAATCTCTCTGAAATTATTTTTTTTCAGAAATATTTTCTCGTTTTTTTTTTACAAAATTAACTATCAAATTATTAAAAATTTGCTTACAAATTATTTCTTCAGAAATAATTTCTTTATCATTTTTTTAAACAGAATTAGACATTTTTTCAAAATCTACTCATTTTAAAAAGTTACTATGGAATTATTCTGTTTATAATTACTTTTAGTACATCTTAGATAAAATAGCTTTATAATACATTTTTTTTGTAAGTTTAAAGCCAAAATGTTCTTTTAGAAATATTTTTTTGTACGCTGTTAGCGTTAGTTTTTTCAAGGAATGTCAGCATTTAATATTAACACCCTCAAATTCGGGAAAAAATATGATATTTTTTTTGTTTTTTTTTTTAAACAAATTTAAATGTTCTCACGAATGCCGCTGATTTAAAAAAATTGCTTTACAAATGTTTTATTCGGAATAATCTTAAACAAAGTCATTTTCATTGGAAATATTTTGAAAGTTCTAGAATGTCTTTTGGAGAATTTATTATATATTTATTTATTATTAACTGGTGATAAATTTTTTTGGATTTGTTTTCTTTTTTTTGTAGGTAGATTCCGATGTCTAAAATAATTTCTAGAGAATTTAATAAAATCTATTAACTGATTTTCGAGAAAATTAAAAAAATAGGGTGGAAAGACCTCGGTCGATAACCCCAAAAAAAAGTATAGTTGTAAACACTAGATGTACTTATAATATAATATAATTAATATTGTGAAATCAATGTATTATTATTATTAAAGAAATAGTTGATATTTTGCAAAGCGGCGATTTTGACCGAAAATTTCGAAAAACTAGTGATTATTTTTCTATCCATTAATATATGAAATATTTTCTACAGAATTTAATTATATTCATCAATGGATTTTTGAGAAAGTTAAGAAATACTTGTATTTTGCAAAGCATTTTAATTTGATGGAACATTTTGGATAAACTAATGATAAATTAGATATTTAGGATATTTTTTATAACTACATTGTTCTAGAATGTTTTTTTTTAAGAATTTATAAAAAAACCATAGACGACTTTTCAAGAAAATTCGAGTATTCTAGTCAGAGTTCAATTTTTCCAGCTTGTTTTAAATTTTCTTTATAAGTTTATTTTGCATATGTATCTTTAAAAACTTTTTTTAGAAACTTTAATTTCATGATTATAGATCACAGAACTCAATATTTGTTTCCTTTTTTTGTTGAAAATAAGAGTTCATGAAATACATTTATAAACAAAATAAGTGCAGTTCTTTGTTATCTTTAAAATTTAACAAAAAGGTAAATAAACATGTTATTTTACGACTATGATTGGCGTTTACGCCCTTTGCCTACCGAGGGAACTCGAGCGCAAAGTTTAAAAAATGTAATTTTCTCGTCGACTGGAGAAAAATTTAAAAACAATTTCAATTGGCTTGAAATTTACTCCAAATTTACTAAAAATTCATTCTAGATTGTGATTTTGTTAAAAATTGCAAACATCCCTCTTTAATTTTTATGTAAATTTTTTAAGTGTAAAAAAATATAATAATTTCGACGATTAAAAAGTAATAATAAAAATTATTGCCTTTAAATTTACTCAAAACTCATTCTAGATTATAATGTTGTAAAACGTTGCTAACATGCTTCTCTAACTTTTAAGATAATCTCACTTAAACAGAGAACTAGGTTTCAAAAAAATATAACGATTTTGACGATTTGAAAAAATATGATAACAAATGCCATCCTCGTAAAACATTCAAAATATGGTCAAAGTTATAAAATGATTTTGCGAAAACTTGCAAAAAGTCCAATCCTAATTTTTGTGATAATAGTACTTAAACAGAGCGCAAAGTCTAAAAAAACGTAATTATTTCGACGATTAAAGAAAAATATAAAAACATTTACTATCGGCTTGAAACTTTCCAAATTCAATCGACATTCACTTTAGGCTATGATTTTGTAAAAATTCTCTTTTTTTAATGTTGAACAGAGTGCAAAATTTTTAAAAATTACAATATTTTTGTTGACTAGTAAATTAAAAAAAAAACAAATGCCATCGGCTTCAAATTTTCCGAATTTACTAAAAAGTACTTCTAGATCATAACTTTGCAAAAATTTATAAATTTTCAGTCCCAACTAATTAAGATAATTCCACTTGAATAGAGCGCAAAGTTCTAAAAAATTGTAATCTTTTCGTCCACTGGAGAAAAATATAAAAAGAATTACAATCGGCTTGAACCTTCCCAAATTCACTAAAAAATATTTACAAAATAACGTGCCATTTTCTCTACATTTTGTAGTATTAATATTATTTGACGTTTACGTCCACTGTTTTTCTTCATTGTAATGTACTTTATGTGGTAAATGAAGAGATTTTATTTATTTAAAAAAACTCAGTTTTGCAAATTTGTTTCAAATTGATTGAGATTGTTCTTAAAATTCGAATTTTTTTTGATAATTTGCTTTCAAAATGTTCCTTTAGACATATTTTTTATATGCTTTTTGACGTCAGTTTCTTCAATATCAATTATCTACAATTCTAAAATATCCCTTTCATTTGTTTATATCTACAGAGGTGCCGCCGGCCGCCCCTTGTATCGGCTGCCCCAGTGCGGATGCACCTCTTTCATTCCCACCAGGAACGGCCCTGGCAGCATTCGTTCGCTAAGGGTTAAGTTTTAACATAAATCAACTTTAAACTTTCATTTGCGATTGATTACTTTATTGTTTTATTATTTGACCAAGTAATTTACCTATTTATAAAATGGGATGTACCCCCGAAACACTTTGCATTAGCTTGTTGCACCATAACAGAAACGATTAGTTACAAAAACAAACGAACAAATAAACCACTTACTTCCAATACGGTTCTCGAATAAGGAAAAAACTCGTAAAGTAATTAATGCACGCAAACGAATTCAATTGCAATTGCAACTTCTCTCATTCGTTCAATATTGGATGTCGCTGTGTGCACATGTAATTACTTCGATCGATGGCCAACCTTTAACAGTGTTAAACTGTCACATACTTCGCCCACCTTTTTTCTGCCCTTATCCGTTTGGCGCTGCGGCCGCCCATAAATGCACCAACAGAGTTTAATTAAACTTTCTCCGAGTTTTTGTATTAGTTGCACATCCCGGGGGCATTACAGTTTTCGATTGAATAAATTTGTAAAAATCCTGATTAAATAGTTCCGTAAAAATTATGTTAAATGTGAAATTGCTTTTTGTTAGTTAAGAAAAGTTTTCCGAGTGACTTAAATCTTCTCGATTTAAATGTTAAAAGTGTATAAATTTATACTATTAAGATAATACTTGGGTACGGAAGAAGAATTTGTTTGGAAATTCTGAGTTTCTCGTTGCAAAGGCCCTTGAAACAGGATTTTCCGGAAAACATTAAAAATGAATGTTTACTAGTAATTCTGTTTCATTTGTCAGTTAATTATCATTGTTATCAGTAATTTCAATGCAGGTGCAGGAACACGATTCCCCCTAACCCAATTACCGATTGTCTTGCTACACATCCGTAAACCTGACACAATTGGTGACATTTTCATCTCCTCGTGCACGTCAACAATGATAGGCACACCGCAACATTACGCTCCATGATTATTCATGAAACAGCGTGTAGACACTTCGACGGAGCGCTGAAGCTTCCACGCCACTGACTCCAAAATTACCCAACCTTAAAACAATTCCCACCTTCAACAATAAAGCCAATCAATTTAATAATTACTCAATTAGGGGCCGGGCAAAGCAAAACAATGGCCGTTAATTGAATCAAAATACATTGTAATAAAGTTTCTCCTTTTTCTTCCTCATTGTCTAAACGGGTGTAGATCTGATATAATTTAAACGAAGGCAGGAATTTTCAATTTGCGAACGGGAAACTGAATTACCGTTATCGCTTTTCTTTCTTTCTGACGGTGGAGTGGAAGGAAAGTGTGGCAATTTGAAAATTTACATTAAAATACTGGAATCGTCCGTTTGTACAAGTGGTATCGACTTTGTTTAGCAGCTTGATATACAGGGTTGAACAAATGTGTCGTCTGACTAATCGTATGTTTTTTTCCTTATTAGTTTTAGAAGAAATGTTTTTGGTTTTATTTATTCTGTTCAGTGACGTACTTTGATTTTTAACAGCTACCCTATTTTGTTTATTTATTTGTTTGTTAACGGGAACCTCCTATTTACAATACATAATACATATTTAAATAAACTTAAACTAAATCTAGTTAACACAGAGTTATTGCTCAATGATTTAAAGATAATAAAAATAATAAAATTATAAATCGTTATTATTATAAATTTTTATTAAGTGCCATTCTAAATTTGTGGATTAACATTTAGATCATTTGCCAATCTAAGCATACGACTGATGGTGTTATTATATGAGAAATTCGTATTATATTTGTCAATTGAAAATAAAGTATTACTCCTTAAAGCAGTTGAATAGTTTGAAGAAAATAATTTATTATCTGACAATAAGGAAGGGGAATTTATACTTGAATTTAGTAAACCGTGAAGTGTGCAAAGATCGGAAATTGATCTGCGAACTTCCAGAGTATGCGTCTTCAATTGGCCCATCACTGATGAATAAGAACCTTGGATGTGTTTAATGCCCTGTTTAAGTTCAATAGCTCGTAAGAATTTTTTCTGCACACTCTCAATTCTCTCAATATCCATCAGCAAATAAGGTGACCATATTGGAGATGCATACTCTAGGTGGCAGCGAACAAGTGAACAATATAAAATTTTAAGGCATTCAGGACTCAATTCCTTTGAGAGATGCCACACAAAACCCCATACTTTTCTTGCCTTATCACAAATTGAAATTATATGGGTTCTGAAAGTTAAGGTGCTATCAAATAAAACACCAAGGTCTTTGATTGTATTAGTTCTAGCCAAAGGAATAGAGTCTAACATATAGTCGAACTGAATGTTGCATTTAGATTTAAAAAAACGAAATCACATGACACTTACCAATATTTAAATACAAGCGGTTATCCTGGCACCATCTATTAATGTTATTCACATCATTTTGTAAACTGTTACAATGGCCAATAGTTTCTACCACTTGATAAATTTTCAGATCATCCGCATACATCACGCATTTCCCAAATGTCACAACATCAACAAGGTCATTGATGAATAGTAAAAATAAGATTGGACCAACATGTGTACCCTGCGGGACACCTGATGTGACTGAAATTGGGGACGATAAAAAATTATTAATTTTAACCTGCTGAGTCCGATCAGTTAGAAAGGAATTTAACCAAGACAAAGTTGCGTCATGGAGTCCTATCAATTTTAACTTATGAAGCAAAATTGTATGGTTCACTCTGTCAAATGCCTTGGAGAAATCGGTATAGATTACATCCACTTGCTTATGCATATCCAAGGCATTTGGATATGCAAGACAGGAACTGCTTGCATTCAAGGAGATTAGAGGTAGTTGATTTGCCGCTTTGAAAGCCGTGTTGAAAAATGCAAATAACCGGACGGGAAATCCATGCTAAATAATCACTCATAATTTTGTCGAGAAGTTTTGGAATCGCCGATTGTAAGGATATTCCTCGGTAATTCTTAGCAATTAGACAATTGCCATTTTTTAAAATAGGACGTAGGAAGCATGTTTTCCATATATCCGGAAAGGTACTACTGTTTACGGATTTTGTAAATAAGATATGAATAGGACTGCATAGTGAATATACACAATTGATCAGCAAGTTTGTCGGTACACCATCTGGGCCCGTGGAATACGTATCCTTCAAAGCTAGCATTTGATTGAAAAGATCGGTAACGGAGACAGATAACTTTAAATCGAGTACTTGTTGACTTCCAGAAAAAGATAAATTAGAGACATCAGTTAAAGAGTCTTTAACGTATACAGTAGAAAAAAAGTCTGCGAATAAATTTACAATGTCGAGTCTATCATCTCCAATTTTGCCTTGATACTCAATGTGTTTGGGAAATCCGGTTTCCTTTCGAGATTCATTGGCAAATTTCCAAAAGGAACGAGGATTAGCAAAGACATCAGATTCAATCTTCCTTAGATAATCATTGTATAGCTCTGTCGATGTAGCCTTGCATTCAGAACGTAAATTGCTGAAAATTAAATAGTCATCATGATAGCCTGTCTTTTTGTAAATATTATGAGCGGACTTTTTCTTACGGATTAAATGAATTAGTTTTCCATTGAACCATGCAGGAAATGTAGAATATTTCCTTCTTAATAATGTTGTCGGGATAAATAAGTCCATACCAGTGTACAAAACATTGTAGAAGTTTTCTACAGCCACATTAATGTCAGAATCAGATAAGATATTTTCCCAATTGACTTGAAGTAAATAATCATTTAGACCAATATAATTCGCATATTTAAATAAATATACACTTTCATTTGTGTCGATAGTTTCTGTAATTGAATTAAAAGGAAGAGATAACAAATATGCGGAATGATGGCGACAAGTATTAAGTAAAATATCAACAGCTAAGGAGACAGACAAATTAGCGCAATTCGTAAAAAATAGGTCGAGGAAAATTCCTCTAGAATTAGGTATAAAATTTATTTGACTTAAATTTAGAAAATTATAACAGCTAATAACAGCATCAGCCTGTGGTTTATACGATTGTTGCGCATAGCCAGAAATATTCCAAGTAACAGTATTTAGATTAAAATCACCACAAATTAAGAATTTATGATTTTCATATTTTTCATATAATGATTCAATAATATCACAATGATTTTCATATTTAGAGGTTGGCGAATTGGAAGGAATATAAACACCACCTATAATATATTTTATTTTGTTAATAGAAGCACAAATAAATACGTGTTCAATGTTTTCATCGGTTGTAACCAATGATGATTTAAAACATTGTTTAACAGCCACAAGGATTCCCCCGCCTCTTACTGTACTACTCGGAGATCTGTCGACTTGAAAAATGTTATAATTTGGTATAAGTAACTGGCCATTTAGAAATTCGCCAAACAACCAGGTTTCCGTTAAAATGATAATGTCATAAATACTATTATTTACATTAATAGTGAATTCCTTTAATTTAGTACCCATACCCCCAACATTCTGATAATAAATTAACAGTTTTTTGGAACGCCAACTAAATTATTACTTATGCTTCCGGAAGGCGCAGAAGGCTTTAACATTGATATAAAAGGTACATCGTTATTAAATTTTAAAGTCAAGTTAGTCTCTCCATTTGACATTCGTTCCATGAGATTACTTTTAACTTTTTATAATATTCCATCTGCTTCTAAGAGCATCTTTTGCAACAGATCCATTAGAATAATTTTTAGTGGTCTCGGATTGGTGTTTGTAAGACTTCTGCCTAATCTTAACACTTTCACTGGTTTGATGTTTAACCCACGGTGTGAAAGAATTTGTTCAACGACTGCAAGATCATCTTTAATCTTATTTTCGACTTCTGTAGCGGTGGATTCTTTCAGATTAAATAGCAATACATTATTTATTCTTCTTCGCCTTTCACCTATTTCAGCAGCGATATCTTCAAAATAATCTTCATTAGAGCAAGCGGACTGTTTACACTCTAATCCATTAGATTTATTAGAACTATGGTAAATTTCTAATTTCTCAATTCTAAATTCTAACTTATCTAATCTGTACTTGATAACGGCTCTCATTTCTTCCTTAAATTCGTTAAATTTATCGGTCAGTACACTATTTAAAATTTCAATAGTAATCGTTTCTCGCATGGAGTCTGGGGCTGGGTCTACGCATTTGTGACAAACCCAATTAGTTTTGGAATTATTAATAAAGGTGATTTCAATATCGTTTAGACCCGTGCATCTAACACGTATAGATTTTTTACATTTACCATTGCATTTCATAAAAGGAGTATTGGGGGTCACACCTTGGTTACAGATTCCACATTTATTAACCATAATGGAGGTTTATACCGAACGCCTTATTAAAAATTAAAATAAGATAAATAAAATGTGTTCCGGGGAAAATATACAAGTGAGCAAAACACACTTTAAATTGGTAATAATGACAAAATATAAATCCGCATATGTTACGCGCCAATAAATGCTGATGAAATTTTAATAAAATTACGTAAGATAATTCAGGAAAATAACACAGGGTGATAAGGTGCTAGACGAGGACACAGTTCTTCGCACCAGCGGGGCCTATCGCGGTGACTAACGAAATTCACCAACATGAAGGCCGCGGAAAAAAAGGATCAAGAGGGAGATAGTAGAGACGTGAACGGTAAAATTCCATGCAAAATATTTAAAACGAAAATATTACCCTTGTTCAATACTTGATCAATTTGAAATTTCACAAGTATATTTACGACAAATTAATTAAATAGCTCACCGAAAAAGAATAAATTTGGATGTGTATTTCCACTACACATTTTTCAAGATATGATCATCGGCAGTTATTTAAATGATATAATTACAATGATATAGGGTTTAGTGGGTGTATGACTTGTGATTTTAAAATTAAATTTGTGAATTTCGTGAAACTCTTGATTTAGAAATATTAGAAATTCTATTAAGAAATGTTGCATTACAAGTATTGCATGTATCTTGTAGAGATCTTTGCCAATCTCAAAAACTAGCCATCATTAACAGCATAAATCAAAACAACGTTTAGTTAGTTCACCCATAATTGAACAGCAATGTTAATATTTCATATGGATACTATTTGTCAGTGACAGGAAACATAAGAACACGACTTTTTTTATCAGAACACAGTGTAAAAAGATGTGAAAAGCCAACTCAATATATAATTATTTTATTTAATATTTAAAAAACCACAAGTCGCACACTCATCAAACCCTATATCATTGCATTTGTTGAAAAAGTGTGTATTCGAAAATGTAAAAAGAAAATGTAAAAATCCATTTAAAAAAACTACCGATGGCGGCATATCTCGAAAAGTAGGGTAGCTATTGAAAATCAAAGTACGTCGTCACTGAAAAGAATAAATAAAACCATCAAAATATCATTTAAAAGTAATAAGAAAAAAATGTTTAGCCAGAAATCAGGTGTTCCGACACATTTGTTCAATCCTGTATAGTACGTTTTACATACATTATTAGAAATATTTCAGTAAAGTATCTCGAATATTTAGATGATATTTTACTTGTGATTTCGTTATTATCAATATTTGTAATGATACTACACTTAGAATTATTTTATATACACGTAGAAAGAAAAATAAATTAAATATTTTTATTATTAGATTTTGAATTATATGAGCAATACAGATTTTTTTCGTATCAGGCTTGGTATTTTTGATCAAGTTAGAATGTAGTTCAAATTTACAATTAACATATTTTTGTAGTCGACCCTCGGGAGTTGTTTTCAGTTGCAATACCACTTTTTTTTCATAAAATACAACGATATTTATTCTATGAAGAAAAATGTGATATTGTCGTATTTCCTATAACATGTTAGATGTTTCAGTAGTAAATTTATGGCTATTACGCAGCAGATTCCAAAACCAGCTAGAAAAGTTAGAAGAGATACCATCGCTTGATTTCAAGACTAAAGTTACCTATGCTCTACGAAGTGTTGGAAAACGAGAAATTACTGGATGAAAATGGCCTTTTGCCTCCAATATCTTAGCGTTGTGCCAAACCGCGTCCAGCCAAGAAAAGTTAGGCAAGATGCATTTGACCATTGGCCAGAGTAACAAAAAAAGAAGGCAAAATGTAATGAAGAGAGCAGAGTGATATGTAAAAAATGCACAATGCTATACAAACTACATTTTTATGGCATTGTTTTTACATAACTAGAATTGTAAGTAGCAAATTACGCGCAAGTGAAAGATATTGCGTACGAGCCGCGTAGCGGCAAGTAACGTAATTTCACGAGCGCGTAATTGCGTTATAACTCGCGTTATGTACTATACTTTACCTTCGACATTTATTCGCTTAAACTAAAGACATGTTGACGTTTAAATTTGCATGAAATTGTCCGGTAATGGCAATGTAGGACGACTACCAACTAAAACTAAATAAACGAATTACCGTTCGAACAATTTTCCGTCGAAATATATATCGTCCAATACATTGATTGAACAAATTTAAGGTTGCGGATCGTTGTACTCACTCTGAAGTGTTAATCTGCTAAGATACCATTGTGATGGAAGTACCAAAAGTAGCAATAAGGCATAGCGTGGAGTTATTGTGTCGGTTGTTGTTTTAACCAATAAGTTGTAATCTGACGTTTAAATGTCACTGTCACTTTTGATATTTAAAGACGAACAGACGAATGCAGAGGGACTCGGCGTACGTTAATTGTGATTGGCTAATAAGTATATAATATAGCGAGGTACATAAGTGGTAACAGTACATGTTACACATTTATGTATAACATTTAACATTTATATATGCTCTATATATTCGTAATGGGCCGCTTACGATTGGTGAAAACAGTTCGGTAATTCATCAATTATAAAGTGGGAGTAGGTAAAAAAAAATATTTGTAATACCTAATTACACTTTTTTATTAACGCCATCATTTTAGTATAATTAATAAAGTTGGCGCTATACACTTGATGAAACATTTTTTACGCATCTTTAGACTTACGAATATAAATTTTGGAACATTTAATATACTCCATCTAAGCTATTGTGAAGATTAAGTGTGTAGAAGATTTGAAATGATTAGATTATGTTTAATAGTTATATAGTTCATCCGTTGAAAGCTGACGGTGACTCGTGCATTTTCGTACTAAGAATTGCTTTGCATTTTATATCTATCTTTTTCTATTATGTACGAAACAGTATGAAATAAATAACGAAACGTGTGTCTGCGTGTTAAAGAATAGGGCAGCGTAAACGTAGGTCTAAGCTCACGCATGACTCTTGCATCGCATTGGCACGCTTCATGTAAACACACAAAACACGCGAGCGCTACGTCAAATAACATAATCGTAAAAAGTTTGTATTTCGCTTTAGATTTCATTTCGATTGAGTTAATACTTAATTAATTCATCATGCTCAGAAATAAATCGCTAAAAAGTCAGTCACAACATATGTTGATTAACGTGTTTAATTATTTTGAACGAAAATCGCCAAATGATAAACCGGTTTGAAAATATATAAGGTGGTGCGCGAGAATTTTTAAATATCCCGCCAATAAAAATCAGAGTGTCACCAAATTTTCTTACGGACATACGTTTACGTAAATCTTGATTCATGCGACTTTAAGCTATGAGTCACAGGCAGCTCTCAGCGGCCCGACTATACCATCAACAATTACTTAGATAAGGGGCGGCTATAACTGTGCCCGTGTCTGATTTTTTATCTTTGATCTTTCATAACTCAATGGCTAACAAACCTCAAACATTTGTCACTATTAATCAAATTTTAACGCAACATGATTTTTACTTCAGAACATAAGAGATTTATCGTTGAATCTTACTTTCGTAATGGTGTCTCCAATAATGGAGTTTCGGCAAAAATTCTTCAAAAAGTCTTCTTGGAGGCAGATTTCTTGAATGTTCTGAGTCGCCGTATTGTTTCGTGAAACTGAAAGTGTAGAACATAAGAAAGGGGCTTTGAGGCTAACAGTATATCACCCCAGATATCAAATGCAAATGTTAACCAACACATGGAAAATAATCCATCAACTCCTTTGCTGTACTTGGCTCAAGAAACTGCAATATCATATGGAACCTGCGAAAAGAAATTGAAAAAGGACTCCAAAATGTGGACCTATCATGAATTGGAGCCACCAGATTTTAACATACAGCCCAGCGATTTTCACATACCCACAAGTATGATATTCAAATTCACAGAATATGAGAATTTGGAGCTTCCAAAATTCTTACGTATTTCATGAATCGCCACTACATCCCCAGAAATGGCATGTATGTTGCATGCTCGGAGAAGAATTATTGGACTGTGACAGCTGCAAGATACAGGAACATCATTTTAAGGCTTTTCTTTGAGGACTTGCACGATGATGAACTGCAAAATGGTTCGACGCGGCGGGGCTACTGCCCATACTACCCATGAAATTTGTACGCCAATATTAGGGCAATAAATTGCTAGCCTTCATTCAGTACCAGAATATCTCCCTGGGTCACCAGGACTACTTCTTTTTTCATTGTCTAAAGAATACAATAAATCATTTACAAGAGCTTAAAGACCGAATTCGTAAAGAGTGCACCAGAATAAGTCAATTTTTACACAATGTTTTCAATAATATGAAAACCAGGATCAATTTATGTAAGGGGCAACATTTTCAGCACCTTCTCTTGTTTGTAACTTTGTTCGTTTTTTTTAATGTATTTTTCCTATGAAATCATTTTCTTCTTTTTAATTACACCCCAGCTGCTTTTTTATTTGTTTAGTGCGGCCTTCACTGAATTCTCTGCATCATTTGCGAACATGTTGAACATATATGCAATTTTCCCCATAAACTTCGATTAACTGACGATGAATGTCAATAGGTGAAATTCGTTTTGCACTTAAAAAACATATCACAGCGCGAATTTCGCATCTGACGGTAACAGCGATAGGGAGGTCCATCTTCGAAGGCTGCTAGGCCGGCATTGAGCGATGTAGCGTGGCGGGAGAGGTGGGAATAGAGAGAGGTAGATTTGACAGTGTAAGACAGTGTTTTACATTTCTTCCAGCACTTCGCATTATTTCTCAGCAGCATAGATAACCTTATTTTACGAATCCCCATTTCTCAGGAAATCCCCATTTTTCAACGATTTTAGCAAATTTTGAATTTTGTCGATTATAGCGTCGTCTGTCACGAATACAAAAAAAAATGTCAGATAAAACTTTCTAATTTTTTCCCGGAGTATTCAAATCCGTACAAAAAAATGGAGGTTCCTATTTAACTTTTCTATTTCTTACCCCCTACACCCTAACACCCTAGGGGGTTGAGGGTAGTGGGTCGAGTTTCCTATCATTAGATGTCCCCCTCCGAGGCGAACAAATTTTAATTATTTTTTTTTATTCGATGTGTAGTTTTCGAGATATTTTAATGTCTTCACTTAAATTGAACACCCTGTATATGACCTTCATTGGAACAAATATATTAATGGCATAAAATAAAACACCATAAAAAGCCACCACTGCACAATCTAAATTACTAAAACAGTCCAATAATTTACACCAATCAATAGACGCAATAAAATGGTTAATTTCCCCAAAGTTTGCGTTCTTAAAGTCATATAGCTTCATGTTACTTACGATGGTATCACAGTAAAACTCACTATTATATTCGAAATTGTATGCAACATGGTAATTAGAATTATTGGCTAAGAGATCCTCGGCCGCAAAAATATTTGTACTGCTTTCGTTGCTAAACACTAGGTCCAAATAGATCCCATGCGGATTTGGAATCTTATTAATCTGTGATTGGTTTAGAAATCCCATACACTCGGCGATGAGCTTCGCTTTGGGACTGGAGAGACTGGAGACGTTCACGCCACGATCATCATTATGCCAAACATCGGAAGGTTTGAATTATGATTTAAAATACACAATGTCTCTATGTCTAACATGATTAATTGGAAATGTACATTAACACAACCTCTAGATGTCCGAAAGAGTGTAATAATCTTTTTGTGCGCGATATTTTATTTTTACTTGGTTAGGTTAGGTCCTGCTGGACAATTAATGTTGATATTTCTCGGTAAGTAGGTCGATAGTCTATGAGTTGTAGTTCTAAAGCAGGAGGGCAATATTTAAGTTGTGCTTTAATTCATAAAAGTGCGTGTTCAGCAGTAATAAATTAATACAGAATATAAGGTAAATCCGTAACTAAAATTTATGATGAATGTACTAATTAAAGAGGGATAATCCTCCCAAAACAACAATTTATTGCCGCAAAAAGTACTAAATTAACAGCCCGCATAATACGTGTCGAAATTACTCTTCTACTCTTAAAATCACATTTTATTCCCCTGCTAAATCCACTTTTCCACAAAAGCGTGTCAATTTGCGTGAATTAATCCGCGCCTTCTCCATCATCAACTTTAAACTCGCGAAAAATTCATGCCAAAAATTAAGACGAAGTAACGGAGCAATTACGAAATTCTTAATTAATTTATGCAAATTACGAGCTTCACTCTTTAATTCCTACATTCCCTGCATAAATTACTTGAGCAGTTTCGTTTTAATTGCATTTAAAAGCAGAAGTCAATTGAAGGAGACTTGTCATCCTGATTTCCGTAATGAGTTTGTAAATTGCGCAGATAAATCCCTCTTCGAAATTGTTTTCTCGACTCGTCGTAAACTCCACGGATAAAACTTCTTGAATTTTTTTTAATAATCTGGTTTTTCCATCGAAGTTTTGTTTAAATTAGACGTATTGTGTGTGTGTGACAATTATAAAGTTGGTAATTACAATCTGGAATAGTATCTGTTCGGTATACAATTGGATGAAAAGGGAATTTAATACGGGGTTTGATGGTATCTATCGTGGCAATTGACCTGGAAATGAAATTTCATTATATAGATAAACTCGCGTCAAATAATTGGTTTTGCGGCGCCGATTCTGGTCGTTATATCAATGTACGTTCTGCCTCGAAATATTACAGTATTAACCTTAACCCACATTTGCCTGAGATTTAAATAAAATAAAAGAAAATCATATGTTTGTGTAAATCAAATTATTTAGATCTAAAAAAAATATTCTTCTGCAAATGTCAAAGAATAATCACTAAGCGTATTTTTAAAGAGAAACTTTAAAATTGCCGTCCTACACATGTAGGCAAATCTGGGTTAGTTTTTAGTAAAATTACCATTTCTTAAAATATTCATCAAATAGCAGTTGTATAGAAGATTATACCTAATAGTGTTTTTTTGTGGATTTCCATCTAATTTTATTAATTAGTTAATTTATCAAGTTGAAAATCTAAATATTTATCAAAATCTGGTCAGAGCATGAAGGCCTCAAGACCAATTCATTGAACATGCTCCCCCTCACGAAAATTATGGATCTTTGAAATTTCAAGCAATCTTTTTCTCTTGGTCTTTTGAACTGGATGGGAGGATCATTTGTACTCTTAACCACTTCGCGCCCACGCTACTTTGATTGGGTTATAGCATAATCCAGGGTTTATTGAAAAATTACTTTTTTGTTGTTCTTACGGTTTTCTACGAAATATTATTCCACTGTCATAAACTCATTTTTGCTAAAAAAATATGAAAAAATATTCCATAGATGGCGCTAAAGCGGTATTTTTTTTTAAATTTGCAAACATCTTTCTTTTGCTTGTCACCACATGTGGTGATCTGGGCGTGAAGAGGTTAAAGGTGTAGGATAATTATTGAGAATGTTGATTTTTATTTTTAACATTTTTGAATTTTCTTGGGAGCGTGCCGTGGTTTTGAAATTAAAGTTTGCCTTTGCCCAAACGTATCTTTTAAATGACGTTCATCATCTGAATGGTACTAACAATATTTGTTTATTTGTGTTTAGTTAATATTTGAGATAAAATATGAAGGGAAGACCTCATGTTTTCGTATAATTATTTTGTTTTTTGTAAAATGTTTTGACTGAATCTTGCTAATTGCTTGCAAGAAGCACGTTTTTAATGTGATGTCATCGAATATTTTTTGGATTAGGTTATTATTTACCGATGTGCAAACAGCCACTGATTTCCCGGCGCCTCCGCCTCTGAATACAAGTCAATCAATTTCTTCATTATTTACAATTTACTATAGATCAAACGCTGAGAATGTAACTAAGGTTAGTCTGCGAAAGTACAATTAATCCAAAATATAAATTATCACGATTCAATTGATTTTTGCTTATGGGTTTTGTCTAACACAATAAAAACACATAAAACATTCTTTGAGGCATTTTAAATTCAATTTTTTAACACCAACGAGTAGATAAGAGTCCAGTTAAGCGACTTAAGTAATTATTTTTTTGGTAAAATGATTTATAACTCTAGAAAAAAAATCATACACAAGTTATAAAGAAATTTTACCCAAAATTGCATGGTTTAAAGCCCTTAAGTAAACTCTTATTTCCTCATTGGTGTTAAAAAATTAAATTGAAAGTGCGCATAATACTGGTTTATTGGAATTTGAAATATTGACATTTTATAATGATAGTTCGGATCAGTGGCGGCTCGTGGAACATGTTGATGGTAGAGCCACTTAAACAATATATCCTCCCTACCCTCCTTTTTTGAAAAAAAACAAAGGACGATTTATCTTCCAAGCCCAAAGTAAGTGTTTTAAGCATGAATTAAAAATTCTTGCTAACCTTGTTTTTCAATTTTTTGTTTTTCTCGGATAACCTTGAACCAGCGGCGGCTCATGGATGTTCGGCGAGGAGGCTGCGGGAGAATATTTGACCAAAACAGCAGGGAAATATTTTCTTCCTCTATAAGAGAAAGAAGTGCAGCACGAGAGGCATCTCTGTCGTAGCCTCCTCTACGAACATCCGCGAGCCGCCGCTACCTTGAACGAATGATGAATGAAGTCTAGTATTGTATTGCAAATAAGTTTAGATCAGACGAAAAACCTAAATTAGACATATAATTGTTTGATGCAAAAAGTCCTGAATTTCTAGAAATATTTGAATGTTAAATAATTCCTTAAACATTCCGCAGACTATATTTTCTAGATTAACATCAAAGTAAATTAATTTTATCCAAAAATAAACCCCATATTTAAATTGAAACCCACGAAACCAAACAAAATAAAATTAAATAAAAAAACAGAAATGAACACCCTTGAAAATACAAGTAAAAAAATTTAGGTTGCAAAATCTAAAACAAAGGACAAAAATCAAAAATTTAGACAAAAAAAATATCACCAAAAAAAAAAAAAATTCGCGTAAAAATCAATTATTCAGGTTAAAAAATCTAAAACGGACAAAAAAATCAAAAAATTGACCAAAACGTCGGGCCTGAAAAAGCGGAAATATTGAAAATAGTAACAAACTAATCAAAAATTTAAGCCAAAATAAAAGAATATTATTTTATTTGCGAGAATTTTCGAATTTTGTTTGTTGTAAATTATGCAATTTATTTTTCTTTTGTCTGTATTTTTCTAAGTTTTTTGGTTTGCATTTTTATTTTTAGACCAGGATTTTTGATTTTTTTCGCAAATATTTTAGATCTTTGGCTATTTTCTTCCAAATTTTTGATTTTTGGCCAAAATCTTCGATTCGTTTGTTGAAATTTTGGATTTTTTAGTCTGCATTTTTCATCTTCAGGTCCGAGTTTTCGATGTTTTTTCTAAATTTAGGTCAAAAGGTCGAAAACTCAGGACCCACAAATAAAAAATGCAAACCAAGAAATCCAAAATTTCAACAAACGAATAAAATATTTTGGCCAAAAAATCAAAAATTTGAAATAAAATAGCCGAAGATCTAAAATACCGGCGAAAAAAATCAAAAATCCTGGTCTAAAAATAAAAATGCAGACCAAAAACTTGAAAATATAGGCAAAAGAAAAATAATTTGCATAATTCAATAGCCAAAAAAATCAAAAATTTGGAACAAAACGGCCAAAGATCTAAAATATCAGTCAAAAATCAAAAACTCTGGTTTAAAAATAACTCTTTTTAGCTTAAAATAAGTTCCGACGAGAAATGCTAAAATAATAGCGAACATTTTTTTTAATCACACAATAAAATCATTAATTCAAGTTAAGAAAATCTAAAATTTGGGACAAAAAATAAAAAATTAAGACCAATAATCTAAATTCGTACCTGAAAATCAAAGCGGTGGACAAAAAATAAAAAATCAACAAACAAATCGAAAATTTAAGTCAAAATAAAGAAAATTTCGGCCAAAAGACCAAAAATTTAAACCGAAAAAATAGAAAATACAAAATATAGGCCAAAAAAGTAAAAATCTACGATAAGGCCTAAAAAGGTAAAAATTTAGACGAAACATCGAAAACTCGGTCGTAAAGATAAAAAAATACATCGAAAATTTTTGTCAAAATAAAGAATATTTAGGTCAAAAATTTTAAAAAAATAGGAAAATACAGAAATCGAAAATATGGGCCAAAGAATCAAGAATCCTGATTTAATTGTAAGAATAACAAACGCAAACAAAAAAATCGAAATTTTAGGAAGAAACAAAATAATTCACCACTTTCAGCCCCCAAAAATAAGTTTCTGACCAAAAATTTCAAAATAATAGGCAAAAAATACAAAAAATCGCACAATAAAATCAATCATTCAAGTTAAAAAATCTAAAACATAGGACAAAAAATAATAAATTTAGAGCAAAAATCTAAAATTCGGGCCTAAAAATAAAAATGGTAGTCCAAGAGGACAAACGTTTTAACAAACAAACAAAACAAAATGATAATAATAAATAATAATAATAATAAATGCGGACTAAAAAATCGAAAGTTTCAGCAAAAAAATTCTCGCATCAATAATTCAGGTTGAAATATCTAAGAAATCAAAAATTGGAACCAAAATTAAAAATTCGGTCCAAAAGATCAAAACTGCCGACTAAAAAGTCGAAAATTAAATCGAAAATTTAGGTCAAAATAAAGAATATTTTAGATCCAAAAAAATTGAAAATACAGGAGGCTTAATAATAAAAAATGCAGAATATTCAAGTAAGAAATTTGATTAAATTAGTCTCAAAAATCAATTTATTGCTCAAAATATATATAGTAATAGTAATAGTAGTAGTAATAGTATATATTTTTAATAGCAAAACATTTTTAAAATGTTCTTTTTAATGGATCAAAAAAGTGAAACAAATTTGAAAGAGAATTCAAATAAAACAATTCACTTGGTTGGTATCATCCACAGTAGCGGCTCGTGTTGATGGTATAGAATACAATATACTCCTCGCCTTATACCAAGTGCACGTCGTCGTCGCGCGTACAAGATGATCCAGAATTTATTTGGCACCAAATGCACGTTCAGAGAGCGACCTCTCCTGCACCCCTCCAACCGCGCGTCTCCCCGCGGTAGCCAATATCCTGACGAAATGCCGTGCTAGATGGAAGCTGGCACCGTTAACGGCGCGCCGCGGCGTTGGGTTTTGTAGGGAAACAAATGCATTGCGATTTTTCACTATTTTTATGCATGCGTTGTTTAACATTTAAACTGGCAAAAATGTGTTTTAAGAATTAATTCAAAATTCCTGCTGAGCTTGAAACTGCAGGTAGTGCCATAGCCCCTTGGCTCTATATAACGAGCCGCCGCTGGTTCGGATGGACTCGAGAAAAAAAATCATAAAAGTTATAAACAATTTTACCCAAAATTTTATTATTTAATTGGCTTAAGTAGACTCGTATCTACACGATGGTGTTAAAAATTGAAAATTAAAGTCAAACATTGCTATATTCAACTTTGAAATCTTGTCGTTTTATTAAGGTAATTCAGGTGGACTCGAGAAAAAAAAAACATAAAAAAATTATAAACAATTTTACCTAAAATTTTACTGTTTAATTCGCTTAAGGGTGAACATCACCTTAACCTTTTCAAAAAATCAATTTTTAGTTTTTTGGCTTAAAATATTCCTTGGGATGTGTACTTTTTAATTTAGCATTCATCCAGAAACAGTCCGCCAGAAACATGTGAACCGGTTAACGAGAAGATTATCCAAAAAACGTCCCAGCGCGCTAGGCGAGTGTCAGGTACTCCTGGCAGAAGGTCAAAGCGACGGATGTACTTCAGGGATATCGACACAAGCCAGGGACGAAGAAGGAGATCTTCGACGCTCTCCGGTCCTGTCTACACAGAACTAAGCCGGGATGACTTGCTGGAACGGTGCTTAGGCGGGTGTACGCAAAATGGGAACGAAAGTTTCAACGCGACGCTCTGGCAGATGGCTCCAAAAGTTGTCCATTCCGGGAAGTCAGTGGTAGACATCGCGGCCGGTATTGCTGCTTGCAATTACAATGATGAACTTCACGACATTATGCAAATAATGCATATTCTGCAGCTTCAGGTCGGTCCGACGTGCTGCAATTTTTGCGTCAACGACGACGCCAAGCGAGTGAAGTTGACACATTCCACATTGATAAATACAACATTTTTTGATCCGCCATCTCGAATTTGACTAATCTTATAATAAATTCACGTTCGGCGACCGCAAAAACTCTGATATCCAAATTTTGGTGAAAATTGGTTGATACATATTTTTTTTGGTCCGCCGTATTGGATCCGCCATCTTGAACTTTACAAATTTGGCCTCAGATTCGTGTTTACCGATGCCGAAAACATATAATAGTTAATAGTCGTCGTGCAAACTGAACAAACGAGAAAGTTATCCCAAGTTAAACTTTCCCAAAACTTTAAACGCGTTTATCTCGAAACAGTATTTTTCAAAACTGCGGGGGAATATTCTCGGAAAGTTTACATCCGATTTCGATGCGGTTTTTTCCGACTGTATTAAGAATTGAATTGTCTAACGAAATACGAACTGGATTTTCGATATTTTGAAAATTCGATTTTTGGTGCACGTTTTTGTGACGAATTTTTGGGGCTGACAATGAGTTTTTTGTTCGGAAGGCCACCATTTTCGTAAAAATCAACTTTTTCAAAAAAGCTCCCGTATTTCGTTGCGAAATATTATGTAGAATAACATTCCGAACCGATTTTTATTATAACCTGGGGGACCAGGAATATCCCCGCAGCGATCTCGCTCAAGAGGCCGTCTGCGCCACCTGGTGCAGCGGCCTCAAGGTGACCGCGATCAGCGCGAAAAAAAAAATTGGGAGCCGGTCTATCACTAAATAAAATCATCAAAAATGATTTGCCCTTCTGACTTGTTTTCATGCCGAAAATAAAATACGAAAATTACCTATCTTTTCAGCGCTCAAGGTGGTGTTCCCCACTAACACGTTGACCGCTTTGTCAGTCACCGGTGACTGACACCGAAGTATTTCAATGGGGTCATGTCAGTCACCGATGACTGACAGTGAGTAACTACTTTAAACTTACTATTTAGCTCTGTCAGTTACGAATTTGATAAAATAAGCACATTCTTACTCATTTTATAAAATAAAATTTAAAAACAAAGAAAACTTTTTTGACATTTTACAAAAATACGTGTTGGCAGCCAATGTGTTAAATATACTTTCATCTATACGTTGGTGTAAAAATAGTGAGACATTGCTTCATGAAACTTTAAAATTTTGTCATTTATTGCTAGAAGTTCGGGTGGACTCGAGGAAAAATATAATTAAATAGTTTTAAACAATTTTACCACAAATTGTATTATTTAAATCGCTTAAGTAGACCCCTGTCTATACCTTGGTGTTGAGAAATTAAATTGAAAATTCGTCAAAGATGCTTTATTTATGTTTAACAAAACTCATAATCGAAAATCAATTTAAGCGCGATAACTTAAATTGCGGATTAACTATAGTATCACAGGTCAACGTTAGGTACATTCTTAAAGTTTGATTTATAATAAATCATAAATAATGAGGACATTGATATTAATTTTTATTCGGAGGTGGAGGCGCCAGGAAATGCGTGGTTGGAAAATTCGTGTCTATCTTAACATCGGTTGTAGCACCTTAGAAAACATTACATAATATATAAAAAGCAAATCATTTCCGAAATTATTTGTATATGATTGGAACAAAAATGTGAACATGTTTCCGATCGGGATCGAACCTGCAAATTCCAGCTTGCTAGGCTGTTGCGCTGCTAGTTATTATTAACAATACATATTATTGTTTATGCTGGAGGCTTCTACTTCGTTATACATTTTAAATATTATAATAAAACACTTTTAACTTTGTTTTGTATAACTTATATATTTATTTTTGTGACTTAAGTTTCGGTAATACAATTACCATTTTCAAACAAGAAGTGTTTTAAAAACCAATTTACAAAGGTATATATACAGGTAATATACAGATAAAAACTAATTATATAAGGGCTTTGAAAATAGGGGTGTAAATTAGGTCAAGCTGGTCGTTCAGTATAGGGATTTCCGGATTAGCGCGCATTTTGAGAATTTCCAGAGACTCTAGTAAATCCATTTTTTGACCTTTCTTTGCAACATGTATAACGGAAAGTACATCCGCGCGAAAAGAATGGTTTTCATTTAGAAGGTGTGTGGCGAAAGTTGATTTATCATGTTGCATGAGGCGGAAAGATCGTTGGTGTTCTTTAAGTCTAGTACTGAATTTTCGACCAGTTTGTCTGGGGTCGTTACAGTCTGTGCAGGTTAATTTATATATTCCTGACTTTTCAAAATTTGGTATGGGCGATTTATGGTTAAAAATACAATTATTTAATTTTGTAGATGGTTTAAATGCGATATTTACATTCAGTTTTCTTAATATGTTGCCAATTTGTGAACTAACATTGCCAAAAAATCTAAGAGATTTAAATTTTATGTTGGGTTGTATTGAATTTCCAGCGTATAAATATTTTGAATATTTTTTCATTCTGTGTTTTTTAATAAGTTGATCAATAGTATTTGTAGTATATCCATTGGAGACGGCAATTTGTTTAATGATATTTAATTCATTCATTAAGGAGTCTTCAGCTAGGGGTAAATTAAATGTTCTGTGAATCATTGAATTAAAGGCGGCCATTTTGTGTTTAATATGATGTCGAGATGTACTGGGGATCACTGAGTCTGTGCAGGATGGTTTGCGAAAAATGTTGAAAGTTAATTTATTGTTAATTTTAGTAATGGACAGGTCTAGGAAGTTAATATTTTGGTTAGTTTCGGACTCGACGGTGAATTTAATTTTGGGGTGTAGGTTATTAATGAAGTTAAGGAATTGTTTGAGTTGTCTGTCTGATCCTACAAAACAAGCCAATATATCATCCACGTATCGATACCACATTTTAATATGTTTTTTACTTAATGAAGAGTTCAAAATTTTTAGTGTAAGGTTTTTCATGAAGATGACAAAAATTTTTGACAAAAATCACGTAAATATCACGGTTCAAACGGAATTTTTAGAAATATTAAAACTTATTTTAGACAATAACTATTTTTCTTTTGACAACAAATTCTACAAACAAACGGAGGGTCTAGCAATGGGTTTCCCATTAAGCCCATTGCTAGCAGATATCTTCATGAAAAACCTTACACTAAAAATGTTTGTGGTATGGGAAATAAAAAAAAAATGTTTTTTCGCTATAACTTTGCAAATTTTGGACCAAAATTGAACGAGTAACCGCGCGTTTTTGTAGCTTTTTTTCAAGCTCTACAATTTTGCTATAGATCATCCCGATTCGATTAGTCAAAAATTGACCATAGAAGGCAGGCTCCCCGTCCGCCGGTTCCACCGCGTCAATTGCCGAAGACATATTTTTACTTTCTCCGTTACGAAGTACGAGAAAGTATTGTGATCGTGATTTTTTTTCAAAATTATTTTTTACGGAAATATCTGTTTTGGGGTCCCTAGATGCTATTTCAACAATTTCTGGAAAAAAAAAAATGTGTCTGTGTGTGTGCCTGTGTGTGTGGCGCGCTGTATCTCAAAAACTAATAGAGCAATTAATATGAAACTTTGAACATCCGTCTTATTTGATAATCTAAAGAACTGAAAAGCTTTTGGTAAAATTTCGTACACCAAAAGTGGGCGTTTACCTTAACTGTTTTTTTTTGTTTTTTACCAATATTTTCTTAAATATGAAAAATATCACAAAAACATTTAAACAAACTTTGAATACAACAAAGAAATAAACATCTTTTGCTTGAAAACATTTTTCATAAAATCATTTTTATTCGAGAAAAAAATTTATTATTATTTTTTTAATTTTTGGTTTATAATTATAAAACGATAATAGTTACAGCAAATGTATGTTAATAATAAATATAGAGAATGCTAAAATGAATAACTTATAAAGAATAAGTTTTTTTCGAAATCCCTTGTGTTTGAGTAAATTGAGTTTTTAAATTTGAAGTATAATTTTTCCATCTTTCATAATTTTGACGTTTTAAACGTCCATTTCATCCGCTCGATGTACATTTAAAATATGATTTAAATTGAAAATAAACCATGAAAGAGCCAATATAAATGATACCATCAAGTCGGAAAAAGTAACATGATGGCCACATCACCATTTTTTTTACACGTTCAGTGGTTGCGGCACTACGTCCGCACTATTTAACGTTGGAAAAGAGAAGTTCATTTCAGTGTTGCTGAAGAAACCTCAACTTCGTTCATCGTCGCAGTTATTCAAGAACGAAGATATCCAAAATGAATATTTTGGTACATCGTATGACTTTCGGACTCTCTACTGTGCGCAATTTTCAATTAATTTCGAAGCAATATGCAGCTAAAGGTGGGTATTTCTTAATCTACATTTTCGATTACACGTATCAGAAAGAAGACAGCCTCCGCCATGGCAGCCATTTCGTGCCGCGGCGGAACCAGCGGACGTGGAGCCTGCCTTCTATGGTCAATTTTTGACTAATCGAATTGAGTCACTCATTTTCTTCGTCTTTTCAAGCTCTACACTTTGTCTCAGGTCAAAAATTCTATTTCTTTAACGAAACGAGATTATTGCGATAATTCAACTCATGTATAAAAAGGTGCATTTAAAACGGCGGACAAAAAAATTTGCAAATGGTTAAAAATGTATTTACCTTCACCATGACAACGATCTCTATATTAACAATTTTAGTAAACAGCTGACTTTAGTTGTACTCTGGCAGTTCGCGTCAGTTCTGAATACCTGCGGTGAAATATAATTAAAATCCGTTTCGGACACGCTTCCACGTGAAAATTGTTTCAGGATTTTCATTCCGATTGATGTATAAGTTGAGTAAGTATTGTCCATTCACCAATAATATACATTTAGTTACGTACATTTGTAATTAAAGCCCGACATATTATTTCGTACTTCGGCCGAGTGTCGTGAGATGTCGCAAGTGTACGGTAGCGCTGCCACAATGCTGAATTGGATTGCATTTAATATCCATCTTGTTCTATCATGTTCTAATAGTATAAAATAAACATTTTTATATTTGCGCACTTGGCGTCTTCTCTTTTATGTGTGTCGGAAATAAGTGCAACGGCGATTAAACGATCAGCCGTTATTGGTCTCCTAATTTGTGTCGCTTGTAGTGTGTGTGTGTGCGTGTGCGTGTGTGTGAGAAAATTATAACCTATAATATAATATAAGAAACGTCAGAAATGTATGGAATGTATACTAAATGTAAGTAATAATATTTACTTATACAAAGCAATAATTATAAATATCATTTTAACGGCTAGATCTCAGTTTTTATCCCACTCGCAAACGCGCAGGTGCGAATTTCGCTATTCCCGTGGCACTCAACGATTTTCATTTTACCCATACACGATTTTGACGATTGGTGCTTCATCCAATTCCATTAGAAATAAACAATGCTCTTTCACCTATTGTACTCTTAATTAACATAAATTGCTAATATATAATTATTCGTTAAATTATCTTAACAAATACCACTCGCGGTTATAATTTCGGCAGGATAAATTTTATTTTAAGCACTCGTCATTTCATCGCAAATTTCTTGAATGAATTGAGATTAGGCAAAATCCACTCGCGCTAAAGCTTTCCATCTCAATTCATTCTCGAAATTTGTGTCGATTCAATGGCTCGTGCAAACAAATAAAATTTATCCGACCAAATTAAACCTCTTGTGGTATTACCCCCGACAAACCGTAAAAATTGCATCTTCCTCTCTGCAAAATTGTAGACCTTGAAAAAAAGCTACAAAACGCGTGGTTACTCCTTTAATTTGGACCAAAATTCGCAGAGTTATAGCGAAAAAACAATTTGTTTTCCTTCCCCCCACCCCCTTAAAAAAGCTCAAGGTCTCATGATTCAACAACTCAAAAATAAGCTTTTCTAGACACCCTCTACGCAAAGAAAAAAAAATTGCGTTTCCCTTCACTTTCCTACTTAAATGTCTAATTTGACTGTACTATTGGCAATCACGGACCGAAATGTTTTTTTCCTGCCAAAACTCTATCTGAAATTTTCAAACGGCAACGTTTTTCCTGTTAAAACAGGAAATAAGTAATTTCTCTTAATATTTACATGCTAGATATATATTTTCTCTGAAAATATATTTATTTTTTTATTAGAAGTTGGCACTCGCGTGGTATACAGTGTGTGGACAGATGGAGTTGACGAAAGGAAAAAAAACTTTATTATTAATTTTACGGCAAAAAGTCATTCTTTATAAAAAATTCTGCTTGTCAAAAAAAAAATTGTTTGTCATCAAAAAAATTGAGATCAGATATATAGGGTGTTAATAATTAAGAAAACAAGAAAATGCTTCAAGAGATAAGAACCATTATTTTTTATTTTATACAAAATGTTTATTAAACAAAGTTGTTTATAAGCTAAAATGTAGCATAAATACAAATTATTAAATAAAAATTATCATTTTAGCTATTTACAATAGTTCGTGATTGTAGGCGATTATTTGGATAATTTAACAAAAAATCAAGATACCCGATTCCGTAAACGTCAATGTTACGTATTCAAAAATGTTAACCAAAGAAGAGCGTGTTTATTTAGTACAGTGCTACGGAATTGGAAATGTATGTTATCAATACGAATTGATCTTTTCCACGAAAAATTTCCAAATACGGCTGTGTCTAAGGAAGCACTATGAAAACTAATTAAAAAATTCACTGAAACTGGCTCAGTAATGAATGGGAAGAAAACGAAGAAAAACTACGATGAAGATGACACGTTGGTGCAAATTATATCGAAAACAGAAGGTTTTCCAGATGAATTTGTTTCACCGACGAATCTACATTTTGCACCAACGGGCGTATCTACCCAAAATAGTTGGCACTGGGCTTTCGAGAATCCTAATTACGTCACCAATGGAAAAAGTCAACGTAACAAAAAAGTTAATGTATGGTGTGGAATTATGTTTGATAGAATCATTGGACCATATTTTATAGAGAACAATTTAAACCAGCACGTATACTTGGACATTTTTGAAAGATTTATCTTACCACTTCCAAATCCGTTAGAGCCAGAAATTCGGAATAACATGTTTTGGCAGCACGATGGCTGTCCAGCTCATTCAATGGTATTGATCAGACAATGGTTAGATCAGCATTTTGGTGAAAGGTGGATAGGAAGGTTTGGCCCAATCGATTATCCTGCTAGGTCACCTGACATTACTCCTTTAGACTTTTTCTTGTGGGGTACCGTAAAACAAAGGGTCTATTCAAATAATTTGCCACATGATACGGAAGTATTAAAAGACCGCATTTCAGGAAGCTATAAATGAACCATTCATAAAGTGTACAATGAATTTATTAGGAGAGCGGAAAAGTGTGTCGAAGTGGGAGGTAGTTATGTAGAATAAAAATTATCAATTGTTTAATAAACATTTTGGATAAAATAAAAAATGGTGATGTGGCCATCATGTTACTTTCTCCGACTTTATATTTACGTTTTCATGGGTTTATTTTCAATTGAAATCATATTTTAAATGTACATCGAGCGTTGCGTAAACTCTGATGAAACTGACGTTTAAAACGTCAAAATCATGAAAGCTGGAAAAATTATACTTCAAATTTAAAAACTAGGTTTACTCGAAAACTAACGAGATTTGGAAAAAAACTTATTCTTTAGAAGTTGTTCATTTTAGCATTCTCTACAATTATTATTTACATAAAATTGCTGTAACTATTATCGTTTCATAATTATAAACCAAAAATTTAAAAAAATTAATAAATGTTTTTCTCGAATAGCAATGATTTTATGAAAAATATTTTCAAGCAAAAGCTATTCATTTCTTTGTTGTCTTCGATGTTTGTTTAAATATTTTTGATGATATTGTGATATTTTTTTATATTAAGGAAAATATTGGCAAAAAACAAAAAACAGTTAAGGTAAACACCCACTTCCGATGTACGAAATTTTACCAAAAGCTTTTCAGTTCTTCGGATTATCAAATAAGACGTATGTTCAAAGTTTCATATCAATTGCTCTATGGGTTTTTGAGATACAGCGCACACAGACAGACACACACACACACACACACACACAGACACACACACACACACAGACACACACACACACAGACACAAAAAAAAAATTTCCAGAAATTGTTGAAATGGCATCTAGGGACCCCAAAACGGATATTTCCGTAAAAAAAATTTTTGAAAAAAAAATCACGATCACAATACTTTCTCGTACTTCGTAACGGAGAAAGTAAAAATAATGGTTCTTATCTCTTGAAGCATTTTGTTGTTGTTTTTTTTTAATTTATTAACACCCTGTACATCTGATCTCAATTTTTTTGATGACAAACAATTTTTTTCGGCAAGCAGAATTTTTTATAAAGAATGTCTTTTTGCCGTAATATTAATAATAAAGCTTTTTTTTCCTTTCGTCAACTCCATCCGTGGACACACTATATAAATTACAAAGGTATGATACATAAATCCGGAGTTAAAACCCGTGGAAAATTATGCAAGCTTTTTTTATTTTCTAAATACGTACTTAAAATGTGGAGAGCTGTATTCCACTCGTGGAAGATTTATTACCGACAATTTTGCATTTGCTATTTTCGTGCTCACCGTATGGTTCGATTTTGTCTCTTTGTTTGAAAGTATAACTGTCGTTACGTAAGTGTAAATATATGAAGCTTGCAGGATCGTAAAAATGGCTTCCATTAATCCAGATGGAATATTATCTGCTGTTATTAACAATATTGAATCCAAAACCCAACAATCATTAAAATTAATAATATTTAAGCCACATACACATACACAAGAAACACACAACATCGTCAATTTTTAAGGTTAAAATATATTTGAAGTAACTAAATACCGCATGCAACGCACTTACAAAATCTCCATATCCATCCTTCAAATAAGCCTATTTTTTAAATACCAACAAGGTAGATGTTTCAATCAAGCAGTTGGGATTACAGTGCAGCTATTATTTCTCGGCAGATGGGGGTACAGTTTACGCAGGGTGCAAAAGTATTCGAGAAGTACAAGATAACATATCTCCGCGTGTTCGCACCACATAATTGAATAACACTTCGTGGCAATTCTGCGTTTATACAGGGTGTATTTGAAATAACGAACAGGCTCGCAACCACAAAGAGATTATATTATTTTTAAACAATATTCGCAATTATTTTGTTTATAACTGTAACAAAAAGCCCGCAATTAATTATTAAAGTTAATGGGTGAAAATACGCAACATGTTTGGGGGCAGTGGTAATGTGACCTAATTTTTAAACGGCATCGGCTTTAGATATCGAATTACAACAAGCGCGTAGGAAATATCTGAGTGCTCTTTAATGAACTTGAGGACTGTTTATCTTTTACAAAAAAAAAAACGTTGCGAGAACACTTCAAATTTCGGAGGCAAGAAATCGGATCTTGCGTTTTAAATAAACAAACACATTCCATGCAGACCTAATTAAATGAGAAAAGCATCAATTCTCAAAATGTTTAAAAAACCTCGAAAAATTAGGAAAATTCAAAAAAAAAATTTCGAATAAATTCTGACGAAAATAGGTTCACAAATATTTTGTGTATGTGCCCTTAAATGCCTATTCGTTATTGTAAATAGTTTCATCATCAGTTTTTCTGATTGCCGAGTAAAATTTCATTGGATAATATTTAATAGCATTGGATATACAGTACACATACACAGATATTATTCAAAAATATTAATACGAGTTCGACAAATTTTAGGGTGAAGAAAAACCATGTAATTCGTTTTTGACCCCAAGTGGGCATATTACCCATATTAGGGTCCATTTTTTTTTAAATTTAATTTAAACTAATTACATGGTTTTTCTTCCCCCTAAAATGAATCGAACCCATATTTTACCAATTTTCGATCCGTGCCGCGGTTTTCCAGATATGTGGGGTGGAACTTAAAAAAAACACCCAGTATAATACTTATCCATTTTTTTCGAATGCTAGTAGGATTTACACTATGAACTTTGTTCATTTTGGAATTATTAGCAATTATTGTTAATATAAATTTGATGTAATTATTATCATTTTATAATTATAGATCACAAACAATAAAAACATTTGATTTTACTTTTTACTTACTTTGAACGATTCACTTTACTCTTCCCCTTTCCTTAAATTCGAATTATATATTATGGGAAGACATAAGGAACAGAAATACAAAATACTCCGGCCGTTCAAGACCACCCCCCCCCCCCCTGGTAGGGCTACTTTGAACATGCATTTAAATACTACACTTGTTTCATGAAAACTCGTACAAGCTTATAAAAAAATGGTAACGAAGTACATTGATAGGTATGAGTTAGGTGTGAAAAATAACGAAAGTTTAATTAAATGTTTTTAAAATTTTTTATTTCAAAAAATCAAAAATAACTAGTATATAAGTAACAAAAAATGTAATTCTGTTACATTACCTCAAAATAGGTACCTAATAGAGATGGGCGATGTTTCACGTATCTGTGATTTTTCACTGGTATCGTAAATCACAGGTCGTTACTGTTACTAATTTAACTGCTACTTAAAATCACTGCTACTTAAAATCAATGTTACTTAAAATCACTGTTACTTAAAATCACTGCTACTTAAAATCACTGCTATTTAAAATTACTGTTACTTAAAATAACTTAATTAAAATCACTGCTACTGTGAATCACTACTACTGCTATTTAAACTATGACAAACTGTGATTGCTACTTAAACTGTGACTGTTACTTTAAACATAATTATAAGCAGACAGTACAAGGTGGCATTTACTTTATTCTCCTATTTGTGCAGAGTATTGTATTTAAATTTTGAATCAATATTTAATAAATAAGACAAATATTTATAAAATGCCTATACCTAACAATTATTAATTAATTAATTGAGATTTTATAAAAACGAAAAAATTTCCCGGCATGGAATTGAACCACAAACTCGCTGTGATCGAAAGTAATGAGTGCGACGACTTAATAAACCCAAAATGACACAAAATTCATTTTAATTTAAGATTCAGTGCAAATATCTAATCACACATTTTACAACAATACCACGAAACTAATTTTGAAATTACAAACTTCATGAACTGAAAAAAAAGAATGAAAACAATTTACCAAACTGCGAAAATCTCCAAATGCTCCTTGTTCAGGTGTTCAAAAAAATTAAAACAAAAATCTTCAAAAATCCATATCTATATTGAACATTGTTGAATTTACAAAAACCAAATTAATTTTGATTTAACGATACTTCGGCCATTGAGGATAATTTCTTATGGAATTTTGCCTGCATGTTTAATATTTTCTTCTGCGATTGTTCAAGTGTTAAAAAATAAAACGAAAATCTTCAAAAGGTTTTTTGATGATTTTCTGTATTGAAAATTGTTGAATTTACAAGAACCAAATTGATTTCGAATAAGCGGTACTTCGGCCATTGGGGATAAGTTTTATGGAATTTTGCCTGCACGTTTTATATTTTTTTCTGCGATGTTTATGGTCAAGTGCTCAAAAAATTAAAACGAAAATTTTTAAAAATCCATACTTCCATTAGAAAATGTTGAATTTACAAAAACCTAATTGATTTTGAATAAGCGATACTTCGACCATTGAGGATATTTTTTTAAGGAATTTTTTCTACGCGTTTTATATTTTTTCTGCGATGTTTTCATTTATGTACTCAAAAAAATAAAACTAAAATTTTCAAAAATCCTTCTCCATTAAAAAATGTTGAATTTACAAAAACCAAATTTATTTTGAATAAGCGATACTTCGACCATTGAGGATATTTTTTAAGGAATTTTTTCTAGGCGTTTTATATTTTTTCTGCGATGTTTTCATTCATGTGCTTAAAAAAATAAAACTAAAATTTTGAAAATCCATATCTCCATTAAAAATTGTTGAATTTACAAAAACCAAATTGATTTTGAATAAGCGATACTTCGACCATTGAAGATATTTCTTTAAGGAATTTTTTCTACGCGTTTTATATTTTTTCTGCGACGGTTTCATTCAAGTGTTCAAAGAATTAAAACGAAAATTATCAAAAATCCATATGTTCATTAATAAATGTTGAATTTACAAAAACCAAATTAATTTTGAATAAGCGATACTTCAACCATTGAGGATATTTTTTTAAGGAATTTTTTCCACGCGTTTTATATTTTTTCTGCGATGTTTTCATTTATGTGCTCAAAAAAATAAAACTAAAATTTTCAAAAATCCATCTCCATTAAAAATTGTTAAATTTACAAAAACCAAATCGATTTTGAATAAGCGGTACTTCGACCATTGAAGATATTTCTTTAAGGAATTTTTTCTACGCGTATTATATTTTTTTCTGCGACGTTTTCATCCAAGTGTTCAAAAAATTAAAACGAAAATTATCAAACTTCCATATGTCTATTAAAAAATGTTGAATTTACAAAAACCAAATTGATTTTGAATAAGCGATACTTCGACCATTGAGGATATTTTTTTATGGATTTTTTTCTACGCGTTTTATATTTTTTCTGCGATGTTTTCATTCAAGTGCTCAGATAAATAAAACTAACATTTTCAAAAATCCATATCTCCATTAAAAATTGTTGAATTTACAAAAACCAAATTGATTTTGAATAAGCGATACTTCGGCCATTGAGCATATTTTTTAAGGAATTTTTTCCATCCGTTTTATATTTTTTCTGCGATGTTTTCATTTATGTGTTCAAAAAAATAAAACAAAATTTTTCAAAAATCCATCTCCATTAAAAATTGTAAAAATTACAAAAACCAAATTGATTTTGAATAAGCGGTACTTCGACCATTGAAGATATTTCTTTAAGGAATTTTTTCTACGCGTTTTATATTTTTTTCTGGGACGTTTTCATCCAAGTGTTCAAAAAATTAAAACGAAAATTATCAAAAATCCATATGTCTATTAAAAAATGTTGAATTTACAAAAACCAAATTGATTTGAAATAAGCGACACTTCGACCATTGAGGATTTTTTAAGGATTTTTTTCTACGCGTTTTAAATTTTTTTTCTGCGAAATTTTCAATCAAGTGCTCAAAAAATTAAAACGAAAATCTTCAAAACCCCATATCTTGAATTTACAAAAAACAAATTGATTTTGAATTAGCGATACTTCGGCCATTGAAGATATTTCTTTAAGGAATTTTTTCTACGCGTTTTATATTTTTTCTGCGATGTTTTCATTCATGTGCTCAAAAAATAAAACAAAAATTTTCAAAAATCCATATCTCTCCATTAAAAATTGTTGAATTTACAAAAACCAAATTGGTTTTGAATAAGCGATACTTCGACCATTGAGGATATTTTTTTAAGGAATTTTTTCTGCGAAATTTTCATTCAAGTGCTCAAAAAATTAAAACGAAAATCTACAAAACTCCATATCTCTATTGAAAATGATTGAATTTACAAAAACCAAATTGATTTTGAATTAGCGATACTTCGGCCATTGAGGATAATTTTTGTGGAATTTTGCCTGCATGTTTTATATTTTTTTCTGCGATGTTTTTGTTCAAGTGTTAAAAAATTAAAACGAAAATCTCCAAAAGGATTTTTGAAGATTTTCTGTATTGAAAATTGTCGAATTTACAAAACCCAAATTCATTTCAAATGAACGGTACTTCGGCCATTGAGGATATTTTTTATGGAATTTTTCCTGCACGTTTTATATTTTTTTTCTGCGATATTTTTGGAGAAGTGCTCAAAAAATTAAAACTAAAATTTTCAAAAATCCATATCTGTATTGGTTATTGATTTTATTTCAAAATAATTCTACGAGAACAGAGCAAGTCATCTTTCAAAAGAAGCGTTTTTTCAGAGGTAAAACCAAAATAGCAAAATATTTGCCACATACCTAAAACTTTCCAACTTTTCAAATTTACTAAACAAACATTATATTATAAGATTCTGCAAAAATCTCCAAATATTTCTCAAATTTTGAAGTGAAAAGGATAGTCGTATGTTTATTTGGTATATTTATTTGGTATAGCAGATAATATAGCCAAAAAATTACCTTCACTCACCGGTATAATATCGAAAGGAATACTATTGGACCGTATTGGACACACAGGTGGACAAATATCATATCAAAAACTTTTTTGAGGAACCATTAACAATTTTAGAAGGTGTTACGAGTTTACTAACCGTGATCACAGTCACAGTTTAAAATCACTGGTATCAGAAAGTTGCAATCACAGGTAACAACGTGATTCAAAAGTAGCACTTTTGCCCATCTCTAGTACCTAACATTCTCTCACAAGTAGGTAGATTTAATACTATTTAAAATTATAGTGTATAGTGTAGTAAGTATCAAGGACGGCAAGTGCGTTATAACGGTGGAGGGTAATAGTGTGGGGACCGACGCGTTAGCGGAGGTCCCCATATTTACCCGAGACCGGTAGCATTAATGCCCGAGATGCTTACACTATTTTTTGCCCGATCGATTGGTTGATTTATTAATTAAAATCTTTTTTTAAATGACACTCCGAAAATGTGAATTCTGTCAAGTCGGCTAATGCGCTCTGGTGTGCCATGATTTTTTATTTAAAAAAATTTAAGTTGGCACACATGTTGGTATTGACATACAAAACGTCAGATCTTTCTAAAAGTCACAATTATTTCGTGGTCACAATGGTTTACAGTAACCAGCAAAAAAAAAAATATTTTTAATAATATAAACTATGAATACGTAAAAAAAATTAAAAAAATATTCTCCAGTTTTAAACGTGTTATCGATAATATTGCTAAAATGCTTAGCTCAGATCATGCGTCTCAAAACATAATTCAGGATATTATACACTTCAGGGCTTTTTTTATTCGATAAAAATGTTATTATAATTTACTGCGCTGTAACCGAATTAAAAAATTTAAAATGTTGTATATGGTATCTGAAAATTACAATTTTACCATCATCAGTTTGATTGATTTTCTCGAATAACTAAATTATTACAATAAATAAAAATTATGCACGACAGATGCTGTACAACAATGTGATACCGAAAATGGATGGGGCGCAGATTAGCGCATTATTGGATATAAGCTTTCAGGCGAAAAGATAAATATGAATAATGGACCTTCACTGTGGACGTTCTTGTGTAATAATTTAATTATTAATATTATACGTTGTAAAAAGAAAAAGGGGAAAACATAAATATTTTATGGAGTAAATAACGAGTGTCGTTAAAGTTACAAAGGCCGGCCTTGACACAAAGGTTAATGTAGAATTGTTAATTTTCATGACTTGATATTTTCGACTTGAAATGTTTAAGAAAGCGAAACGAAATGTGGATTATACAAAGAAATAAAGTCCGTTTATGTAAATATTTAACCTGTTCGTAATTCTTTAAAATATGTATATAAAAATAGTACCTTCCATATCAATAAGTTATTTGTTACTGATATTTTAAAGACTAAAATTTGATACTCTCACAAGAGACAAGCATTAAATAGAAAGACGAAAAGTAGTCCTAATAAGACTTAATTTTGCAGAATTACGAACAGATTGAATATTTATATATTTAGGCTACTTTCCGTTTTAATTCAATCCTTCTGTAACAAGATTGTATTATGTGTTTAATTTTAATGTTTCCCTGTAATTTGATGTTTTCCGTTGGGATATAAATAAATAAATAAACAAGTGAGGGTTTTCAATTTTAACCTTTAAAATACCATTAAAAAAATTGAGATAATTGGTACCGAAACTACTTTTCCACGGATTAGGGGGGTAAGTGTCGCATCGAAAACTGATGCATTTTTGATGGTCAGCATATACATAATTCTGAAGGTAATATCAAATATTAAGAAATTATATTTTGCACGTGTAGAGGGAAATGGTTAAACTAATCGTCTATAGAATTTTTTTTTTTAATCATTAGACAAACTGTATAATTTATCCTGAAAATTACCAATTTGGATGAATATCTAGAGCTTTTCTCTGCAAAGAACTAAAAATGTAATGCTACAGAAAAATAGTTTATACCTTTGAAAACAATATGTACGTAATAAAATGGTCATTAGTTTTCAAATAAAGTCGCAAAAACGTAAGAGCTGCACCTTTGCAAACACGAATTTGCTTCATTTTCGCCGTTGTAATGAACGCCACCTGCATGAAACATTTTGTATCAACCTTGGAGGCGTGTACAAACAAATTTACGGCCCAAGATAGTAGCGATTGTCATTTTCTATTAGACTATTCTGGTCTAACTCTGGCGCGAGGCACTTACCCCCTTAAGCTAATTTATTTTTTGTCTTTATTTCATTTAACCTAATTTATTTGGTTACATCACACTTTAAATCGAATTGAACATTCACCATATTTCAACCACAATTAATTACATGCGCATTTTTCAATTCGAGATCTAGCATTTCAACGTAAAATAATTAGTTCCACCACAAAATAAATTACGGTCGTCGTCAGCAATAAATTAATCGTCATGTAATAGAGTCCAGGAAAAGGGCTAATCCAAACTTACACGCCTTTCAATTACTCCAAACCCCGCTTTACTTCCTGCATCCGAGGATATTTATTAACACGTGAGGTGAAGTCAACCCCGTATGCCCAGGGATCGATTCCCGGACGCAGATGGGCCTCGAAAATATAAGACGAAATCGCATAATTTAAATTAAGCGAGGAGGTGGGAAAGGAAAGTTTTAATGCATCACTGGAAATTATTCAAGGAAATTTTAAATTGAAATCTCTCGAGTGGAATCATAGTGCGACAACTGTATTCGCCATTCGGTGTCTGAGTAATACGGCATATGGTATGCGAAACTTTAAGGGATTGATTTAATTAATTTTATTGAATCTGTGTAAAGTAAAATATTACAAAAATATTAAGTTTAGGCTAACAAAAAGCTTAACATTAATAACTATTTATCACCAATCGGCAATAAAGCCATATTTTATCTGCCGCTAATACCGGCAATCTCAGACTCGTTCGATGAAGAATCACTTTACTGACGGTAAATAATGATTATCATAATCTTATTGATTTTGCAACAGTAAATAATAATAATAATCAAATCGTCAGTTTTGACTGAATTTAACTACATGAATGAGTTTAAATTCCACAGATAATTATAATAATATAATTTAAAACGAAATATATATTCGTAAATCTGTGATTAATATAAAAGTCTTGGTTAGAGATCGTAAAGTAAATTATTTAAAAAACTCGTTTGTTATGCTTTAGAAATTGTTAGGTCGAACTTTGCGGACGATTTCAGAAAAAGTAAATTTTCTACTGCAACAACTATTTCCCTGGCTAATACCAATATTTGTAACACATAAGTTATCTATTGTGTAATGCCCTTCATGGACAAACCAGGGAAGTAGAAAATTTACTTTTTCTGAAATCGTCCGGAAACTTCGAGTCTGGGAAGTACTATTTTTCAAGACTCAAATGTCACAATCGTGTACAATTTATGGAGTCATCACTATTGTACATACAATATGTCTCTGTAAATTGGAACCATATGGAAAACTTCTTTGTTATTAAATTTAGGAAAAAATGTTATTCTTCATAAAAAGTTCTGCATGGTCTAAAATCTAAAATGCAACCTTCAGATATCTAATTTTTTTTAATGGTTTACTAGATTTCTCAAAAAATATTAATTTTGCTCTAGAGTATATTTATTTTTGACAATATCGATAAATGTTATTCATGTAATCACAACTAAAAGCCACGTTAAAATTTGTAATAACGTCCGTTTACATTGAAAAAACTGTTTTTTTTTCTTTATCGAAACATACCTCTAAAATAAGAACGTACATTTAATTGTAGTTACCTGTAATCTAGTATTCACTGGCAAGTGACAAGAAATTTTTGACAGTGACTATTAAAACGTGTTAGAATTTATAAAATACATACAAATGGCAGTGTTATTAACTTGCGAAGAAAAAATTGAAATTGTTTTGATTGTAGGAGAAAACTATAAAACACATAGAGAAGCAGCAAGTATTTTTAACATCCCAATAGAAATATTAGTCATTCAACTGTGGCGAAAATAGTGAACAAATTCAAGACCAGTGGAAGCATTAAAAATAATTTTAATGTAAAACCCCGAAAATTAGTTGCCAATGAGAACACACAGTTAGAAGTAATGCTGTCTGCTGTAGAATATCCAAAAATGTCATTGCGCAAAAGGAAATCCTTGATACAGAATAATGTAAGTAAAGATACAGTGGCAAGAATTTTAAAACTAAATAAATACAGACCATTCAAACCAAAATTCGTTCACACATTGAAAGAAAGGGATTATGATTGACGCTTTGATTTTTGCTGTCTCATCCAAGGAATGTTAGAAGATGATCCTTTTTTTATGAGACGTATAATTTTTTCCGATGAGGCAACATTTTCTGCAAATGGAATAGTCTCGTCACAGCATTTTCGCTGGTGGTCTGAGAAAAATCCCAATTTTACAATAAAGACTCGTGAACAATATTCGTTTAAAACGAACATGTGGTGTGGTATTTATAAAAACAGATTAATTGGACCGTTTTTTTTCCACCAATCTATGAATGCCGAACGTTATTTACAATTTTTACAAAATCACATCAATGATTTTATAGACGAACTTCCCTTACAAGAACGTCAATGTATTTGCTTCCAGCAAGACGGTGCCTCATGCCACAGCACATTAAATACTAGGAACTATCTTGAACATATTTTCAAAGGAAAAGTGATTCACAGATATTCCGATCTTATTTGGCCTGCTAGATCCCCTGACAACCCTTCTGGATTTCTACTTATGGGGTCACTTAAAACAAAAAGTTTACCAACAAGGGCTGTTTCAAGATGTTAATCATTTGGAGAGAATAATTTCAGAATCATGCCGGGAAATGATAAGGAAACCTTTGCGGGAATTTGCCAATAGAACAATGATATGTATTGAAAGAGAGGGTGGATATGTCGAGGCAATAGTGGAATAGGTGAAAATTAAATTTGGATTTTTTTCATTAATAATTATGTTAGCGACACAATTTACTTTTTGTATTTATTGTTTTATTTGCAAATTAAAAGGAAAGGTTATCATGTTTTTATCAATCACAAGAGAAAAATGTTAATAACAAGATCCATGCTAGAAGGTTGTAATTGAATATTTTAACGTGGTTTTTAGTTGTGCTCAACTTCTCTTAATAACATTTATCGATATTGTCAAAAATAAATATACTTTACTCTAGAGCAAAATTCATATTTTTTGAGAAATCTAGTAAACCATTGAAAAAGTTAGATATCTGAAGGTTGCGTTTTAGATTTTAGACCATGCAGAACTTTTTATGAAGAATAACATTTTTTCCTAAATTTAATAATAAAGAAGTTTTCCATATGGTTCCACTTTACAGAGACATACTGTATACTGAAGGAAAAAAAATTAAACTCTTGAAATTCGTGAAATTTCGTCCATTTTCAAACCGCCATAACTCGGCGTATTTTCAATCGATTTTGATGAATCTCTGAGGGCGAAAAACTTTGAAGTGTTCTCTTTAAAGCCATGCGTGCGAACTTAATCGTAACCCTTTCCGCCCCCCCCCCCCCTCTAGCGCCCCTGTGAAAAAAAAGTTTCTTCTGGAAACCATGTCCAACTTTGACGATATCTGCAGTTTTGGAAAATTTTTGTCGACTCGATCCACCATATAGGTATTAAAATTTGATCAATTCCCAATGCAGGACTCAAAGAACGAAGTTCTTATGACGATTTCGCACCAAGTTATGGGTGTTTGAAGAAAAAGTGCATTTTGAGGTTTTTCGCACAAAACTCAGTAACTTTTCAACCAAATTTGATGATTCTTTCGGAAAAAGATTTTAACTCTACTTTGAGGGGGTAAACTCAGGTTGGAATGATCCATTTTCAAGCCCTTCAATCTCGAACAAAAAAAACACGTTTTTGGGCAAAAAGACGTCCAATTTTGGCAACGTGTACCGAGTAGGAAAAAATGTGTTGACTCGATCCACCAAAAGGGCATTGAAATGTGTTCAATTACCTGTGAAGGACTCAAAAAACGAAGTTCATACGGCGATTTGGCCCAAAGGTATGGGTGTCTGAAAATAGTGCATTTTGTGGTCTTTTTATTTTTTTGCTTGGTGGGGCGTAGAGCCTTCTCCGTGAGTGGGAATAAATCATCTCAAAGAGGATACATTTTGCTTTTGATTTCTCAAAAGATCGTCGAAATCGGTTAGATAGAAGCCGTGTTATGGCATTTGAAAATTACCTAAATTTTTACAAATCTTAAGTGTTTCATTTTCATTTTTCCGTCAGTGTAATTTGTTTGTTTTTATTGGACGAAGGGAAAAATGGACGAATGGTGGTGAGTTAGGCACACATTTTTTTCCGACCCTACAGAAATCGTTAAAGTAAGCCTTTTTTGACCTAAAATAAAGTTGTTAATGGAGTTCTAAGGTACAAAATGCGATATTCATGATTTCGTGCAAACAATGAATTCTCGTGCATACCTCAAAAAACATGCAAGGAAGATTTCATTCGTGGAAACGAAAACAATTTCATTGAAAAACTTCGGACGAGTCAAAAAAACACAAAATTCGCTTTTTTCAAACACCCACTAACTTTGCGCCAAATCGTCGTAGGAACTTCGTTATGTGAGTCCTGCGCAGGTAATTGATCACATTTCAATGCCCTTTTGGTGGATCGAGTCGACACATTTTTTCCAACTCGGTACACGTTGCCAAAATTGGACGTCTTTTTGCCTAAAAACGTGTTTTTTTTTTGTTCAGGGGTTGAAGCGTTTGAAAAAGGATCATTCCAATCTGAGTTTACTCCTTTAAAGTAGAGCCAAAATGGGATTTTTTCCCGAAACAATCATCAAAGGACCCCGCAATAATCTTATGGGATTTGTTTCCCGGTAAAATCGACTCATTTTCACATATGTTACAGTTCATGATCTACCGAAAAAAATATGTCATGGGCGCAAGCCTTAATAATGAACAGTTTTTTTAATTGCAGCCAGTCAAAGACGAAAAACTCTATATGTGCGAGTATCGTTTAGGGACACTTGCGGCTCAAAAAATCTCGTACAAAAATAATTATAACTCAAAATAAAATATAGTATAAGGCAAATCCGAGTAAAACTCAAGTGTAAGAGCGCACTATTATAATTCACTATGATACACATAAATCCTACTTTTTATTCTAATAGTTTTGCTTTTTAATTTTTAATTTTTGTTCTGTTCTCTTTTGTCCTTAAGGCAGGTGACTTGATTGGCATCCATCCGTTCCTTTTATGTATTATTACATTTTCGCGGTTTGAGCCTTTCTCAGTGTATACAAAAGAAATAATATAAATCAGATAAAATAATACGATAATACAGAATGGAGGAGCTCATAATATAGCTATTATTACAACTAGGGAAATATAAATAGTATATTTCCCGAGGTTGGCTAGTTACAACCCGAGGGCGGGGCCCGAGGGATGTATAGACAACCAAGGGAAATGTATTCATATTTCCCGTGTTGTAATCAATAGTTTTTTTCTGACTGAAGAATATTGTTCTGTAAATGGGAAAATATTGGGTTGTAAATTTGTGAATTTATCGGATTGGTAACGTTGCTAAGGGCCTTGTTTGTAAATATCATGGTTGACTTGTTTTGGTTTTTGCGTTGTTTCATAAATTGGTGAAATGTCAAACTACGTGTTAACGCCAGCGACGAAAGACCGTGAATGTTTGGTTCCCGTAAAAACCAAAGCTGTAAAATCCATAAAGGATACCTTCCCAAGAAATCGGAGAGCAATTGTCCCGAGAGCAATTAAAACAATTCTTGCAAAAAGCTCCTAATGACAATTGTTTGATGTCTATATTTCCCTAGGGAATTATGAGCACTTCATCTTTCCCTGGGGAAATATAAGTGTGTTATGACAATATCACTCAATATTGTTTCAATCAGAAAAAAATATAATATATAAATATATAAAGTTTTTTTTTATATTCCCAACATCCTCGAAAACGGGGGGAATATATATTTGCAAGTGATATTTAAAAAATAAAAATTCACTTCTTTAGGGGTTGGTAGGGGTTGGACGCGATATCCAACACCACCACCGTGCTCAGCATCTTCTAAAATGAGGGGGAATATTATATTTAAAAAAATCACCCCTTTCTGGGGCGAGTATTGGCCGTTGGAGGGGTTGGTAGTGGTCAGACACGATATCCAAAACCACCACCGTTCTCAGCATCCTCGAAAACGGGGGAAAAGTGTTTTTTTTCTGCAGGGAAATCGGGTCATTTTACCCGTTTTGGGGGTGGTTTTTGGCCGATTTGAGGGATTGCGCAACCCCAAAGAGAAATTCTAACACCACCATCGTGTTCAGCATCTTCGAAAACGGGAAGAGAATCTTGTTCCGGCTCAAAATATTAACATGTTCGTCCGACTCACACACGCTACTAAGATAGAGTTTTTCGTCTTTGACTGGCTGTAACTAAAAAACTGTCCATTATTAAGACTTGTGTCCATGATATGTTTTGTTCGGTAGATCATGAACTAGAACATTTGTGAAAATGAGTCGATTTTACCGGGAAACAAATCCCATAAGATTAGTGCGGGGTCCTTTGGTTGAAAAGTCACTGAGTTATTTGCGTAAAACCTCAAAATGCACTTTTTCAAACACCCATAACTTGGTGCCAAATCATCGCAGGATTTCGTTCTTTGAGTCCTGCATAAGGAATTGATCAAATTTTAATGCCTTGGTGGATCGAGTCGACAAAAGTTTTCCAACGTCGTAGACATCATCAAAGTTGGACATGGTTTCATGAAAAAACTTTTTTTTTACAGGGGTGCTAGAGGGGGCGGGAAGGGTTAGGTTTAAGTTCGCATGCATGACTTTAAAGAGGACACTTCAAAGTTTTTCGCCCTCAAAGATTAATCAAAATCGATTGAAAATACGCCGAGTTATGGCAGTTTGAAAATGGTCGAAATTTCACGATTTTTAAGTGTTTCATTTTTTTCCACCAGTGTAGATATAAATAAATAAATGTGAAATACAGATTTACGACAATATCTATTCCGTTATAAATTATATAGATATAACTAATTTTTATGCGAGAAATAGGGATCTGGCTTCCGGTGTTGGTCTACTGCCGCCGTGCACCGTTAAAATTATAAAACCCATTTAAAAAAAGTCTTAATTTTGTAGAGTTGCTAATAGGTTGAAATTTCATATACTCAATAAATTACATCTACGAAAAGTAATGGTTTCCAATCTGATTAAACAACAATTTATGGCTAGAGCAAAAATTCTGGATCTGTTTGACAAATAATGTTCAAGTATTTGTATAACTTTTGAGGACTTCAGAATTGGCAACCTTAGACAAAGTTTCAAAAGACTGGTTTCTGTTTATATTATAATCGAAAAAGTATTTCGACGATTTTTTTTAAAGAAATCTGTTTCTAATCACTGAATGACGAAAAGTTGAAGATATAGTTATGTCTGATATTTATATCGAATTAGTATTTATTCGAGAAGTTTAATCAGAACGTGACCACCCGACCGCGAGCCTTTACATAAACAATCCATTACACGGATTAGTAGATTTCTCTAAGCTGTTTGTTCCCATTTCCAGGAAATTAATCCTCAGACCGGGACTAGGCTGGACAGTCCTTGGCCGTGGACGGATAAATTTCCACAAGAAGACGGCTATTACCTTCAGCAGAGACAACAACGGTCGCCTCGATTCCTGCCGAGACATCGAACAGAAAATCTGGGTAAGAATAATTGTTAATACTAGCCATCAAACATATTTTATCAACTATTAAACATCTACCGAATCCTTTAATAAGTGATTTAATTTATATTTTTTTCTTTTCATAATATAAATAAAATTGAAATTATGTGTCCATTTGTTCGTTTCTGAAGTCGTGCATACCCAACGAGAAAATCACTGAAACGATGGAGCTGAAAATTTCTATAGTTACTATACAGTGCGCGCCTAAAGTATGGAATATATTCAGTAAAACCGAAATAAAACATTTTTGGAGAAAAACCTCGATTTTCTTTTATACAAGTACACATTTTTGCATGAAAGTCGATTTTCAGTCGTCATTTGTTTTCGAGTAATGATGTCAGCCATTTTTTTTTTGGCAACCCCCTATTTTTGTTCTTCATTTTGACAGATCTTTTCACAGTTGTTACTTACCGCACCAGCATTTCTTAAAACTTCAAAGACCAAAATGATCAAAAACGCCTTTAGGAGATATGAGTCAATAAAGTTTAAAATAACGAATAATTTCCAACACTAAAAATTCTAAATTTCTAGAAATGAAACCGCATTTTTTCAAGATTTCCAAATTCTGCACATTTTGGCTTTCATATTATCAAAACTTATCGACTTTACTGTTTCTTTAGACTGACATGGAAACTCCGATTTATATGTGTGTAGTTTTGGTACTAAGTTTTAAAATTCTATAGTTCTAGATGGCTTTAAACTTTTCAAATCTTTATCATAATCCTTTGAAGAAACAGCTCGCATTCCTGATCAAGTCATTTTACAAATTGTTTCATTGTTGACAATTTAAACGTATTTGGCCCATCCATTCGCATTTTATAATAAGATAACAATTATTTGTTTCACCGAAAAAGACAAAAAAAAAATACAAAACCATCAATGTTACAAATTCAGTGATTTAGCTTTGCTATCTCGGTAACTATAAGAGATAGTTATAAAGCAAAGTTGGGAAATTTAATCCTGAATAATTTGTTAAAAAGAAATTGTAAATATTTCGACCACTTTTAGACATTCGCAAAAAACCGAAAAACTGGTTATTTTCAAAAATCAAGAGCAATTTCTTAAGACACTTGTGTAAGCTTCTCCAGAAAATAAGTTCATTTTTCAAACAAGACGTTTCGTTATTCAGATACTAACATCAACTTTATTTTTCTAAATAATGATGTGTCACACTTGTCAGAAGAATGTTTTCAACAGTAATTGCACAAGTGCATTGGAAATTATCGGTAACAAGTTTGTGCGATTTCGACAAACAAAGTCGTATTGTTTGGCAACAGTCCCGAGCCCGGAAGGGCGAGGGGCTGTTGCCTAAAACAATGCGACTGAGTTTGTCGAAAGAGTGCAAACTTGCGATAATTTACAATGCACGTGAGCAATTTATCAGACTATATCCCAACAAAAATATTACAACAAAATAGAATGACATTTACTGTCATCGCGGGCGTGTCGTGCCGGTTTGAATATTACATTTTTAAACGGATCAAACAAAATTTGAAAATCAGAAACGTACTTCTCTTGCACTAACTTAGCATTCCATATGGAGTTTACATTTTCTTTACAGTACGTACCGTTCGCGTTTCGCACGTTATGTGCCCCGTTTTCCAATTTTGTAGAAATGACTTCCCGAGTACAGGTCATGTTAGTGACTCCGCCCAAACTTTTTGGTTGGGCCTCTTTCCCTTTTTCTTGAATTACTTCAAGAGAAACACTTCCAATGCGGAGTTTTCACTAATTTTAATAGCGTTCTACCCGCAAACTGACGTTTGACATTGAACGTTGTTTTTCTTGAAACCAATCATGTGCCGAAACATAATGCGAGTAGAGAACTAATCACAAAGCCGCATTCGAACTCTACATGATATGTTTCCTGAAAATAGAAGTTATATAGAATCTGATTGGTTCTAATTCATTCGAATTTCGGCATGCTACGTTTGGCGGGATATAGTCTGAATAATTTCATGATTTTTTTAAATTAAAGAGTTAGCATAGTAAATAAAATCAATGTAATTCACAAAAACAACCGCAATGTTCTAGATGGAAACAAAACAACAACAATCTAACCTTGAACTGGGAGAATACAAATTGTAATGGAAGATTTGAAAAATTGTAAAAAAAAATGATCAATTAAGACATTTTCTTCAAAACCCCAAAATTCACAAAAGAATAATATATTTTTGATTTCACTTAAAAACAATTGCCATATCCTAGGTGTAAGCAAAATGGCAGCAATTCAAACTTGAACGAGGAAAACGAAAATTGCATTGAACGATTTAAAAGATAATAAAAAAAAATTAATTCAGCAATTTGTTTCAAAAGCTCAAAATACGTATAGTAAATAATACAAATTTGATTTAACATAAATTCCATATCTTGGGTGTGAACGAAACGGCAACACTTCAATCTTGAACTAGAGAAATGAATTCAACGATTTAAAGAATTGTAAAAAAAGAAAAATAAAGTAATTTGCTTTAAAAGCTCACAATCCATTAAAAAACAATATATTTGTAATTTAACATTAAAATAACGTCCAACATCTAGCTATATACAATTCCAAACTTGAAAACTATTGGATAAAATGTGAAAAATATATCAATTGAACAAGCTGTTCGAAGGTCTCAAAATCGATAAAATAACCATACATTTCTGATATCACGTAATAACAAATGCCATATTCTAGCTGTTAACAAACGGTAACATTCCAAATTTGGACAAGAAAAACCAAAAATGCATTCAAAGATTTGAAAAATCAGGAAATAAATTATTAATGGAATTTTTTATTAAAAAACTCAAAATCCATAAAAAATAATACGTTTCTCGTTTCATGTTGAAACAATTGCCATAATCAAGTTGTCTACAAAAGGGTAACAATTCATAATATATCTAATAAGGCGAAAGTGGCATTCAAAGATCTGAAAAATTGTAAGAAACAGGTTTCAATAACTCAAAATAAAGAAAAACAATGCAGTCATAATCTAGTTGTGTGCAAAATGAGAACATTCCAAACTTAAACTACCCTGATAAAATATGCATTCAACGATATTAAAATGTGCAAGAAAATTATCAATGGAGAAATTTGCTTAAACTCAAAATCCATAAAAAAATATTTATTTATAATTTCGCTTTAAACCAATTACGATCAACTACCTTCGTGCAAAACGGCAATATTCCAAATTTGAATTACGATGATGAAAAATGCATTCAACGATATTAAAAAATGATACAAAATTGTGAATAAATTTGCATCAAAAGCTCAAAATTTATAAAAACAAAATATTGTATTTCTGATTTCGCCTTAAAGCAATTACCATAATCTAGCTATGTACAAAACGACAATATTCCAAATATAAACTAGAAAAGCTAAAAATGCATTCAACGATTTAAAAAACATGTGAAAAATACGATAATAATCTGAAAAGAACTGTTTTTATACAGCACAAAGAAATGTTTATCACGAAGTGTTTATATTAGGTGTCAAAATGCTGGACCCACCGCGCCATCACTGTAGGTACCAATCGTGTAATGACTTATTTACCAAGGTTCTGTTGGGGCCGCGGTGGCCTAGTGAGTAGAGCTCCTGCTCACGGGCCTCGTGGTCGTGGGTTCGAATCCCATCCGTGCGGTCACTTTTTCGGAACGAAGAAGTGGCCGTGCGGGTCCATGGATGTCTAGTGTATGTCCAATTCATTATTCAAATGAAATTTCAACTTAATTATCGTTAGTGGCCGAATAGCTAGATGCTTACGCCAATTCCAAATCACTCGCACTTCCTCAACCCGAATTCCCGTCAACCATCCTTCCTTTTTAGAAAGAAAAAAAAGGTTTTGTTTTTGTTCAATGCGTAGTTTTATCGAAGACCGTATGTCGTCGTCTTGGGCCACCCACATACCTAAAACAAATTATTGTGTCTAATTTAACGTATCGTAAAAGGAGTCATGCCGGAACTAGGTACCGCTATCTATGACGTGCACACAAAGATCCATTTATTAAACTATACTACTTTCTAACATCTATTCAGTTTTCTGAAAAAACTTATAAAATTCAAAAACAAATTTATGATGTATGAATTTCAAAACATCTGCGATCGCGTGAATTTCAAAGTCAACCAAATTCGTAACTAGGTTTCAAATCGCACCATCTACATTCTAATTGTTGTTTTTCATCTAAACAATAAAGAACTGGTTGTTTTTTCGTGGAAACTTTAGAGGTACATCACAATCACCAAAAAAAACAATATTTGTTTGGTATAAAAGTGAAACTTGGTGGATGTTATTTGATTAACATTGATCTGAAAACTTGACGGGAAGAAAACACTCGAATTTAGAAAGTGGATAGTTTTACATTTTATAATTTCTTGGAATGCGGATAATTGTTCTATTAAATGTTTTAAAAAAATCGCACGGACAAGTAGATTTTTGTTCATTACTGCGCATATTTTGGCACGCACAAAAATATTGTGACGATACTAGTTCTCTTTTGAATTATTTCCAAAAATACTTATCCTTTCCTTTGGAAAGTGAAGTTTTTAATAGCAGTTTTTTTTTATATTAATTTACGTCAATCCATCCATAATATTCCATTCAGTTTTAAGAAATAAACACTTGAAATTTGAAATATCCTACTATTTATTTAAATAAGGATGGCAAGATTTTTTCTAGATAAAAAAATTAATAAAAAATTGATATTAAAAACTTTACTTTCTGAAGGAAAGGATAAGTATTTTTCCAAAAAAAAACATATGTGACTGTAAAGAGAATTAAGAGCTCTACAGAAGTTGCTAAATAGAAGAACGAATTCTATTCTTAAAAATAATCCGATGACAGTATATATCAAAATACCAAAAAGTGGACAATGAAGAAAAATCGACCTATCCGAGCGATTTTTTTTTTTAATATTTAAAAAAGCAGTTTGAATTTTGAATTTTATGCGGAACTCTGTATAAGTTGAATAACTTATGATTAGATGGGTATCGAGTCAGTACATTAATAAGTGCAGTGCGATATCACTTTCAAGATCTAAAGACAATGTGCACTCTAAGTATCTGCTGGACTCAATTTATTAGGCCAGAATTGATCCAATTAAATCTTATTTGGTAGTACTTTTAGAAAACATATTATTTTCATTTTTGATTAAGCTAGAAAAATGTAGGGTTTTGTCTGGCATCTCAGAAAGGTGTTGCGTCCTGAATGCCTCCGGACTTTGTATTGTTCTCTTGTAAGATGTCACCTTTTAGTGCCTGCATTTCCAATCTGGTCACCATATCCACAAGTAGATGTTAAGAGAATTGAGAACGTGTAATAAAGTTCCTAAGATATATGGAATTAAAACATGCTACCAGACAGGGGCGGCTCGTTATATAGAGCCAAGGAGCCAAGTTCGAACACCTTTCGAACAGTTTAAATGTTAAACAACGCCTGCATAACTTTAATGCATAGATAAAAATATAAAAATCGTATTGCATTTGTTTTCCAACACAACGCCGCGACGCGCCGTTAAGTGTACCGGCTTCCATTTGGCACGGCATTTCGTTAGAATATAGAACACCGCGGGTAGGTGCACGGTTGGAGGGGTGCAGGAGAGGTTGCACTATGAACGTGCATTCGGTGCCAAACAAAACTAGCCTTGCGGATGTGAGGAAAAAAGTGCACGTTTTCTTTTGTTTTCCATGTGTATTGTTTGGTGGTGAGGTTACGTGAATAAAGAATGGTATTACAGATTTAGTGCATATCTGGGACAAATATAATATATAATATTTTCAGCTTGTTTAAATTCGTCAGTTTGAAAATTTGAATCTTTACTTTATAACTCAAAATAACTTTGGACTAGGAAGATAAATCGTCCTTTCTTTCTTAAAAAAAAGGAGGAAGTGACTACCATTAGCACGTTCCACGGGCCGCCACTGGTACCAGACGTATCATATACCTATACGTAGATCAGTTTTCGATCTATGCACACTTCACGGTTTACTTAATTCATCTGTCAATTCTCCGTTATTACTGTTTGATATCAAGTTAATCATTTCTAATTATTCAACCGTTTTCAGGAGAAATACTACATTTTTGGAAAAAAATTAAAATTTAAACTTTTCATAAAATAATACTCTTGGTCGTATGCTTAGATTGGCAAATGATCTAAATGATAATTATTGGTTCCATAATGTAATGTATACTTAGGACTAAACTTAAATGGGAATATGTCACATTAATAAATAAGTTTAAAAAATATAAAGTTTACCTATTAACAGCACACTGTAATTAAATTTAATGAAATTTAAATTAAACTTAGGAAATGCTCACTTGTTGCAGATGCATTAAATAAATTCAATAAAGACGAAAGGCTACTTTGCGTCTTTATTGAATTTATTTAATGTAGTTTGATTAAGCTTAGTTAATTTTAGTTTGAAGTTAGTTTAGTTTAGTTTAATTATTTTAGTAATTACACTTGAGAAAACCTCACTTGTTGCAGATGCATTTCGCCTTTATTGCATTTAATTACTTTAGATTAAAATAAGTTAAGTTAATAAGTTAAATAGGAGTTTACCGTTGGTAAATAAATAAGTGGTTTTAATTTTAAATAATTTTCAAACACTCTAATTTTAAAGGTTTGTATTTGACACACTTTATTCGGATACCTGTACATTTCATGATTTCACCCTCGAAGAATGCATAACATTATCCAATTTTGCTACGAAACTGCGAATTCCGTTATTTTTGGTTAAAATCATGTGCGTAGTGATAAACAAAAAATCTGTTATGGATATCAAGACCACTACGAGAGCATAATGTTCATTTAGCTTAAGCTGAAGCTAAAAATATGGCTAGGGTAAATAAAAATGTCCAGACATTCATTCGTTATCACTTATATCACTTCAAATCATTCATGAAGAGAATTTTAACAAAAGATTTTTATGTACTTGCGTGCATGATGCAAATGATGACCACGTATCATGGATACCGCCGGATGTTCATCAGCACACTGACTGCAATTTATGATGAATTTTGTAAAAAAAAAACATATTCAGCGACAAAGCGCATTTCTATCTTGGTGGTTATGCTAATAAGCAACACTGTCACATTATGAGAATCCTCGAGAGATTTTGGAGAAACCCATTCAAACTCTTGTTGATTAACTATTTATGGCCTTTTTTGGAAGATATCGAGCAATATGTTATGCTCCTTGCTACATTGTGACGGAAATTGTCAATTTATTGTAGGTCAAATTTTCTGGCTGTGTAATAATTACCCCGCAAGTTCTAGCGATTTAATGAGACTTTTTCTTTTGAGGTTTAATTGAGGATAAAGTGTACGTAAATAATCCCAGATAACACAAGGGAACAATTTCTGTTGAGTTCGATTTTTCAGCTATTCCAGAAAAAAATGACATGTTGATTTCAAAACTACAGTTCGTTTTCTTTTATCATGTCAGATTTTTTCTACTCAGCTAAACTGAAACTAAGGGATTACTGAGTGCTCTCCTATTAGCTGAGAACGAATCTCCCTCGAGTGGCGATAGGTGGGGGACGACCTCGGCGACCAGTGACTCGGTTATAACTTGTTTAGGTAATTCACTTACATTTGAGATATTGTAGTGAAAGGTTGTCCACAACTCTGTACTATAATTTGTATTGTATCTGTGTACGGGAAGTTACCAGATTTTTGTTATTCACGTTCTATTAGATCACGTCCACCTTTGCTATTTCTCATCCTAAATGCAAAAATTGCTCTAGTTCCTTTTATTATATCTGTAGAAGTTCTATTACGGGCGAAATTCAACGCATTTGTCAGGCAAGCCACGTTTGCCTATTTCAAAGTAAAATTTTGGTGAATACAAGGTATTCTTGGGCCCTTCCTGTGCAAGCAGTGTATCGAGAGTTTAAGGATGTGGACAAAGGAAGCTCGTGATAAGTTGGCATTTTGGTATCACTACGGTTTGGCGCGAGCCTCATTTCAGTGACTGCTAGATTTCTGTAGTAAGAACTTCAGCATGTAACAAGAAAAATAAACTCATTTCATAAATTTAATAAAATAAAAATATAGCCTGAATATGTGAATATTCAACCTGTTCGTAACTCTGCAACGCAAAATTAAGTCTTACTAAGACTATAAACAAATAACTTATTGAAACAACTACTTCCCTGGCTAGTGCTACGCCGGATATTGAATGATACAAAAGAAATTTCCATGTTATTATTACAGGGTGGCCCATCGATTGGTTGCTTTTTGAACTATCGATTATTTCGGCTTTGACAGCTCGAATGTGTCAAATATTTAGTAAAAGGTTTGCGGTTTACGAAATGGTTAAGTTTACGCTCGAAGAAAATTGGAAGATATTAAAAACTTACTTCCAAAATGGTGAGAACTGCAAGAAAAATGCGCACAAAATTCGGGAAAACTAAAGCGGCTTCCATGCGTTTTTTTAAGTGGCTCGTTAATGGAGCACGCGTTCCCATGCTCGTCCACTGCGCTCAATCAAAAATATTGCTGCTGTTGCCGAAAGTGTGAGTGACAATCACATCAACATCAACTCGATACCGCTCACCGGAATTGAACATTTCTCGCACGTCCCTTCAAAGAATTTTGACGAAAGACCTCGGTTTGAAGCCGTACAAAATTCAATTGGTGCAAGAGCTAAAGCCGCACGACCATCTGATGCGATTTCGGTTCGCCCAATGGGCCGAAGAACGTTTGATGGAAGATGAGCATTTTTATCGAAAAATATCTTTTTCAGATGAAGCTCATTTCCACCTCGGTAGTTATGTCAATAAGGAAAACTGCCTCATTTGGGGCTCAGAAAATTCACACGTAATCATGGAAAAGTCACTGCACCCACAACGAGTGACTGTTTGGTGCGGTATGTGGTCCGGCGGCATCATTGGTCCGTTTTTCTTCGAAAACGAAGCAGCAGCCGCCATAACCGTCAATGGTGAGCGCTATCGCGGCATGTTGGAATATTTTTTCTTTCCCCGAATGGAAGAGAAAGACAACGGCGGCATTTGGTTCCAGCAGGACGGCGCCACGTGCCACACAGCCAACGTTATAGTCGAACTTTTGCGCGGTACGTTCGAAAATCGCATAATTAGCCGAAACGGCGATGTCAACTGGCCGCGTCGCAGCTGCGATTTGACCCCGTTGGACTATTTTTTGTGGGGAGCCGTCAAGGATAAGTGCTACGCCAACCATCCAGAGACGATTGACGACCTAAAGCACGAGATTGAAGTCGCCATTGCAGCCATTGAGGGCCACACCATGGAAAATGTCATGTAAAATTGGGTCGACAGAATGGGCTACTGCAAAGCCAACCGGGGCAGCTATATGAATGAAGTGGTCTTCCACTATTAAACCGCAATGTTGGGGCATTCAATAAAAAAAAAATTGAAAAATATCCACCCGTCTTTTTTATGGCAATTTTAAAATGCAACTTTTTCGTGAGACACCCTATAGTACTACTAGCTAAATAACATTGGTTTAAGATCGTTTATTGCTACCCACAGGACTAACTTGAAAATTAAACTAAATTGAATTTAAAAACTTATTGGATTGGAATTTACAATCAAACACTTGTTTTGTTTCATGATTTTGTTTTCAGTTTCCTGATACAGAAGAATAATAATCTTTCAATTTGTACTCCTTTGAGAATGACAAGATATGGTCGAAACATGTGTCAGAAAACTGAAAATAAAACCATGAAATGAAAAATGTGTTTCATTATAAATTCCAATCAAATGAATTACGAGTTTCATCAAGAATATAGTAGTGGAAGTATCAACCATAGAAAAATAAACGTAAAATAAAGTATCCTGGTCGACCATCATATACACTGGATATTATCACATATCCAGTGCCTCATTTAGCTGAAATCTCAGTGTCAGTTGTCTGAAGAATAAGATGGCTCAAATAACAGCAATGATGAAAAGATTTTGAGATAGAAGAGATTTTATCAGCCCGAGTTGAATGATTTGGCATACGATTAGGGATTAACCAAATTGGATGCAGAACTCCTAGCATCGACATTGTATGAGAAATAGTTGCCTGAAGAAGGAGGTCTCTTATTTTTGAACCCGAACGAGTCCATTTCTGCAAAACTTTCGAAGTGACACAGACTTTGCATATTATCATAACATACATGGAGGAATTGGAAATTCCAAATTATAACACAACTGAATGAAAATGGCAATGGAGCTTAATATGTGTCCTTAATACAAATTTACTTGGTGCAGTCTCAATTGGCCAATCGTGAAGAGTGTTGAGATATAAAGTTATTGGTGTAGCACAAACATAATTGGATCATTTGAGTTGACTCTGTAGTATGCTTCTTTCTTGGTGAGCAACGCGGATAACTACATATTCATGTTTTCTGTGTATGAAGGACAGCACTACAAATGAGAAGCATTAGGCGGGGAGGAATTGGCATCCTAGTTCTGCCCTAAAACCTGACGATCCTGATATTTAACATGATGAACAGATAGTAAATTATATTTCCACCTCTGCTCATAAAACTGGGTCTCATCGAGCAATTTGTTAAAACATTGCCAACTGATGGAGGCTGTTTCAGTTCCCTATTTTGGCATTTGAGAAAGTAAAGGGCTGTATATTTGATTGTCCACAGATTCGGTAGCTCATCAAAAATTAAAATTCCATCGGGACTATGTCAGAGCTCCAATAGAAGGATCGGTTATCTTCGAAATACACGAGCACAAAATTACGTGAAAATTGTCTAGACCTACAAAATGCTTGGTTACATTTTCTGCATGATTATCTTAATGACTTCCACGAAAATCTTGACGCAGTTAGTGATACGCAAGGTTATCGATTTCTTCAAGATTTCAAGGTCATAGTGGTACGGTATCACGGTGTCATGGGATGAACATATGATGGCTGACTATTATTGTACCATAAGACGAGATTGTCCACCAATTGATTTTATTTATTTATTTATTTATTCATTCACATACTTAGCTATCATTCAGAATGCACAGTACAGTATTGTACAGATACATTTGATAGATGTACAAGTCAATTGTTAAAAAATAATAGTGTAAATACATTAAAATTATTATACATATGCACATACATATATAGTTATCACGATAATAACAAAACAGATAAAAACAGACTAAAACCCATATAAAATACGATAAATCGTACAGAATTTGTTACAAATCACATTGGGTCCGACATGAATTCGTTAAAATTATAGTAACACTTCTGTATGAGAAACTTTTTTAGTTGTGATTTGAAACAGTTTAATTTGGAGATGGTTTTAAATTAATTTGGTAATTTGTTGTATATACTGAGGCATGAGTATTTTCCAGATTTCTCATACAGAGTTGTGTTATGGCGTGTGGCTCTAATTGTATCTCTGTTTCTAGTGTGGTAATTATGTGTGTCCTTATTTTTCTCAAATAGGTGACTGTTGGTATGTACATATACAGCACATTTATATATAAATATACAGGACAGTGTTAGTATATTGTGTGCTCGGAATGTGTCCCTGCAGGTATCCGTTCTTTTTATATTAAATATAAGGCGGATTATTCGTTAATCTCAGGTTCGTTGAGACCTGATTTTGCTACTTAAAAATAATTTAGCTTTCATTTACAATATATAGCCTTTCTGTAAAAAAATACATTTTAACCGAACATTGCATTGTGGTAATTTTCCATTGTAGATTTTGTACGGTTTTTGTGACAAAGGGGTAGTATTTTTTACCTTAAAAGATTGACGTGATGGAAAAAACAAGTATTATTTTTGGATTCAGTTACCAGAAGATATTCAAACATAAATTTCAGATCTAAGTCAACGAAAATTGTGTAAATGATAACTTGAAAAACAACATTCGTTTATTAACAAAAGTACAAGAAAGTTTCTAAAATTTTATAAAAACAGAATCATGGAGCCGATGTTCACATTTATTGTAGTCTGTTCGCTGGAATCTCGCGGCTGAGGTCGTAAAACGGTCGGTCCGCCCTGAGGATCGACGCACCCTCGAAGAAAAGGCGTTGGTGGTTCGTCTAATTGCATCCCATACATTTATTACTATCATTACGATCACCCTCACGTAAGTGTATTTTATTCTTTAACATTCAATTTAAATGCGAAGCTGCACTGATGAGAGATAAATCTCGAAACGCGTCTGCAGATGGCCAATTACTTAATTTTCATATATTTTTAATTCAGTGGTATTTTTAGTTATTATCAAATTTGTTTCATCTAGTAACACTAGATAAGTTTAGCACTGTGTGTCCTTGTCAAAATGTTTTCTGTTTTTTTCATTTTAATAATAACATTTACAGTTTAAAGTTTCACATTTCATTTTAGAATAATTTTCTTGTATAATAGTCTTGTATGTAGAAATAAACGATCTTAAACCAATGTTATTATCTAGTAGTACTAGTAATAACATGCAAATTTCTTTTGTATCATTCAATATCCGGCGTGGCACTAGCCAGGGAAGTAGTTGTTTCAATAAGTTATTTGTTTATAGTCTTAGTAAGACTTAATTTTTTGCTTGCAGATTAACGAACAGGTTGAATATTCATATATTCAGGCTACATTTCGTTTTATTGTATTTATCTAATGCTTTCTGCAACAAGTAAAGTTGTTTCTAATTTGTTTATTTATTACTGTCCTTCGCTCCTATTGGTATACGTACTTTTACACAGGAACTCTTCAAAATGTCTACAATTTATTCAAGGCGGGTGCTGTTTGCGGTGGTTTGTTTACTACTACCAATTATGGAAACTATTCAGAGCCGTAGTCAATAGAAATTGAGATTTATGGCAGTGCCAGAACCGATTTCCAGGCGACCAGCAGGTAGTCGCCAAGGGTCGCACCAGCAGGTAGTAGGGTTTGCTTTACCGCTTGCTGGAATAATGCGGATAATTGCCTCATGTTGTTGGTACTTTTTAATTATGCATAACGAGAGGATTATTTCCTTGTTTGAAAACTTCGGCGGATTCCCAAAGCTTCGCTCTTTGTGCCTTTCGTAAGTAATGTAGAAAAATTAGTTTTTGAATATTGGGGAATAAAAGTTTGCTTCTAAAGCTTGTTCGGAATATCTCCTTTCAAAACTACTAAAGAATTTGATAATTTGCAACTTGGTCTAAACGCGATTTAATGGTTATGTTTTTGGAGAATGTCTATTTTGTCTGTAATTTCACCAAAACATGTTAATGTAATGGATTGATCTTTGTTCAGATTTTGACTTCTCTGATATATGTCGGTCATGGTATTTTGGTAACGTTGATTAAGAATAATAATTTTGAATAAGGTTAACTAATTAATTTTTGCAATATCCATAATTTTGTTCAATTCTGGTTTGTTTAATGAATTACCACGTTATATTCGTAATTTTTGTTTGATATACATACATATTTTTCATTATAATGATTGATTGAAATAAATATTAATTCTACTAAATAAAACTTGGTAGGCAGAAAAACCTTTGGTCAATAGCCATTTAATAGGCTAACGATAGCATCAAATTAATTACACACTATTGTAAAAATTAAACTGTTAATAAAGATATGATATACAGTATGTTTTTTTTTTATCATGGGCCATTGGATTTTACATGCTAAAAATTATACCTTGTGTTAATGTATATTTTATCATATAATATTGAAGCAAATTTTAGTTAGTAATATAAATCAATTATTTTTCTACATGATGCGCTTAATTAGAACAATTTAAACATGTTTTATTTCATTAAAAAGTGCTTTTGCTCGAAACCGGACGATCGGGATACGCTGCAGAAAAGTTGTCAACTATTTAAAATTTATGATAAAATATACATTAACACAAGGTATAATTTTTAGCATGTAAAATCCTATGGCCCACGATAAAAAAATATACTGTGTATAAAACTCGGTTTAGGTTCTGAATGCTTAAAATTCTCGACTAGCCCTATTATGTCATTTTCAAAAACATTTTAATGGTTATTTATTATACGAATGTGGTATGTACGTAATTAGTCCCGCAAGAAAAAGTTTAATTTTCTAAAGGGCCTACTGAGTAATTTCACATGAGTATAATATAACATTTCATCCAGTATCATGTTATTAAATATTAAAATCATGTTTATAACATTTTAACAAGAATTTTAATTCAATCTAAATTATGTCAAAAATCTTCTGAAGGATGTATATATTCCATGGGTTCGAGTTTTTCTCTCACTAGTGGGTAATGAACAACATTACTTGCACCAAATGACCACAATAATTCGCTTATTACACCCGATTTTGGATAAAATAAATTTATTGAAGAATATATACAGCAACAATTTGTGGAGAGCCAGATATAAAAAAAATGTTTAAAAATTCGGAATACGAGAAACATACTTTAGAATAAATTCATTTGTCTGTAAATATTTTGAAAACCCCACATAAAAAAAAACATTATTTGTGTTTTCTAAGTATAATCTGAAAAAGTAAAATTTAGTTAACGATAACAACAACAATAATAACCATCCAAATATATTCTTTTTCTTTTTCAGATTATACTTGGAAAACACGAATAAAGTTCCAAGATTGGTTTTTATTTGGTTTTTCCTCAATATTTTCAGAGAAATGTCGGAAAAGATAATATTCTTTTACTTTTGAAATAGGGATTTATGTAAGGCAAACTTGATTTGTTTCTCTTTCAGGCGTTCACTAATTAACGTATCAAGATTGTAAGGAAGTATACATAGGTCGCCAACACTAGACTAAAAGAACAAATACAATCGATAACACTGGAAGGGGATAATTCAATTTTCGTAAATTATTTAAATTTTACAACTGTCATAGTTTTGGCTAAGTTGTACTGTAACAAAGAAATTCAAGTATCCTCCTTATCAATTCAGACCGTTAATAACAAGCTACGATGGTAGTAATAAAAGTACCGCGAAAACTTAAAGAATGTTATTAATTTAAACAGTAACTATGAAAATCTATTTTCAAATATTTGTAGGGCTGGCAACCTTGGCTTTTATATTTTACAGATGTTCCCATTCTTCACCCCCTAGTACCTGCGTTCGACCTTCCCTTTAAATTTTAAATGGAATTAGTTTAAATGAATGCAACACAACTCAATATCGGCTCCAAACTAACAATAAGAGATGCTAAATAAAACTGACTCATATTTAATTCATATTATCTCCTACAAAAAAATTACTTTTAAATGTAATATAGATCAATGAGATTATATTTATTCAGCAGGTTAGTTTACTTTCAGTAAAATAAGAATAAAAATATAATCATAACAAGAACAGTAGATAAATAATTTTTACACAGTTGGAAGGGCAAAATATACTGGATCTCAAAAGTAATGTAACACCCAGAAATAACAATGTTTTAAATGTTTTTGTATTAAATGTATGTTCAGTTATCGCGTCAGAACAAACAATTACAATTTGGTGCAGGTTGAACAAAAATTACTGACAAAAATTCAATAATGTGCCCCCCGCATTATTGTTGTATCATTATTAAATTTGCTTTATTTTTCGCATAAATGTAAAAATCCTACACAAAAAATTGATATAAAGCAGTAGAAACGTTATCGCTTTTTTTTCATTTTAATGTGAATAAATCGTACGTATTTGTTGCTGACTTAAACCACATCTAGGGAGTGTTGCATTACTTTTGAGCTCCAGTATACATCAAATTTATTTAAATAAGTGTTGTTTCATCAAAAACTTACTAAATCAGAGCGGGAGTGTTATTTTGAATGTTACATACATTTCAAAATGTAACTTCCTTTTGATTTTGAATAACCTCATATAAATATCTACTTATGATTTATATAGACGCTATTCATTTTCTTTCCGGATACTGTTTATTTATTGATTGATTTAAAAATAAACAGGCCATTCAGTATTCATTAACATCTGCAACAAATTGAAATCACTTCTGCATTTATGCATAATAATAATTAATATTTAAAAATAATTAGAGAACAAGTATCGATCAAATCCCTAATCAAATTAGATCGGCCAGGAATTAAGATTTTTAAAGTTATTTTTCCCCCTGGCAACATTCAAGTATTATCTACTTTCAATATGATAATATATAAACTAATTCATTTACTTCCGCATTCTTATGGCCCTCAGAAAAGGGTCGGCTACCTGCATCCCAGACGACCAGAAACGCGACAAAAAACGGTTCCGCACGTGCCGGCAAAATGTCGGGTGTCGGGTGCTGACATTTTTATGATGATTATTACAACCGCAAACCCTCCCCGGCGGCCTGCTTTGGTAGACAAAATGTACTGGTCGCCTTTTACACCAGTACTTCTCAACAAAGATTGGTTTGAGATAAAACATATTACGTCCCCTACTTACCGAGCTCCGACCCTCTTTTACAACCACAGCTGCCAGACTCCACAGAACGGGCTATAGATATTGTGTTTAAAAAATAACATAATATAATTCTCTTCTTTGTACTGGCATTAATAGACAGAGATATTAGAATTTTAAAATGAAAGAATCAACAAGTTCATGTTGAGACACCTTTCGTAAATAAATATGCCGCCTTGACGCAGCAAAATGCGTGCGCCATTGAATTAGACGATATTAATGGTGCGTACGCAATTTTATAACTGAACGCGTTAAGTAAACGACACTATAGTCTGTTGACGGAGAAGATGCAGTCGGTGTAAACAACGCCAGCTGCATGTGAGCCGCGTGATCACTTCATGAGACGCATACGATTCGTCCGTTCAGTGATGCGAGTATTTTGTACCCGTCAATGGGGAAGCGCGCCGTGCATTTTGTACGCCGATTGTAAAAGGTCGCGCACGGCGACCCTGTGCAATCGCACCACTTATGTGATTGTGTTAACAGCGACTGCATCTTCTGCGTGAACAGACTATAAACATAGTCAATTTGTTTAAAAACATGCACACCTTTCGGCCTTTTATACCCAGCTGCCTACGCTTTATAGTTATAGTTTCGGCTATAAGCTTTTATATGTTCAAATATAAAGTTTTGGTTATATTAAAATACACATTCGATTTTTAATTGATTGATTATTTCCGAGTGCGGTATTATTGATACGTAAAATAAAAGTGAAAAATCCGCCTGAGACATCAAAATTCAGGGCACGGAACTCTTTAAAAGTCCCGAATTTAAAACCGGCTGATTTATTTACGGTTACAAACATAGGTAGTTTTTTTTATATATTTTTGATGTCTCGATAAAATCCCGATTTCGTTGGGCCGTGAGTTGGAAAAAATGCTGAACTGAATTTTAATGTTCACGTTTACAATATGTTGCGTATTTGTTCTGCAGATTTGACTTTAATATTAAATGATACCAGAAACAATCAGAAGATACGGAACGAAATAAATACGTTTAATATCATACAAATTGACTTTTATTTTTTGCTCGTAAATATAAAGTAAGACCTTGCGCGTATCTATAAGGATGTTATTTAATATTACTAGAAAACGACATAAACGAATTCAATTTACTATGTAAATATTGTATATAAGATTCCTGTACAATTCTCGAATATTACACCACTGAAAACTATGCAATATTTCTTGGTTCTCATTTAACGAGCTGTAAATATAAAACATGTTTTGTGGTAATGAAAAATTATGTAAGCACTTGTTATTTCACAAGGTTAATAATAACAAATCATTTTTATACAGCAAACCATCTGTTATTTTATCTTGTTTCAAATATACAGCGTGTTTCAATTAGAACCCTGTGGGTGATTCAAATACAGAGAAAAAATCAAATAAAAATTGTCGGAGATATTTGTAAATGGTTGTTCGAGATGTCGCAACTCCTCTAGTTATAATGTTTTCATATCTTAAGCGAAAGGCACGTGTAACAGCGAACAACAACCGAATTCAATATTGAAAATATAGTATAGATTTTGAAATCGAAATCAAATGAAAAAAATTGTAAACCTTGTTATTCACAACCCTGTGTATATTTAATTATAACCATCATTATTATCACACATCAATAACTTACCACACTCGCATGTTGGAAATCAATTTAATGAATTGAATTACAAAATTAATTTTTATTGCCTCAATTAATTATTATTATTTATTGTCAGCATTAATTTGAATGAGTGTCTGATTCCGATATGTACCATATTTACGATTGCGCGCAATTAAACGAATTTAAGGCTTTTTTCAGAAAGGGAAATATGTAATAAAATCAGGCCAACAGCTTCAAAAGGGGCCTTTCTTGAACGAATAAAGTTTATAAAGGGATATATTGTGTGCGTGTGTGGGATCAAAAGAGAATTTCTATTTGCATGTACGACAAAAAAAAATCACGTATTTGTTTGAATATATCTACTTTTAGTTTTCTAGAAAATTCAAACAAGATGTATGGATTCTATATATTGGGTTTAAACACGATTACTCATCAAGCACATCGTCCTAATAACAATTGAATATTACCGTCTACAGTATGACCAAACAAATTATATTTTGTAAAAAACTAATGAAATATTAAAACTAACAGTAAAATTTAGGTTTCTGTTATTCATTATGTTGAGCCTGCGGCTATTTTGACATTATTTTTTTTTTGGCTTTGGTAATTAAACCATTAGCCATCAGAGAGGTATTGAAAATAACTAATTCTAAATTCACATTCATTCCGAGGATTAAACGGGGTCACGAAGTCTCGCCTGGGGGGACATTATTTTACACCATTTACTTTTCACATTTTCTCCGCTCCGGTTGCACATCGTTGTAAATAACATTGTAAATATTTGTTTTTATTAATACTGTGTAAACAGTAAACTCAATTCAATCCATTTTTTTTATTATATTATTTTCCAAAAATAAAATACTCAGTGTGCAAAATTTAGATAAATAGGGTATATATATTTTTCTAATAATTATTTTTTTTATATTTTTAAGATATCGTTGAATTTTTGTGCCCACTCAGAATTCTCCATATTATCCAATATTATGTTTTCTTTGAAGAAGAGATATTTGAGATATTGACTTCTAATTTTTATGCACTGGTACCCACACCTTTTCTACATATTTTAAAAATATGTATGTTTTTGTACAGGGTGTCCCAGTTTAAATAATAGATCCAAGTTATGTTTTTTTTTAAATGGAACACCCCATATTTTATACTTTATTTTTAATCCTTTTAGGAAGCTGATAAAAATAGTATGAGATAGTATGGGTCTATTATGGACGGTTGGTTAGTTATGGGCAATTTTGTGGCAAAAACATGTACACATTGAAAACATTGCAGAAGCGTTCCTAGCAAAGATATCAGGGGCGGCTCGTTATATAGAGCCACGGAGCCATGGCACTACCTGTAGACTGAAGCTCAGCAAAAAATTTTAACTGATTCTTAAAAAAACTTTTAAAATGTTAAACATAACCTGTAACACCGCGTGGAAGTTCCACATTAATTTCAACAGATGGTTAAAATTTTGACAGACTATTTCTGAATAATGTGTTTGTATAAATTTACAAAAAAAGCAATCGCAAGTTTACCACAACAAAAATGGTTGCACTAAAAAGAAAATTTTGATGACCAAAAAGGCGCATTTTTCAAAATACAAGTAGGGATTGCACATTAATTTTAACAGATGGTTTAAACTTTGACTGACTAATTCGGAATAATATGCCTTTACAAATTTTCAAAGAAAATCATCGCAAGTTTACCACAACAAAAATGGTTTCACTAAAAGGCAAATTTTGATCACCGAAAAGGCAAATTTTTCAGAAATTCACTTGAGAATTACACATTTCTTTCGACAGATGGTTGACATTTTGACAGACCAATTTTGAATAATGTCCCTTTATAAATTTCTTCAAAAAATAATCACAAGTTGGTTGCACTAGAAAAGCAAATTTTCATAACAAAAAAAGCGGATATTTTTAGAAATCCACATGGCAATTCTACATTTATTGATACAGAGGTTTGAAAGTTTGACACACCAATTCGGAATAATGTGCCTTTACAAATTTACAAAAAAAAATAATCGCAAGTTTACCACAACAAAAATGTATGCACTAAAAAACAAATTTTGATGACCAATTGATGCATGAGAATTCCACATTTATTGCAACAGATTGTTGAAATTTTGACAGACTAATTTTGAATAATGTTTCTTTACAAATTTCCAAGGAAAATAATTTTCTTCTAGATTTTCGATTTTTTTGTTAAAATTTTCGAATTTGTGGCCCGGAATTTTGATTTTTAGGATAGAATTTTTGGTCAAAGTTTTTAATTTTTTATCCTATATTTTAAATTTTTTAAACCTAAATGTTTTTTTTTTATACGCAATTTTTTTATTTTTTGCCGATATTTTCAAGTACAGTTTCTGATTTATTTTAGATTTTCTAACTTTAATTATTATTTTTTGTGGGCGATTTTTTTTACTTTTTGGTTACTTTTTGATTGCCGTTTTCGGGTTTCTGGTCGGCAACCAATTTTGAGCTAAAGAGTTATTTTAGGAGCTAAAAATTGCAAATTAATTTAGTTTTCCTTGATTTTTTTTGGTTTGCATTTTTGATTTTTTTGGCCTATATTGTAGATATTTGACCTGTATATTTGCATTTCTTCGTTCAAAATTTTAGAGTTTTTGTCCGAAATATTCTTTATTTTAGTTAAACTTTTTGATTTTTTTTTTGTTGAAATTTTCGGATTTTTGGTCTGCATTTTTTTAACCGCGAATTTTTGACATTTGTCTAAATTTTCCATTTTTTGTGCTTATATTTTAGTTTTTTACCTTAATTAAGAGCTAATTCTGCAAGTGATTAATTTTTTACAATTTTTAAAAACATTGAGTGCAAATTTCCTTCACTGCAGAGTAAATTTTGAGTTTATTCCCTTGTTTTCTGCAGGAGCATGTCGTTATTTTCAGGAAATTAAAAGTAGACTATTTTTAAATAATTGAAGTTTATTTGAAGGGAAACCTTCAAGTAATAATTTCTTTAAATTTTTTTGCAAATTTCCTTTGCTACAGAGCAAATTTTGAGTTTTCTGGGGCTAATCACCCCGAGTGCTGAAAATGGCAATTTTCGTACTTGAATTTTCAACCTTCTTGTTTTCATTTTTTATCGTTAAGCCCGAATTTTGATATTTTGGTATACATTTTTAATCTTTTAGCCTTATTTTTTTTTTCTAAATTTTGGATTTGTTTGTTGAAATTTTCAATTTTTTGCTCCGCAATTTTGAGTTTTAGGATAGAAGTTTTTAAATTTGTCTAAATTTTCGATCTTTTAGGCGTATATTTAAGTTTTTTACTTTAATTAAGAGCGTAATTTTTATGGTCTATACTTTAGATTTTTAACGTGTGTGATTGATTTTTATGTGCAAAATTTTCGATTTTATTGCCGGTATTTAATTTGTATAATTTGTCATTTCCATCTTTCATAACTTTGACGTTTTAAACGCCAGTATCATCCGATCTAATAAATTGTGAAAGTGGCTCTACCATCAACATGTTCCACGAGCCGCCACTGAAAGATAGCATCATTTTTTATACACTAGAAAATTTTTCACATCACGAAGAATAATACACATCGGCTTTGGTCCTTTTTTGTTCATACTGCTATACTGGGTGTTAACATACGCAAAACAATGGATAACTATTTTTTTCAAATGGAACACCCTATATATGTTACCACCAATCTATGACATTTTTTATCAGCTTTCCAATGATATAGAGTTTGTATAATAAAATATTAAGGATTCTTGAAATTTATCAATAAAAACATTTTTCTTTTGGCACCTTCTGCTGATTTTTGGATTTTCAGCCAAAACTATGCATAAGCTGAAAAACTTATAAGAGATCAAAGTTGTAGAGCGAAAAATGTTCGATCGACATAGGTCTACTGACTTTTCAAATAATGCGTGCATTGCCCGCCAGAGGGCGCAAAATCGTGACCGTATATGGATTTAACGTTATTTTCAATTTTTTAAATTATAAATTACACTATACTTTATTTTCCTCACCCTCTAGCGGATAAATGGGACATTATAGGAAAATTAAAATGACCTATATCGATTAAAAATGTTCTGCTCTACAACTCTTAATAAAAGCAATTTATGCCCAAAATGCAAAGTTTCGCTAAAAATGCAAATTGAAAATGGATGCATCAATAATTTTTGCGTTTTTCAATGGTTTTCTGAGTTTTTAGCGAAAACTATGCATTTTGGGCAAAATATGCTTCTATTAAGAGTTGTAGAGCGGAACATTTTCAATCGACATAGGTCAATTGAATTTTCCTATAATTTCCCGTTTTTCCGTTAGAGGGCGTGGAAAATAAAGTATAGTGAAATCTAATATATAAAATTTTCGTGTTTGTAAGAAAACTCCTCTGAAACGGCTTCACCGATTATTATGAAATTTTGTGTGTATATTGAGTGGGTCTGAGAATAGGATGTAAACTATTTTTCAAACCCCTAAGTGATAAGGGTGGTCCACCGCAAATTTTTTATATTAATTTTTTGGACAAAATTTTTTATTTTAATTTTTGTATGATTCGGCATTAAAAAATACATACTACCCTAAATTTTCACTCTTCTACCACCAACCCCTATTTTTTAATAGCGATTTTAGTACTTTAATAATTTTCTACCCTCGTCGATCGACCGCTCGATCAGTTATTCCGGCCAAGCGTCTACCGGTGTCACTTCTCACCCCGTAAACAGCACTCACTAACGTTTAGAGCTTAAACCGTTTTCGGCCATTATCGTTTATTTGCTTAATTTTAACGGGCCTCACACGGCGCAGCGCAGCGGAGCCGTCGTCCGTCACCAGTTATTGCCTTAATATATATGGATCATGCACGGACGACGGCGCAGCGCAGCGGAGCCGTCGTTCGTCACTAGTTACCTTGCTTAATTTTTAAGGGCTGCGCACGGACGATGGCGCAGCGCAGCGCAGCGCAGCGCAGCGCAGCGGTGTCTGTGTGCCTGTGTGCCTGTGTGCCTGTGTGCCTGTGTGCCTGTGTGCCTGTGTGCCTGTGTGTCTGTGCGCGCTGTATCTTAAAAACTAATAGAACAATTAACATGAAACTTTGAACTTTAGCTTTATATGACAATTCGAAGAACTGAAAAGCTTTTGGTAAAATTTAGTACTCCAGAAGTGGGTGTTTACCTTAACCGTTTTTTGTTTTTCTCCGAATTTTTTTTTTTAATATGAAAAATACTATAAAAGCCCTTAAACAAAACTTGAAGACAACAAATAAATTAACATCTTTTGTTTAAAAATATTTTTCGTAAAATGTCTGGTTTTTGAAAAATAATAGGTATTAATTAGTTATTGTTTTGTCATTTTTGGTTTATAATTATGAAACGGTAATAGTTACAGCAAATTTATTTTAATAATAATTGTGGAGATTGCCAAAATGAACAACTTATAAAGAATAAGTAATTTTCGAAATCTCTTTGGTTTTTAAGTAAACTGACTATTAGAATTTACAGTATAATTTGTTATTTTCATCTTTCATAAATTTAACGTCTTAAACGTCAGTTTCATCCGATTCTACAAAACGCTGTATGTACATTTAAAACATGATTTGAATTGAAAATAAACCATGAAAGCGTAAATATAAATGATACCATCAAGACGGAGAAAGTAACATGATGGCCACATCACCATTTTTATTTGGTAATGTAATAATGAATGTACAATCCGTAAGCATGGCATTCTGAAAATTGAAGCCAGGTCCCAGTCTTGATGTCTATTTAGAATTATAGACTGCGATGTTACGACGGATCGTTTACACACATTTTCTGTGCTCGTTCCAGGCTTTGGCGAATCATTTAAATCAAATATTTTTCGTCCATTATCATTTTTGTTTCGAAGTGGTTCCTCTATAGGTATAGCCTCCCACGACACTACTCCACTTGCATCCTCCGTACCTCTTTAGAGAATCCATATTAGTAATGTTTAAAATTATCAATGTCACTGTCAAATGCTGAAATAGTTTCTGTCAAAAAAAACAAAAAAACCATACGATGCATTCTTTGATATTTGTAAAAAATATATATGAAAATTACGAGTTTTCGTATTTGGCAGTACATTTGAAGAAAAAATAGTATATTTCACTTAGAGGCGAAGTGACTTTTCATGACTTGCCTTCTAATTCTAAAACTCAGGCGCGCCATGAAAACTCTCACTTCTCCTCCGCGTGATATAATATACTGTTTCTCCACGACCATTTAAGAATTTAAGCATTCTGAAATCAATTTCGATCATAGAATGTACACATTCTCACTCTTGTTATGGAACAAAAGACTATGCGCTTATGTGTTTTGCATGTAATTCATTCCATAACAAGTAATAGTATGAATATTCTCACACCGTTCCGAATAAAACAATTAGCCTTGGATATCACAATTGTCAAAATACTCTAAATATAACCACAAACGTAATAATAAAACGTTAGTTCTTTGTGTTCATTACTTTATTAGTCTATTTTATCTGGTCGAGGAGAAAGTATAGTCTGCTACTCGGTAAGAATGGAAATTCTGATGCTCGTGGTTCCTCGCGCTCGCCTCGCGGCTCGCGCTCTGAATATTCCACTCGCATCGAATTTCCATTCTAACCTTGTTACAGAATATACTATTCCATCGCTACAGTCTGTGCGCCTGGCCTTAGGTGCACCAAATCTTGCTTCAACATCTGTTCACGGAATTACAATTTAATAAAGTTTTTTGTATTTACCTCAATATCGTTCACGGACTTACAATTAAAAGCAAAAGTTCTTTTAATTGTAACTCCATGAACCGATATTGAGCAAAGGATGCCTACGATTAAGATGGTCACAATACATATAATTTACTCGAAAAATGGGTTTTATTAAACTTTTTTTTTTCTAACGAATGAGTGGATGAAAAATTCTGAAAAAAATCTTGAAAATAGTCTACCCAATTACCTATTTGACCAATTTTTTCCAAGGTCATTTATATCCTAAAAAAATTCCAAAAGTTTTTGTATCGATTTTTGACCTATTTGTTACCCTGTTTTTGACATTTGCATCATATTTACCTCCTAAAAGTCTATGAAAATATGCATCAAGACATATTTATATCATGCCGCGGTTTCATGAAAAATCGATTTTTTAAAACTTTTTAGAGGGTTTTCACAATTTTTCGTGGAATTCCCCATATATGTATATGTCAACATTTTCTGGCAACATGCAACAGCTTTTTAAGAAACGAATATTTTGTTTTTTTTCATCTTTGTAACTTCAATATTCCCTGAGATAACATATTTTGAAATTTTCGGGGCATTTCGTTTCAGGCATCAGAAAAATGAAATACTTTTTCACTAAAAAAATCAACGTTTAATAAGGCCATTTTATCGAAAATAATGAATTTGCACCCTTTACGACCGTCACAACCATCCACCTTATCGTTGCTTTGAGTTATATTTGATATTTACCGTTATTAGATTATAATTTCAGAAAATCTATTTCACTCTTGCAATCCCGTAAATTAATTACATTTTTCTCTTAATCATAACTTCAATCTACATTTGAAAATTTCAAAGTAATCCACCCTTTATGCCGAGCCTTCCACAAATTTTCGCCTCACCCCCTTATACCTACATTTCCCTAAGTTAATTAAAGACTCGAACTTTAATTCGAAAATTAGATAGGAAATACCTTTTGATCGTGAAACACCAATGAAACTTCACAAAACTTATTTAAAAAAAGATATAGTTGTATTAATTTGTAATTCGATGACGACTTTGAATATATCTGTCTACAAGCGCTGTATCTCAAAAGTTAATTGTTTCGAAATGAATCGTCAAAGTTAAGTTTTGACAATCCGAAGATCTGAAAAGCTTTCGATAAAATTTAAATAAAGTGGTTGTTTGCTATTAGCACTTATTTTTATAAATATGATTTGAATCTTGAATTTTGCAACTGGATAAAAAGATAGATAAAACTTTGCAAGTGGATAAAATGGAAGGTGCAAGTTTGCAAGTGATAAAGTTTGTGTATCTTTACCAAGACAATGATCTGAACGATTTGAAATTATATATAGTTTAGCTATATATATACATCTGTATTAAATTATCTGAGCAAATGCCAATTGTGGTTATAATTTCTGCAAGATAAATTTCATTTTAACTACTCATTTCATCACAAATTTCTCGAATAAATTGCGATTAGGCAAAATTTACTCTGAAGATCTGTATCGATTCAATGACTAAAAATAAAATTTGTTGGGCCAAATTCTAACCTCTTGTTGTAGTAAATTTGTACGTTAACGATAATTGTTGAGAATGCCATAATAAACAACTTATACATATGGGATAAGTTTTTTTTTAATAGCACCATTAAATTATTTGATTTCGGGAAGGAAACGCAATGCAATAAATATGCGTATAACTTAAAAACACCAATCTAAAACTTTTCCCCTTGTAGCATTTACCTTTCCTCAAGTAAAATAAACTGCTGGCCATAAATTGGGGACAAGGAAATGCACAAAGGGTTGCCGAAAATTGGGGTGACCGTGGAATTACAAAATTACGCCGGGAAATAGTACGATTGTTTCATTTAGGGCCGTTTTTTAATAGCGGCTTTAATCGGGCTTAACCGTAAACTCGGTATAAGGTATTTTTAGGTGTTGTTGAATTATGGTTTAACCATAAGTGCAGCTTAAAGCACAGCTTTCGTAAGCGGCCAACCAGTACGTTTAGCGGATAAAGAGGCTGTTTATAACCTACAAAACAGATGTGGATTAATCTCTAACACGAAATAACCGATGATGAAGATTTATTACAGTTTATGGACATTGGGGATTAATTCAATTAAATTTTATTGTAGGTCAATTTAACTGGCAATAGCGTAATGTTTGAATGTCATCAATTATAAACTAGAGTCATTGCTTTCATTATTGCCAACTAAAATGTTAGATTTTCATGGCTAGTGGGAATTTAAAATATCATAAATATATTATTAGGTTATAATCCAATTAAAAAATCGTTTTTTTTTAAATTTAATTCCTTATTTTTAAATCGCTTTTATGGTTTCATCGTGATGTATAAACAGAATTGTATTATTATAATGAAAAATACTTATCCTTTAACACCTTATGTAAAATGAATTACTTTTCACATGACTAAATTCCAAAACGAGTATTCCGCAATTCCAAGCTCCGTTCTTTATTATGTGGTCAGGAAATTTAAGTTTCACACGAAGTCGAAGTTTTTATTGTACGCATACCGAATTTAATGCAGCAAGTTGATCCATCGCGAAGATGTAAACGCAATTATCCTCAAGTTTCGACACTGGCGCACGGTTTATGTTAATTATGCCAATTTAATATGCTCCATCCTGCTGGAACTAATTAATTATTCCCGCAGACATGCTAATTGCCCGAAAAATTGATGGATGAGAATAATTAATTATATAATTTGGAAGTATCGATTACGAAATATCAGCCAAATTCTTGGGCGGCTAGTCAGGTAACTGAGGCTGAACCTCACCTGGTATATAAATTATATTGTACTGATTATTCGTATTACATTAATCTGAGTTTCTTATGAGTGAATTAGCCCAGATATACCTACAGTTCTATATGCAGGACAACTATTTTAAAGTTCCTGTTAAAATTATATCTAGAATGTCGTCAGCGTCTTCTCATGTAATGTAATACTTTTTTTCCATTAATTAGTTGTGGTTAAAACATGGAGAAATTTTCAATTCAGTTTAAAATATGTTCTTAAAACAATAACGACTCTTAGTGTGTCAATGATGGTGTATTTTCAGGTAATTTGAAATATTCATGATAAAACATAAATAATAACAATAATAAAGTTGTTTCGTTTAATATTATCTGAATGTTTAATTAATTTTCAAAACATATTATTTTGCTTCCGCTACAATTATTTCAACATACTTTTTTTCTGAAAATTCCACAGTTGTAGCGGAAACAAAATAATAAATAATTAAATAAATTGTACACTAATAATTAATCGAGTAATATTTTAAACATTAATTATTGATTCCGTTTTGAACGCCAACTGCACACAGATTCCGATCTTATTGTTAGTTAAGGTTTTCAGCACAATATATTCGCTGTTAGACGCTCTTACAACTGAGCTACCTACTTGATAAAGAACTTCGATTTTTTCCCCACGTTCTCAGCAAACTTCAGTTATAGCCACTGACACTCTACCAATCGCCCAACATTCTATCTCTTACAATTAGCTACCATCTACTTGATAAAGAACTACCCACGTTCTCAACAAAATTGTAGTTACTATGGAGGTATTCATTTTCAAGCTTCCGGATTGATACGCCATTACAGCGACAATCTGTGCAATGCTTAGGGTAATAGATGTCGCTGCAATGGTATTGGGGATACCTTGAGCATAGGAGCAGTAGAAATCCGAGGCAGCAATGTTATTTTATATCATATCGTAATTCTAATGTAACGTACTAAGTGGCAGAGTCATTAGTTGAGTTTTGTCCTGCCATCCCACAACGTTACAGTGTATTTACCCTAAGTATTATTTATTTTTTAAACGTGACACACCATGTACGGTACACTGTTTAACAATGCATTACCTTAATTCAAGATTTAACGTTAAATTATGCAGTTCTGTACTACGCAAAGTATTATCTGGCACAAAAATAAAAATGAAAAATTTAATTACCGTCCGGGGATTAATATTCTCGAGGATGTCAAATCGGTTCGTGTGGAATTTAAGCAGTCGGGAAAATTGGCGTGAAAATGCACGGCGATTAATCTAAATTACAAGCTTCATTTAGCGAAATTACGAAGACCTAATGAGCCATCGCGAAATTGTTTCCGTTTTTCGAGCCTTTCATTAGCTCTTTAAATAATTAGTCTGTAAAAACCGAAACTATTGTTGGGAAGTTAGAAGGTAATCGGTTTACCAATTCTCCAAAGAATGGGTCTTTATTATTCCTTTAATTACTCTTATTATTCCCGAGGATTAATCATTGTAATAATACGGACTGGTTAAGGCACCGGTTATTATTTCATTATTACCAACTAAACAATGAAAATAAAACTGCTCTTAATTCATTATGTAAAATTATATTTAAATACCTAAACAGTTATCAGATGATTAAACAATTCAAATTCAAATTCAAATTCTTTATTAGCCATGTAAAAGTTACACAATTAACGCTATAACAAGTCGAGTATTAAATAATAGTTATTTATGCAACAAGTGACTAAAGTAGTACTTTTTCTCACGAGTAGGAAAAATTGCCAGAAGAGCCCAAGGCGAGTGCGGCAATTCCTACAAGTGAAAAAAAGTTGCTTTACTCTCGAGTTTCATACAAAAATTTTTCTACGTCCGTAACTTTAAATACATTCGATAAAACCTTCATCATTTTTTATAAGTAATAATACTTTTTTTAAATAAAGAAAATAATAATAATCATCAAGTTTTCTTGATCGGAAACAAATGTTTGACGTTTATTGGCGAAACTCGCGGCAAGCTGCGAAGCGTTCATGACAAACTTTGCGCAAACAACTTTATAGTAGCGTTGAAAAATGAACCGCTATGGCACTTTTTTTCGCGCTTTTTGTAGGGTTCAGGAATCACATATTTTATGAACCCAAAATAATGAAAAAAACTGTACATTTTATAACGGACGTAGAAAAAGATAAATAAATAATCAATGCCACTTTTACTATCGCACGGCAAAATATCATACAACATATATTAAGCATTGATTCAAAAGTTGTGTGTTATAGTGTTAACATTTCATAAGATTAACGAAACTGAAAGTCCTTATTTTGCGATCAGGAGTTCGATGAAACTCATGCCTGATGACTTTAGGGGCCTGGAAGAACTCAAACTCTTCGCAAAATGAAAGTCACAAATTATGGTAATAATATTACCAGTTTGCCTAACAAATACCACTACCACTAGTAAAAAAAGATTAATGTGGCCATTATTCATTACATTACATGTACATAAAATCCGTGGCTTCTGTTGGTGTCAGGCTGTCTAGATAATCGTATGCACTCTAATTTTATTCTTGCAGATTTGACTCGTTCAGTTCTTTGATGCTTTAATTGTGTTCTTCTTATTTTCTTTAGTTTTGCCTTGCTGCAATTGTTTCTACTATATTTCTTCTACAACATTTTTTAACTGGAGGTGGTATTTCAATTTTGATGTTTTTCATAATTATGCGGGGTAAAGCACATTCTTTGTTTAGTTCTCACAGTTTCCATGTCCAGTTTTGATACCAAAATTAGATAGTCTAGTTTTTTTTACTCCGTGCGAGAAAGTATTGTGATCGCGAAAATGTTTTCAATTTTTTTTTTGGGCAATGCGTTCAGCAAATGCAATTTCAAAAATCAAAATCGCGATTTTGAAATCTTTGAACGTTAAAAATTTTACATTTTGTGTTAAACAAATTTGGGCTCAATTCTGAAATACACTAAATTTTCCGTGTTTTGTCGTTAGAATCACAATCAGATAAAGCGTTTGACAGTTGTGCATTTGAAAAATTCAAAATCGCAATTTTAAATCTTCGGACTTTTAAAACGTGTAATTTTGACATTTTGCGTAGCTTTCACGAAAATATTTAATAACCTTATTGTACTAAGTTTTCCACTTTTTGACATTAGAATCATCAAAATCGGACAATGCGTTTGTTGTGCAATTTCAAAACCCAAATTCATGATTTTGAAATCAACCTAAAAAGGGCGATTTTTACAGTTTGTGTTAATTTCACAAAAAAAAAAATTGTAATCAGTTTTAAAACTAGTTTTTCAAGCTTAAGTTGATGTATGTAAAATTGTGTTCTTTATATGAAATAATGAAATATAAAATTAAGAAAATTAACTGGTGACGAACGACGGCTCCGCTGCGCTGCGCCGTCGTCTGTGCGTAGGCCATTAAATTAAAATAAAGTAATTGGTGCCTCCTTCTTTCGTTTCTTCTAAACGTTTCTAAGCCTACGTTTACTAAACTTTATATATTCCTCCTGTGATTAAGTTTCGAGGGTTTTATTTGATTTTGACTTTAAGTCGATTTTTTTATTGCAATTTTAGTCCCGATCTGAAGATGGTACGGTACTTCAAATTACGTGGATTTTAACTGCAAGGCCTTCGGATATGCTCTAGGCTCAGAAAAAGCCAGAGCCTAGAATGCTGGGTTATGTTTATGAGGGTTATTATTGTAATAAAGTTTTGAACGCGCTTATCCTTTACTTAATTACTTGTCGAAATGTATTTTGACACTCTTCGCTCCGTATGATGTTTTTCAAGAATATAAAGGCAATAATAATGACGGCAATTTCAGGGAACTCGGTCAAAATGTTGTTTTAAATTCCAATCACGAAAACCATGCCGATTTTAGAATTTTGACGCAACTCAGAATTCATTACCAACCTTCACTTGACGCCAAATTCCAAAAACGAACGACTTTTCATACATTGCTAACCCCGAATCTGACATGACAATCTTGACATGCCAAATCTGGCGTAGGTATAGTCAATGCGGAAGATTTCGTAAAGGTGTCAGCGAAAGATGACGGGAAAAGTCAAGATTGATCTACGTTACATGCACTCCTAACCAACAGTCCTTTATTCTGACGTTATTTGTCATTTTATTAAGTTTAGCACATGAACACCAACAGAAATGATCTGACAATAATGATAATGATAGTGGCTGCTCATACTTTCTCTTTGTCGAATTGTATTCTGAAAACCGCAAGACGATCCGCACTTTTGACGTTTCTCGGGGAAACAAAGGGAAAACTATTGACGGAAATATCAGGGAATGGATAAGATCAACATTTTGGTTTCATTTCCAATTACGAAAATCACGCCAATTTTACAATTTGAAGCACATACAATTCATCATTGCCAACCCCAATTTCTAAATCTGACATAATCCGTTAAACATGATGGACAATCAATGCATTGCTTGATTTGCTGTTTAGAAAGCACTCGGCCGTTAACAGGAAGAAAGTTATTTTCTTTCATTAATTTTAGTCCTTTAAGAATTATTTGGTGAACATCTGAGAAACATTCCCGTTTTTGAGGTTTGAAAAATTGATGATGCAAAAATTAAATTTTTATCGTTTTAAAAATTTATTGCCTGTGTTGGTAGTGGAATTGAGAGATGTTACCCGTATTCAATATTGCAGGTTTCTGTGGAGAATGTTTTAAATTGGAAAATTTCTTGATTTTTTTTTAAATTTTGGGCGCAACAGATAGGGTTTGTTTTGGTTTTTGGCACTCCGTTGCTGCTGTCGGGATGACCAAAATGTTACCGAACTTTATATAAACATTTTGTATTTGTTTCCGACTTGATTCTTACAGTTATTTCAAAATTAGCTATCTGAGTTACATTTGTTTCCATTTTGCACCCCCGGTTGGGAGCTACGAAAATGTCGAGTTAAAAAATAATGGATCACCAATAAGCATGGAAAAGACGATCCTGTATCTGGCTAACCCACCAAAGAATTGTACAAATACGAAGATGAACCTTTTTTTCTTTAATTCGTTCTTAAAGGGGTGGAGAATTTGTGACAAATTTAAAAAACCATTCCTCGAAAACGCGCCACCTAATCAAAAATATGCCCCTGCAAATCTTGGCGAGATGTTCTTTAGGAACAGATTAGATAACTTTTACGTTAATTTAAATCAGAAATAGGGGGTGAAACCGCAATGTCTTACAACCGTTGCCAAATAACGTGCATTATAACCGCAGGGGGCATTCCAAAATTACGAAAAAAATACAGATGAAAGCTCGTTATAGCCTTTTGTAATCCTAAAAGTTTCAGCTCTTCGATTTAAATAGAATAAAAAAATGGTGATGTGGCCATCATGTTACTTTCTCCGACTTGATGGTATCATTTATATTTACGTTTTCATGGTTTATTTTCAATTTAAATCATATTTTAAATGTACATAGAACGTTGTGTAAACTCGGATGAAACTGACGTTTAAAACGTCCAAATTATGAAAGATGGAAAAATTATACTTCAAATTAAAAAAACTCGGTTTACTCAAAAACTAATGAGTTTTCGAAAAAAACTTATTCTTTAGAAGTTGTCATCTTGGCATTCTCTACAATTATTATTAACATAAATTTGCTGTAACTATTAACGTTTCATAATTATAAACCAAAAATTAAAAATGTTTCTGTGATATTTTTCATATTTAAGAAAATATTATCAAAAAACAAAAAACAGTTAAGGTAAACACCTACTTTCGGTGTACAAAATTTTACCAAAAGCTTTTCAATTCTTCGGATTATCAAATAAGACGTATGTTCAAAGTTTCATATCAATTGCTCTGTTAGTTTTTGAGATACAGCCCACACAGCAGACACACACACACAGACACAATTTTTTTTTCCAGAAATTATTGAAATGGCATCTAGGGACCCCAAAACGGATATTTCCGTAAAAAAAATTTTGAAAAAAAAATCACGATCACAATACTTTCTCGTACTTCATAACGGAGAAAGTAAAAATAAACAATCATTAAAACAGGTAGATACAATTTGGTCACTTTTTGAAAAATCAAATATTGTAGGGGAATGTTTTATGAATACCTGAGCTTTGACAGAGTCTTCAAAGTCAAAACTGAACGCATGAAAACTCCCGAGAGATACTCATGAACCGCTCACTTTTAGGGCCGGGGCACCGTGACAGGCCCTCAAGAGATATAATACCTTCTGGTAAGAGGTATATTTGGTTAAAATTTCAGCCGAATCAATTTTATGAGATTTCCATTCAAATTTCCGATGGTTTGCTCATGAAAAATTAAGAATATGGTGCCTTGACACATAAAATCATAACTCGCGAACTATTAGAAACATATGAAAAATCATGAATAAATGTTGTAGCGGGATCTTTTGTGAAGAGGATAGAATAGTTTTAAATTGTCCAGGATATACCCAGAAGACTGGGTGAATTTTTTTCTACAATTTCTTGAGAAAGCCGTAACGGCCACGGGGGGACGATCAAATTTGCTCAATCGATGTCATTTCATAGGCATCACATTGCCCAAAAGCGTCACCTCTCTCATCAGTCCAGAAGGGGGTGAAAAAAATATTATTTTGAATCATTTTGTTCAACCCTCATTGAGGAACTTCGGAATTGTAATCTGGTAACCCCAGTTTCTGAATCTGAGATTATACCATTGCATTTTTTTTTCAAGGAAATCACGAGTTATAATCTCGGATGAAAATGCAACGACTGCAAAGCAGGAAATAATTTCAAATGCAATTTTTGAGCAAAGCTAATGTTGGGTCGTTTTTCTCGCTTTTGATCAAAATTTCCAAATCGCCAATGTTTAATACTTCCGACTAATTTGAATGCAAGAAGCACAGATTTGCTTAATTGATCAATAATGGTGATCAATTTCTTTCGATCTATTGATAAGAACATCAAGGATGATTATGAAAAAATTTGATATTTCGGATTTCTTTCATTAAAGTACCACTTTTAACACTATTATACCATCAAATCGGAAAAAGTAAATGGTGGCCACTTCCTCATTTTTTTTTAATTTATAATTATAAACGATATAGTTTCATCAATTTTATATTAATAATAATAGTAGATACCGAAATGAAGAATTTATAAAGAATATATGTTTTTCGTAATCTCATTAGTTTTTGAGCAATTTCTTAGAATTTGAAGTATAATTTGACGTTTCAGACGTCAGTATCATCCAATCATGCAAATCGCTCGATGTACATTTAAAATATCAATGAAATATAAAATAAATCATGAAGTTATAAATATAAATAAGCATTATACCATCAAATCGGAGAAAGTGACATGATGGCTACATCACCACTTCTTCTCAATACATTCCAATCAGTTCTAGTTATGCAGGAAGGGTTGTCTGCGAATGAACTGGTATTTTTACTAATTAGTGGTCTGGAATGTATTCAGGTAAACTAGTCAATCTAGTTTGACTAAATCTGCTGTTAAAAATCAAGCTGGATATATAAACAGCAATTGAAAATATAACACCAGTAACCAGAGGCTACTCATAATTATGAAATACCACCTTCGTCAAAGCAAAAGTCGCAGAAAACAGGTATTGGAACGTCAAAGCTACTTTTCTTTATATCAATGCCTTCCATAACGCATAAATCTGTGGCATCTGGAATTTCATTTCTGTTTCATTCCTGCCTTCATTGCTTTGATTTAATCTATTTATTTTGTAATACATGTCTTAAACCCCTCGTTGTATAATCTGCTCCTGCGAAGAACTTTTTCCTAATGCGTCAAAATCCTTAGAACTGTTTGTTTTTTGTTATTATGCTAAAGTGGACCTGGGTGACCTGTTCCCCAGCAAAATGCTAAATTTTATAAAAAGGGTAGGGTAGGGATCCAAGAAATGGATGTGTATAATAGGGACTATGCAAGGGCCTATACAGGGTGGTTCAAAAGTCTGGAAATGGCGAATTTATTTAGCGCACGGGTAGAAAATCGGAATTCTGATGCTGGGGTTTTTAGTAATTTTGCCCGGGAAATCGAATGGGCCCATCAGATTTTGGGCCCGATGGGGCTTTATAAGAGATATGAGGCCCAACTTTGAAATTTCAAATGCAAACCTATATTTTTTATTGGGGATTCGGATTCAGCGGAAAATTTTACATCCAAATTGGCTAAAACCCAAAATGTTTTGGTCCATTTTTGGGCCCTATGATGCGTTTTTTGTTCAAAAGTCTGGGGACGTCTGGTTCATTCAACCCAGTCGAGAAAAATCGAAAAACTGATCTTGGAGTCTCTAGGACTTTGCTTGGGGAATGAAATGGGACCATCAGATTTTGGGTTCTATCAGGTCTTGTGGGACTTCCATGCCAGAATGCCTTGAAGACTAACATTTAATTTTCTCGCCAATTACAACTTCTGAACCACCCTGTATACTATAACCTCGTTACCCTTCCTCCAATCAGTATCGAATCTGAAGGTGGACAATACATGGCAGATATTATTATCGGTCCTTGATCATTTTCAATATTGACGTTGGTGTCTTGTAAATAACTGTTTCTCCCTCATTGTTTGATGTTCTCTCTTATAATTAAGACAATTTCTCCGTATGCTTTCTAGTATTTTATGTAACATAATTGGTATATTTTGATGAGCCAATAATATTGATCTGCGAAGTGCGATTCGCCAAGAGGAACTCTATGGATGTCTGATGGTTGTAGATATTACGGGTCCTAATATTTCGAAGCTTCGCAACTTCTAAGCTTCCGAGAATCCGAAGAAACGAAGGGAACTTCAAAAATCGAAGTTTCAAAGTTTTCGAATTTTTCGAAGAATCGAAGTTTTTGATTTTTGCAATCCCAAAACCATGAACAAATAGGGATTTAAACTGTTATGTAATTTCAAAAATTTTACCTCGAAAACCCAAGATGAAACATAAGTTGCTGTGAAAATAAACTAAACACGCAATGAAACTATTGAAATAAATTTTCTGCCATTAACATTTTTCCTATTAACTATTTTTTTTTACTGTATTTTTATATCCCCTTCAAAACTCGCCTGTTCTGATAAAACTTAGAAATTTCTAACATTCGAAACTAAAAAAATCGAAGCTTCGAATGTTTTAAAGGCATAGCTTTGTAATATATTGGCTATAGTTAGCCCCTCTTAATCATAAGAAACGATGCAATACTGGGAATTCAAATTTGATTAACAAGAGGGGACCATTTCCAATTAAAATGACTGTAGTAAGACCTTCATTCGTTTAGTGAAATCTTTTAAATTTTGACAATTTAATCCTAGAAAACATATACAGGGTGGAAACTTTACCTGGAACAAATTCGGTATTTATGAAATGAGAAGTTTCAGAAAAAATTCCTCGGGCACGTCGATTTTTGTTTTTATATTATGCCATTTTTAGCGTCTTTAAAAATAGTACGACATCACCAGTCTTTCACGTACGACGTCATAGACATTTTTTTAATGAAACCATTTTTTTTTAATTTTATTTCACTAAATTTGTAGCCCTTTCTATTCTTTTTACGACTGTGTACAAATATTTTGTTTTTTTGTTTTTTTTATTTAAGAAATTGAAAAAAATATTTAATTTTTATATAACTTTTAATAAACGGATTCGACATGAAATAAGACAAATTCCACCAGAAATGTTTGAAAATGTAAGGGATGGGATTTATTACCGATTGACTTTTTGTCAAGACAGGAACTGTGCTCATTTTGAACATTTGATACATTAAATAAGTTAAATGTTCTTTCAATTTCTGAAATAAAAAAAACAAAAAAAAAACATAATATTTTTAGACAGTCGTAAAGAGAATAAAAAGGGCTACAAATTTATTGAAATTAAAAAAATGGTTTCCGTTTAAAAGAAGTGTGTATGACGTCATACGTGAAAGACTAGTAACGTTATACTATATATTATATTTTTGAAAACCCTAAAAAGTGCGGAATAAAAAACAATAATCGACCTGTTCGAGGATTTTTTTCTGGAACTTCTCATTTCATAAATATCGAATGTGTTCTAATTTAAGTTTCCACCCTGTATTTTATTACAATATATAGGGTGTCCCACGAAAAAGTTGCATTTTAAAATTGCTATAAAAAAAAGACAGGTGGATATTTTTCAATTTTTTTTTAATTTTATTGAATAGCCCCAACATTGCGGTTTAATAGTGGAAGACCACTTCATTCATATAGCTGCCCCGGCTGGCTTTACAGTAGCCCATTTTGTCGACCCAATTTTTTATGACATTTTCGATGGTGTGGCCCTCAATGGCTGCAATGGCGACTTCAATGTCGTGCTTTAGGTCGTCAATCGTCAAACTGCCTGGAAGGCGCTTTATTTTTCCCGAATGTTGTGCGCATTTTTCTTGCAGTTTCGGTTGAAAACACCATTTTGGAAGTAAGTTTTCAATATTTCGAATACTTTTCATTCGAGCTGTCAAAGCCGAAATAATCGATAGTTCGAAAAGCAACCGATAGATGGGCCACCCTGTATATGGAATAAATTAAAATATAAATTACACCTTTCAGTCGAGAGTGTATAATTAAGTAGAGCCACATTTTGATGTAAAGAAATAAAATGTCTTACTTAAAGTTAATTTTATTTTTTTTCTTCTGCTGAATTTGATATTTAAAACCTGAAATTAATACATGTTTTTCGTTTATTTTGTTTCAGATGCATTTGAGAATCAAATAATAAGGATACTAAATAAAGTGCACGGCAGTATAGACCGCAACGAGCAGAGATTAACAGAGCAAGAGCGAAGAGAATTAATCGAGATGGAATGGAAGCAAGCGTCTATCATACTGGATAGAATGCTTCTGTGTATATTCATCCTGATCACCATCATCTCGACGACAACAATCCTCTGCAGAAGTCCAGTGGACATCTAATACTCAATTGTGATCGGGGTAGAATACAATTTGAGATCATCAAAACGAAAATATTTATTTTTGGAGTAATTAAAGTCGAATATTTTGAAAATTTTAATAACGCCAAAAGTACAAAAATATATTGATGGTCTTGGACACTTTTGGGGTTTTGAAAAGTTTGAATAACTCCGAAGGTACTGTACGCGGTTGTCGAAATGAACTAACTGAAGAAATTTTGATGATCTCAAAATCTCTGGAGTCATAAACATTTTGGTTGATAGTTTTTATGAACAAAAGAAATTTTTGTATTATTTTAAATGTAAGACCCCTAGAGAAATCATAAGCAACATTTGGAATAGTCAAATAATAAATTTGGCCTTGACAGTTCACGAGAGATTTGGAGGGCATTTGTATAGTAGCAGTATGAAATATTGTCATGGCGTCGCGTCTCATCTCTCTCACAGTGCCTCACCTATGAAGTTTCAAGAGTCGCCGCTGCCATGAACACTATTTAAGGCCATGAAGGAAACAACGTTTTCTCAATATTCTTGCAGTTAAATAAACTGAGATACATAGCTTTTTGTTTTCCAAAGTATCCCGCCACTTTATGAATATCAAGTGGTTGAAGCAATATTATTTTGAATATTTTTATGACTCCAGTACAACTACTTGAAATCACCAAATAACAACACATTTGGTGATTCTAGCCAAAAGTTCGAAAAAAAAATAGCAAATAAGTTTCTCAAAAATAAATAAATAAATATTGGCGTTCTTTTTTTTATTGTGAAATCCGATTTTACTACGTCGCTCTGGATTATACTCTTAGGTTGTAAACATTTGAATCAGTCTAGCGAATAAGTCAATACACTAGCTCTAAGGACTTGTTATTTTATAATTGTTTTTGTTCCTATTTAAATAAAATAAGATTGAATAACATTAGGAATTTTATTTTACTTGTGCTTGCTTAAATTGTTACCATTTAAGCTGCGATTCTTTTCAGATCAGTGTATCCCATACTTGTTTCCATGGCTCCCATAAAAATTGCTACAAGAAAGATTCAGATATTGAACTTCCTATAGAACAAACAAAACTTCTTCAGGAATACCTTAATCGTACTTAACGTGAAACACTAATAAATTTTCCCAATATTTAAATAATTATCTCAGCGGCGGCTCGTGGATTTCCGTAGGTAAGGCAAAGACAAAGATGCCGCTCGTGCTGCACTACTTACTCTAATAGAGGAAGCAAATATTCCGTTGCTTTATCGGTCAAATTTTCTTCCATTGCCTCACCGCCGAACATTCACGCGCCGCCGCTGAATTATCTCTATTCAGAAATAGGGTAATTATTCTAGTAGAAAATATAATGAGTTTTTCGCATCTTATTAAATAATATAAACGTTGCTAAATCGTTTTTGATTGAGAAAGTTGTCCATTATTCGGCCGAATAATTTTCTCCACAGGTGACGTCCAATAAAATGAAAGCAATTTCATTACCCAACAGGTGACGTCCAATCAAATGATAGCGATTTCATTGCCCAACAGTTTAGTTGTTACTATGGTTACGATTCGTTTTTTGTCAGCGAACTGCCGCAATTTCCAAATAGAAAAATTATTCGTTATAATTTAATACAAACATAAAAATCTTTAAGTAATTTGTTAATATGACTTGGGTGAGTTGCAACACTCGCCTACGGCTCGTGTTGCAAACTTCACCCTCGTGGCAATGGCCAACTTTCTCACTCGTTTAATAATATACTATTAAGGTTTCCCTGTAAAATGAACTAATTGTTACGACTGATATATGTGCCGCAACTCCGTTTTCTCATGAGTTGAAGTAATATAGCTAGAAGCAGTGGCAGATCCAGAGGGTTTTTTAGGGAGAAGAGGCAAAAGGCGAAACAAATATTTAAAAGGATTTAATAAAAGAATTAATATTAACAGCGGAGGGGGGTAATAGACCCCATTCACTCCCCTTTCGAACATAGAACCAAGGTGGCAATTGACTCTATTCCCTCCTTGGATCCACCAGTGGCTAGGAGGACCATGAATCTAACCTGCAGATACGGATGATGTCAAATAGTTGTGAAGGCCTTTGTCAAATTTGAAACAGAAGCTAACACACTGCCATACCCACCAGTGACTCAGGGTCACCATGACCGCCGTCTAATTTTGATTGGTGTTTACATTACTTTACCTTTAGATACCACATAGAGCGTTTCAGTACCTTTTATCCACAATCCCGCCAGTATGTGGATGGCTGAGCGTCACTCTATTTATTGGTGATACCGCACGACAGCGACAGTGTGATTTTCAAAGCGTTAAATTGCGACAATGGCAGATCGACCTTAACCGTCCAAACGGTCCAAATTTACGTATTGAACTCACATTTTGAGAAAACGTGCCTACAGTGATCCGATGAGTTGACCAGTGACATAAGTGGCCAAGATGATTTTTACAAGGGCACACGTGAAATCTGTGATCATTCCACAGATTCCGATATTCCTTATAAAGAAAATACGCACTATTATTGCTGATTCTAATAAAGAAAACAAATTGGAGGATACGAAGAAAAGTAAGTTTCTATGGCAAGAATCCTTTCAAATGGTCATCTGACATTTTCCATTCTTCCACAAGAACACAAAGTCATAAATAATTATCTACTACCTGGATTACGACCGTCTGCTAGGCTTGGAGATTCAGCCAAACCACTGGAAGTATGGAACTTGCTGTTTACTGAAGATGTGTTACAATTTTGAAATGGACTAATGTAAAAGTAGATTCTTAATATATCGAAACGTGAAATATCTAGACTGGTGATAGTCAATACGTGAATCCAGTGAAGAATCTATAAATTTGGGAAGTGACAACAGCAGTTCAGTGATAGCGATGAAGAATCGGACGAAGATAATGGATTTGCAAGTTATCGCGCATGGAATGAAATTGATATGACTAATATTCCTCCTGCCCCACCAGATTTTCCTTTTACTTCAACCGCGGGAGTAAAAACAAATGCTGCACCACTTGAGTATTTTGAAATATTTTGATTCATATTCTGGTAACTCAAACCAATAACTATGCAAACCAGGAAAACTCCAAGGTGTCCAAAAATACGAATTGTAAATCAAAGAAATGGACAGATATTAGTGACAATTGCCCTCATTTATTTACTTCGATGAAATCGAATAATGTTGATGACATGATCCAATAAAATTCTAATTACGATGCGTAACAGACCACGCTGCATGTTATGCATGGCAATTCACCCTAGGTGGTATCTAATCAGATAATCCATCATGTTGGTATTGCCTAGCAAAGCGTTAGTACATTTTCTATAATGTATAAAACGTCAGTTATTGCCGGACTTTTAAACAGTTTGCTCCCGAATTCGATCTGTTTGTATTTTCGGGTGAAGTGTTAGTGCTTTCATCCGTAATAGTATTCATAGGCATTTCTCAAAATCTTGGTAAGCTCATTTTTACTACCATTATAGTGGCGCAGATTAATACACGTCTGACAGTTGGTGTCACTAAATTTAACTTTTCAAATTATGAAGTGCGAACTTTCTGTTAGGCCAATTGTCTTCTCGAATCTAACTCGTGACTGATTTTTTCCTAGGCAATTATTAGCGTCTGGATCACTCTTGCTTGTTGCTTCTAGAAAATTGGCACTCCTGCTTCGCAGTCGCAACAAGCAATCATGATCCTGTAATAATTCCGACAAAATCATAGGTACTACTCGTTAGATTACTGCTGAAAATGAAATGAAAATTTTTAATTATTATTTTATTATTGTAAAGTATAATCAATTTACCTGAACAAAAATGGTACTGGCAAATTAATCCACGTTCCAATTTTTTCGAAGGTCATGCCACGGAACAGGTTCAGATTGATCATAAAATTCTGGCACTTTTCGGACAATTCTACTTTCAACCAAGATACACATCCATGTCCAAATTTGCGAAAATTGTACGAAGCTATTGAATATTTACGAAACAAGTTCATCTCAGCCTTAGTTCCAGAAAAGAATGATAGTGTGGATGAAAGCTTAATATGATTCAAAGGAAGGCTTGGTTGGAAACATTATATCCCCATGAAAAAATCTCGCTTTGGAATAAAATTATTTGTTAATAATACCCTATATCTACTAAAACTGCTTTTCATCTAATGGATCCTCTATTAGACAAAGGCAATTTTTACACTCACCTCAACATGCTGATTATTTGTTACAACGCAGAACAGATATCTGTGGAACTCTTCGAGAAAATAGAAAGGATCTATCGACCTTGTTTGCAACCATAAAACCTAAGAAGGGAGAAATAAGAGCTTTCCAAGAGGCTCGTGGTCCTAGAATGGCAGGACAAAAAAACAATTTGCGCTTTGAGTACTATACAGGGTGTTGAATTGCAAAGGGATTTACATTTAAAATTTAAAATGTATTAATATTGGCTCCCCTAATTATTTGACAGTATCGGTCTTCGTACGTTATTTTTAAAGCATTTTAAGCTGAATGATTTGGTACCTTACTCAATAGTTTCTGCACAGTATTAAAGGAGATATTAACAAAACACTTTACAATTATTTTGTATTAAAAACAAAGGTTTACCATGAAATGATAATGGCGGATATTTCATTTTGTTCTAAAAAGTGACGTTTGCTGTCGCATTACGATGTACACTTCCTACGCAAGAAAGAATTTCCGGAAAAGGCAATAACCAGCAAAAGTACTATTCAATGAATAATTACCAATTACTCTTACTCGAGAATGCAAATGCGAGCATATTTCGGCAACTGGGGTCCACTTTCCTGCCTGTTCTTTACAAGTAAAGCATCAACCCATAATTTGCGAAGTTCCGGATTTGATGGAAATAATACGTTTAAAATAAGGAATAAACAGAATTTTTGGTTATAAGTCAACTGACTCGTACATCGGCTGACGAGTATTATAACCGCGTTGGCACATATACATGGACTTATTGGAGTCTTTCGCATAGCAATATTTTGACATAGTGTGAATATTTGACAATATAAATGTTTATATCGGGTGTATTGGCGGATAGTCCACACGTGACGATATTCTTCCAAAATTTCTAAGCAGCTTATCTTTATTCTAAAATGTTGTACCATGCTTCCTAAGCCTTATTATTATTATTATTATTCGTTATTTATTTACAGAAAACCCTTCAATTTCGATAGTATGACTAGTTTGAAAATGATTTGTCAGTGTGCGCTTTCTATCTCAAACTTGTATTTTTAACACTTATTAATTAGCTGATTTTTATAAAAAATACGTTCGGCAACGTGACACCCGCTTATGTCACTTTGACACAAATAATTCATTCAAACTTGCTAGTTCCAAGTTTGTGCCAATTCTGCTTTTCTCATTATTATCAGTTTGTATTAGTGCCCGTGCTTCAGTGTATTTGTGTTTTTTGTGTTATTTTCGTTTTGTTTTGTTCAATTACAATGGATTTTACTATTTATTCATAATCTGTTTTGCCTTGCATCTGTAAATAAACCCCGCTCTATCTATCTATTACCTTCTACTCTGAACCATGAGATTATTGATATAGTCCGTTCTCCGGAATCTGACGGCTGTGGTCGTAAAAGAGGGTCGGAGTTCGGTAAGTAGTGGACGTAATATTTTTTATCTCAAACCAATCTTTGTTGAGAAGTACTGGTGTAAAAGTGCGTAAACCAATCGGAGCGAAGGACAGTAATAAATGTATGGGATGCAATTAAACGAACCACCAATACCTTTTCTTTGAGGGTGCGTCGATCCTCAGGGCGGACCGACCGTTTTACGACCTCGGCCGCCACATTCCACCGAATATGCTATAAACAGGGCAGCTCGTGAATGCTATGTTGCCAAATGTACATTTCTTTTAAATGGCTGCTGATGGCCTATGAGGCATGGTAGAACATTTTTTCATCGACATTTTCTATTCAGAATTTTAGGAAGAACTTCGCCACGTGTAGATTATCCGCCAATTTATACACACCCGATATATACACCTGTACATAAACCCCGCTCCATCTATCTGTTACCTTCTACTCTGATCCAACCTACATAATTAATCATAAGGTTTTTAAAAACAGGGCATCCTGAATGCTTTGTTGCCTACTGTACATTTCTTTTAAATGGCTCATGATGGCCTATGTGGCATGATAGAACATTTTTGCAACAACATTTTCTATTCAGAATTTTATGAAGAATATCGCCACGTGTAGATTATCCGCCAATTTATACACACCCGATATATTCAAAGGTGTGAATAAATTGCAGGGTATCACAATATGCAATGCGAGCTCGTAGAGTCATATGCCATAGACACAAAATAGCTGTTCTGTGCAATTTACTAACATACCGCAACCACTTAGGTTGGTACCTATGCTTGGAGACACACATGAAGTTGGAGTTAGCAGTCCATATGTATATAGTCAAAGTGTGAAGCCATATATAATTTAATTAACCTAACTTCATTTGTAATCCGTTAAGCTGTGTCACCATCACCTTTGTGTACTTGGTTGCATACAATTTCAATTAAATAACATGCTTTGAGGTGACTATTTTACTATAAAAAAAGAAGAAGAAAAAAGATTCATGTTGGATTTTCAGTCACAAATGTAAACAATGAGTCACGACGGTAATCTAGTTTGATTTTTTTCTAACAATGATACCATTATTGAAACGTCACTTTAGTACGAAAACGCAGCGCCTATAACGGTGGGACATCAACCTAATAAGCTTCTATACTTGAATCAATGGATCTTTGCGTGCACGTCACTACTGATAGTTGTCTGGTACAATCAACGCTAGGGATTCTACCAGTGGCGTAGTCAAAACAAATTGCGCATCGGACAAATAAACATAAATAACTGAAATTAGTCTAAGCCCGCGTCGTAAATCATTAAAACAGCACCTATGAGATGTATACGCGAATATGCCTTTGAAGTGACCGAATACGAAACACGTGATCTGTCGGGCCGCATTTGGCCGGAGGGTAAACAAATCAAATTCGTTATGAACCCAACATTCCTTCATCATTTTGACGTTTTAAACGTCAGTAAATTTCGACCAGTGCGCGAGTAACAGATCTCTACAGAGTTGTAACGATAAGCGCAAGCTATAACGTGATGATCTTAGAAACCGGTTGAAGTAGCTTCTTAATAACCCGGAAACGGTAACGAAAATATTCCAAGCTTTTCGTTCCCGTTACTGGAAATTAGTTATTGGTTGTGCATGTCAACATGCGAATCATGTTATTTAACTTTTGGTTCCCGTTTTGGCACCCTCGTCTAGTCTTAAGATATTGATTTCTTCCGGGGTCTAGATTTTCCAGGGGTAGAAAGCGATTGATTTCTCTCATTCGCAATTTGAATACTGGAGATAGTCCGTAAACTTATTTTTAAAGCATCAGCAACTCTATGAAACGATGTACTATTAATAATCGGGTAATTAGACAACAAAGAAAGAAATTACCTCTTGGACAGCATTCAGTGAAATTCTGCTGCAAAATAGGCCATAAGATTGACCACGAGATTCCGCGCCCGAGAATTTAGACGTTTACCTGGCATTTTGAGGTTAGGCCAAGCGATTCCGCTTATTGTTATAAAAGTTCTAAAAAGAACTATTTTCTATATATCACGAAGAAATATGCAAAAACAAACACAAAACAGAAAATACTGCTTATAGCGCTACCAATGCATTACGAATCACAAAATGACTTACGGACCAAGGTTTCGTCTTTGTTTAATGCATGGTTTTACCGAGTGGCGTAAGTCTTCACCTTGGACGACATACGTACACATATTACTGCGTCTAATATAACCTATCATAGAGGGAATAAACACATGAAAATCTTGTCGGAACTAGGTTCGGCTATCTATGGCGTGCACGCAAAGATCCATTGATCAGACTCTATCTACACTCTACTACAATGAATATTAATTAGCATAATTTTTGGCAGGCGTTGAAATTTGCAGCTCCTTGAACAACGTCGAATCGTTTTTGAAATAAGAAAGTTAACAACATTAAAGAATTTAAGGAAATTAATTTTTAGGCCATGGTGTGTGAGTTTGATGGAAAACATATATGTCCAATTCACTTCAAAGCAATCGAAGATCGAAGCTGTTGTTATAAAGGGAAAAAATGGTGATGTGGCCATCATGTTACTTTCTCCGACTTGATGGTATTATTTATATTTACGCTTTCATGGTTTATTTTCAATTAATATCATATTTTAAAAGCACATCGACCGTTTTGTAGACTCGGATAAAACTGACGTTTAAAACGTCGAAATTATGAAAGATGGAAAAATTATATGTACTTCAAATTCAAAAACTTATTACATGGTGACCGTGACAGGACCAATATGCCGTTACAGTGGTTTCATTTGTCAGGATATGTGAACAGCCAAAACTATCGTACGTGGGCTACAGAAAATCCTCATACTTTTATTGAAACTGATTTACATCTATCAAAAATTGGTGCTTGGGTAGCAATTTCGAGACGTCGTATAATTGGTCCAATATTTTTCAAAGAAACGTCCAATGGGGAGCGCTACCGAGCTGCCGAGCTCATCCTGGATGAATTTTTGAATTGAGTAGGTAAATGATGACGAACTGATAATGGGCTAGACGGAGCCACTCCTTATACTGCGTTGTCGACAATAAATTACTTGAGGGAATTTTACGATTATCGCTTGGTAAACGAAGGATTATGGCCACCACGTTCGCCAAACCTCAATAAACGAACTTTGCAATTGAAGAAGAGATAAGGAACATAAGTATGGAGCAGCTTCAGCGTGTATTAGAAAATAAAAAACGTAGAGTGAATAAAGGCCAGCATTTTCAACAGTTATTATAAAATTAGGGATGCTAACTCCACGTTTATTATTTTCAAATACACAAAACCTTAACTCACTTCAATTTACTTCGTATATTTAATTAAAATTGTAAAAATTAAATATATAGTTATGATGAAATATTTAATTTATTTTGGGAAAAAATGTTTGCTACGCCAATGGAAAAGCAATCTAAAGGATTTTCTTTTCGAATGATCAGTTGTACTAACATGCGTATTTGGGTGCCAACCTATCAATCTGCAACCATTGTTGCCGACTTTGTACATTAAACTCACATACAATGGGCAGCGTATTTAACAACTGGATGTTCAAACTTTGGGGACCTCGTGAAGGCTCAGGAAGTATGGTACAACATTTTAGAATTTTTGGAAGAATATCGTCACGTGTAGATTATCCGCCAATTTATACACACCCGATATACCAAAGTGCCTAAAGGTATATTATCCAAATTAATTGAAGATTAAGTATTCTGTCTTGTTTTAATAATAGTGATATAATTATTTAAATAAAATTATTTAAATAATTTGTTTCGTTTCTAAACAATTCTTGGTGGAAATGCAGAAAAGCTGATATTGAAATTATTTTGTTAGTTAGGCAACTCAATATACAATTGAAATTGAATATCGTGTTGCAGATGCATTAAATATATTTAATAAAAATAAAATATAGCCTGAGTAAATATATATTTAACCTGTTCAGAGATACAAAAATATATGAACAGTTCTTGTAGAACTTGTTTTTGTAGGTTTACGAACAGGTTGTACATTTCGTTTTTATTAAACTAATACAGAGTTTAAACAGAATTAAAAAATGTTTGTTTTTAACCACAACAAATCAGTGAATTCAGTTTAATTATGGATTTCCACGTAGTAACGGTTGCGACCATCCTCTTCAAGAATATGCAGTTTATTAATCAATTCTAAATCAACTTTTTGCAGAATTTAGACTTTTAGAAACATATAGTTAATTGCTAAGTAGAAAATAATTTATCATGTACGACAAAGAGAAATTAGTTCGAGTATCTATGTTAATACTAATTATTACAGTAAGTAATCAAATTGCATTTGAAAAAGGTATAAGTTTTAATTTCAAGATTAATACTACTTGATTATCTTGCATTTCATTATTACAGTAAGTAATCAAATTGCATTTGAAAAAGGCATGTTTCAATTTCAAGATTGAATTTAAAATTTCCCGCGTTTCATGACAACTTGTTCTTATGGCAGCATTGTTTGTTATGCTGATACATGTGCTGCCCCCCTTAAAAACGCCGCATCTCTCGTCCTGGCAGCGTTGTTGTTCACGTCGGTCAGTTTTTATTAAAGTGACACTAAATAACACGAAAAATACGTGAAATCAAAGTGCTGAACTTCAATGACATCCCGTGGACGTCGGTAAATGTTCTCATTAAACGTGCACAGTTCACCAAGTGGTAAAACAAAGACGGCTCAGTTGGCGACGCACGTTACATGAAAAGCGCTGGTGCGTCCGCGGTGATGCGAAATTCCACCGTGGGAACTCAATCGTAAGGCGGGTCCACGAAGCATGGAAAACAAGCAGTCGCCGATGACGAAGAAGACGCGGGCCAGGTCGAAATCATCCGGCGGCGATACCCCAACGCCCGCTGTCGAGGAAGAAATGGCGCCAAACGTGAACGGAAACAAAGATGGTGGCGGCGAGAAAACGACGACGGAAGGCACGCAGGAGGATAACAAAGTGGAGACCAAGGAAAACGCTGCGAAGATGACGCGCAAGAGGAAGGCAAACGAGATGAAGTCCGATGACGTTGCTGGTGATGAGAGTCCTAGAAAACCCGCCGACGATGGTAAAGAGGTTATGAAGGAAGCCCTGGCTAATGAACCTGCTGGCCCGGACATTGAAAACAAAAATGAAGGTGAGTTGTAAACGACACAGTAGGCTTGATTTCAATGTTTCGTACTCCATTGTTTACCTATGACGGTTATTATTTATACATATTATAGTTATTTAAGATATATATTATTAACAGGACCAACTACGGCGGGTAAATTTTAATCTCTTTTAAATGCATTATCTGCGAGGATATTTTGATAAAATATCTGGCTAAACTTGGGAGTACGGTTTTGCGACTGTGCTGCCTCTTACGGAGTAATTTTGAACTAAAAGATTGCTAGAAAATTGTACGATTTATATTGGTAGGTGGTGTGCATGCTTCAATATGTAGGGGTAGCTTACCCTTGAAAATATGGGGGGAGTTCAGCCGAGTGCCAAATAGCGCACAATAATAATAATTCACATCAAAATCATTCCGAAAATAATGTACCTTAGGACCACATGCTGGTAGCTTTATCTGCAGTAGCTTAAGTGATGGCGAAGCCAGCACAGTTGTAAAAAGAAGTAGTTTGCCGTCTCCCAATGATCGTCAATATTTACCAGGTATTAAAATCCTATGTTTGATTGCTACTGATTTTGAAATTGGAGATGCTGCCGTCTGGCATTAAAAATTTTCCTTAGACAAGACCGTATCAAGTTTTTCCTATAACCTTAATGTGGGTAACTAACGACAGAACAATTATTTGAAATTTGATTGAGTTTTGAATGTTATTTGTTTGCCGATCTTTAATGCCAATCGTCGATAAAATATCATATTTGACTCGCATATATTAGTTATTGTTACACTCAGGTTACTTAGCAGTTCGTGTTGCAAACTTTATCACTGTGTAATAATAACTAATAAGCAGTTAATATAATTATCGTTGTTGTGGGAGCTTGTTCCACATTATACAATATTGTTCAAATTTAATTTCATACCAGAAACATGTTGTTATATCAAAAGGATAATTTCGACCAGATGGAGATAGGGCCAACATTACACTGGGAATTTCTATTTTTAATTCGGCTTGTTTTTGTTTTTTTTCATTGAGATTATAGTTATCGTTCCATTATAAATACGAACTTGTTAACTGAGGAATTTAATTTTAAAAAACTCCTTACAGAGTACGGAATTAAAATCAAGCAAATAATGCAAGGCAAATGGCTGTCTTATAAATTTTACAAAAAATGGGAAAGGATTATATTTTTATTGATAAATAATTAACAATTCATTTATGAAAAGGATATTGTTATAACTTAATTTGTTAGTTGCGTTTGACGAGTATACACGTCGAACGCACTTAACTGGTTAATAATCGTTCATAAAAAAATAGTTCACGTGTGATATTCTGAATGAAGGTAGAATTAAACCGGAATGGAAAGTGCTATAATGAATTACTTGAGGTTGTAGTAGAAATAGAAAGTGCACTGTGTTGTGAACGCGTACTTTTATTGTCGGGAATAGAAAGTACACCAAGTTTATATACATATTACGCAGTAAAACCGTCAAACCGGTGTGCAGTGTGAACCGGCATAAAAAAATAATATCAGTGTAAATAAAACGTTCTTTATTTACCATAGATAACGCATCTTATATTAAATGTTAACACCTCAAGTCATCGTCAATGTTGGATTTGAAATGAACACAAGTAAATCACTATTTTGATATTTACAAAACAAAATATTACCCCGACAACTTAGAAGTGTAGGCGGGCTTTGAATAAAGTTCAATCTGGATAACCTGTGGAGTCTAATAAGTAAAGAAAAAAATTAAGCGGGAAGCAAAGTTCACACGGCTGAAAATTAGGTATTTTTTCATTAATTTTTTTAAAGTAAGTAATATGCGATTTTGTATAAAACTTAAATAACATCCTTAGGTGTGTTTAATAAATTTTTAAATTAAATATATGCGTACAGGGCTGTCATTCTGGAGATGAAAATTTGCGGGAATGAAGACACCATTTCCTTGATTTATGTTTTTATTGTCAATAAACCTAAAAGAATTAAAAAGTTGTATGAGTATAAATTCAAAATGGTCAAAATATCAACCAGAAATTTGCACATTATTAAAATGTTTACTTTAATTTGAATCTTAAAGGTTCCTTGATGGTAGTTCGTACACATTGGAAATAGTTAATTGAACGAATAGTTTGATTTCTATCTTTTTCACAAATTTGAAAAAATTGACTTCATGAAACACGTTTAAAGTTTTGTGTACAACAAAACTACTGATTTTAAGCCAATTAACTATTCCTGGTCCATACAGGAGACCCTCGACTTCTTCATTACATTAATTGTTCTAATTTTGTTGAGCATTTCGAGCCTTCTTTCTGCTGTTAAAGTTGCGGTGCCCCTGACTCAATGCTCTGGGCATCATCAATGTCGACGAACATTTTAGGCAGGCACCTGTTAATTAGTTTATTTTTTTTAGTAGTATGATATTTACTATTATCGCATGGATACAAGGCATGAAAACGTACTCATAACTCCCAAGGCAGTTATCAGTTTTAACTCCCGAGGGAGTTGTGAGGTCTGCTCCTATTTACCTGACAAATAGTATGTACAATTTCCAAATTCTCCGCTCAAGATGATGGTTGTATTATCTGAAATTTTCATAAAAATTGAGCAACGTATTCTTGGTGTTTTTTTACTAATGGCGGCCAGTATAGTATGGTGACTACCGTTACTATGTTCGTACCTTATTATTGGGAATTAATGAAACACTATTATTTTCTATTTTACACCACTGTATATTAATGATTTAAGTGATATAAAACAGAAAATTTCGTTTCATTTACTATATTCCAGTGGTGCTCAATCTATGGTCTGCGGGCGGCATCTACCCTGCTTTCGAATTTTTGCCGCCCTGTCAAGTGTACCGAATGTACACGAACTGACACGCCTCAATTTTAATAAATGTTGGTCATTGCGCAGATTTTTTGTATTCCTATTACTTTCAATTAATATTAATTATGTTAAAAACCTGTTTCGTATGTTATTGATGTTATAATGGCAATCAAATTGATTATAAAACAAAGATGATTTTTTTTTTTAATAACATTTGTAATTTTATTCGATAAAATTTGCTTTTTTATCCATCTGGCTCGCTAGAAATAATCAGCAGTAACTTTAGCCCCTGGATAAAATGACATTGAGAGCACTGCCATCGATAGTAATATAAAAAAAAAAAAATTAGTATACAGTGCTATACAACATGGAACATAATTTTTTGTTTACCTATCGGTAATTAATGTTTTCCAACATCTGGGAGAAGTGAAGAAAGAAGATCAACATTTTTTAATGTTCCCTTCGCTTCAGCTGAAACCAGGGTTCGGACGATATATATCATCGGATATATATCATGATCAGTGACGGCTCGTGACCTACGGAAGTGGGTCGGCCGAATGTAGGCAAGCTGCAGTTAGTCAACTTAATTTTTTGGTAGTTATTAAGTATCATTTATATGCTGTATCTTCGTGGAAGCGTATTATTTACAATGGTAAACATTAACCAATCATTTTCCATATGTAACAATATGGTTGTTTGTGCAGTATATAGTAAAAAAAATATTGCTAACGCGACATAATTAGGCAAATGTAAGTAAAACCCAACTGTAGGAGAGTAGGCGTACCAAAAAATTAGATTGTCCGACAAGAACCACGGGAAAGTCTACAGCACTCTTGTCAGGATATGGAATGGGAGTTGGATTTGACAGAAGTGAAGTACATTTGAGGTGGAGGATATAAAAAAAGAATAACACTCTTACAAATGTGAATAACTTGAAAGATAGGGGTCAGGAATAAATAAATATTTACCTATAAAATATTAAATTAAATAAACTCTCAACATGAAAACTAAAATTAATAAAACTAAAACCGAATTTTGAAGAAAATATAAAAATGGCAGAAATGAAAAATAAAATATTTACTCTTAAAAAATAAATAAATAAAATATAAAATAAAACAAATCTCTCAACAAAAAAAAAGTCAATTCTTTTTAATGTCAGGAAAATAAATAAAAACTCTAAAAACTAAAGGGATTTTGCCTGGAAATAACAGTGGTGCCCGTGTATGTGAACAAATTAAATATATTATATTTGAATTATTTCAATCATTTTTAAATATTAAATCGATTCGCCGGGATTTTTTTGTAGCGAAATCGTCAATAATTTTATTATAAAAACTATCATTCTTAACTAAACTTTTAACCAACCTCTTTCTATTGCTAAAATAGATACATTACTTAAGCGCGATTGGGATATTGTATTCCTACTGTAGGATTTTATTCTTTTCAATGCTGAAAAGCTTCTTTCTAACGATGCAGATGTTGGTGGGAGAGACAATATTAAACAAAATAATTTATATAATTCCGGAACGTCTGTAATAATATCATTATTATAAATAAATTCTGTCATGTCACCTACTGTTGGGGAATTACCGAAAATAAATTTGTCAGCATACAAAACTTGCAATTCTCTTTTTAATTTTTCATTATTAAAAAATGTTTTGTAGTTATTAATCAAAGATTAAAATTGTTTTTCCGGAAATTTTTTATTAAATATATTGAATTTATTTTGATTGGTTAATTCCAGAAAGTTAAGTAAGAAAATATCTTTAAAACGTATTTCAATTTGATTTATAAGCATATCTAAAATTTCAAAAACGATTCGTTTCGTTGATATCGAATCATCATTATTACTGTGCGTTTTACGTCGTTTAGCGCATGGAGGCTGAACATCTAAAATTTGATTAACATCAGAATATATTTTAAGAAAATAATTGTCATTTCGGAATTTTTTTAATGTGGATAAAGTGATATAATTCTTTCGTTACAATACGTGATGTCAGATAATTTATGTTGAATTATAGAAAAAATAGGATCCGTATGTGTAAAAATTAACTGAAAAGTATATAAAAGAAACAGGAAATCAAAATCGGTTAATATTCTTTTTAACCCGGTCGATTCTCGTATTGAAATATCATCCCATTGATCCAAATCTGCGATGATATGATCGAAAACTTCAATCAAATTAATTCTATTATTATATATAGTGTTCACAATGCGCGATTTAAAGTTCCAGCCGGTTTCTGAGTTACTCGGAACTCTCTTGTGACAAATTGTATCCAGAAGATTAGTGCGTTTAGTAGATTTTGTGAAAAAAGATGAAAAGCCCGAGAGATTTGAGAAAAATATCCTACATTCTTTAATTTTTTTACATGAATCTTGTAAAACTAAATTTATTTTGTGCGCGTAACAGTGCGTAAAAAGTGCTTGAGGAGCAATTGCCTTAACTTTTTGCTGCAATCCATTTAGTTCTCCCGCCATTACAGCAGCACCATCATACGTTTGGCCGATTAATTTGTGTTCAATATTGAAATGATTGAAGTTTTGTTGGAGTACATTAAAAATATCGTTTGCAGTTTGACCTTCACTAAGGTGGAAGAAACCCAAAAATCGTTCTATTACTTTCCCCTCACAAACGTAACGAAAAATCACTGACATCTGAGAAGAACAGCGTATATCTGTACTCTCGTCTATTTCCCATGAAAAACAAGAAGCTCTATTAATTTCGTCGTAAATATTCTGCTTTAAAACCGTAGTTACGGAATCAATTAAATCGTTTTGAATCATTTTTGACAGTCCGGTAAACACTGAAGATATGGATGGATCACTGAATTTATTAAAATTTTCATCCAAACTAGATGCAAAATGAGCTAATTCTTTAAAATTCCCTTGATTGTCTGAATTTGTTGTTTCGTTGTTACCTCGGAATTGAGTTGATAAATAAATGACCATGTTCATTAAATGTTTGACCATTTTTCGATTTTCCCGAACGTTTTCATTATGTTTATTTATAAGTTCTCGTCTAGCGGTATCAAGTGCATTTACAATATTATGTTTCGCGAATACTTTATATTTTAAGGCAGAATACGTATGATCTTTTGAAAGTTCATGTTTCGCTAAAGCGCGATAAACTTCTTTTAAATTGTCATAACCGCATGAATTAAAAGGGATTTTGCTTTCACAAAACAACAAACAATACCAACAAAATAATTTGTTACAAATCTCACTACCAGTTAGCCAAATAAACTTTGTGTAGAGTGTTGCAGAAAAAGTGCGATTGTGATCTTGTTTTCTTTGAACAAGATTAGTCAACAACGGGTGTGGAACTGGCACATTTTTAATGAAAACTTTATCATCGTACGACAATCGGTTAAATTTATTGTGTAAAAAATAATGAACCAAATCAGCGTTAGTACTTACAATATCCCTTACACTAGCCATCGTAGTTTCAACAAATAATACAATAATTAATAAGCGTATACACGAGCACCATGTGGACGGGACCAAGGAAAAGACAAAGTGATTCTGTCATCTGATCATTTCTATGCTGGCACACGCGCACTGTGGATAAACGGCCAGCCGTACCCATATTCCTCCGTTAGAACGATACACATAATACATAATTTCGCCCGACTTTTAACAGTGAGAGAATGTTGTCGGAGTAACAATAACATCTTTAAAAATGTTATATACATAAAATGGTTAATTATACACTGATATATTTCACATAAACTACCTTAAATTTACCTAGAATGGTAATTATTTTGTAAATTACAATTAGGTAACCATTTAATTATTGTTTGCATTTTACATTACATCTATTGTTTAATGATATTTACTTATATTAAGATTTGCCTTCTCTTTAAAAATGCGAAATATATTCTGATTTCTGAAATATTTTTTTAAGAAATAATGTGTTTTCTAATACCGGTCAATTGTTGGCCTTAATGACCAATTTGTATTAAAGTAAGTACATATATTACTTTTAAATCGAACAATATGAAAATAATCAGAAATACGTTAATAAATAAATTTACAAGTTCTAAAATAAAAACTGTGACCTGTAACGCAAGCGAATTAAAGAGTGCATCGAGTCATGGGCATCGGAGTATTGCGTACGGAGTACGGCCCCGGTGAATTTGCCGTACTGGAGTAAACCATTTGTGGACGTACGTTCACGCTGCAGGCGAAATGAGACGACAGAATCTGCACTGACACTCGTGCGGACTTAGCGCTTGAATTAATCTTAATACTCTGAAAATCAACGGCTGGCCGATTTTGCGGATACGAACTTGCGTAGTAGACATATATTAAATGAAAATAAACATCCGCATTTATCGGCCTTATACTGAGTGCTTATTAATATTACTGGCTATAAGTATATTATGTATTTATTATAAAAAATTCGCAATATTTATTTTCTCAGAAAATAAACATTTATAATATTTGTTTTAATTGAATTTAACGGTACGGCCCGGCCGACCCTGCCGCCCCTGACGAGCCGTCACTGATCATGATATATATCACGATATATATCATGATATATATTCGATGATATATATCATGGATATTTATAAAGCACACAATACCAAAAAATTCTCCCGTTTCTCAAATTTTTCCAGTTGCAGCAATATGAATAGTAAGCATTTACTCTAATTTAAACTAGAGATGGACGAAATGACTCTTTTTTGTCGAAAAGAGTCGATTTTTGAAGTGACTTAAAAATGAAAAAGTAAGTGTGAGCAAAAAAAAAACAAGAAAAAGGTCCGCTCTTTGAAAATTCTTCAATTTATCCCTGAAAACATAGTGAAGAGCAAAAAAGTCCTCATTTCAAATTTTTTTCAATTTGATGTCAAATATTTTGACATTTTAAATGTTATTTTTTTACTATCTTGTAAACAACTGTGTTTGTTTGCAATAAATAAATATAATATAAATAAAGTATGCACATTATATAATTAATAAGTCATATAAACATTAATATTAATGATCAAGAATAAATATCAAGAAGTTGATATATATCGGATATACATCCGATATATTGATATTTATATAAATATCGGATATTTTCCGAACCCTGGCTGAAACTACCTATCGGCTCTCGGGTCAATTTTTGCATCTTCGCTTTACGTTTGTGCAGCGTAAATGGTTATTATGACTTTTTTCATGTTTTGAACTGAATCAGTATTTCTTACAGCCAGGTCACGATATTTGGTTATTTTTTTATTAGCAGATCCGTCAAACGCTTTTTTTTTGTTTCAAAGCCATGAGCTCATCTGTTTTTTGACGTGCTTAACACTCACGCTTTTAATTTCCTGCAAATCATCACTATACGGATTTGAATCTCGCCTTTAAATGCTTTTGAATCTCCGTCTCCAATGTAATTGCTATATTTCACTTCAAATTTCTCAATGGATCTATTTTTCCTTCATTACCACAAGGGTTTACCGAGCATTCTTGGTACTTTTCGAACCACTTGTCATATTTATTTAGTGCCTTTTTTACCAATAGGTACAACTGTACCAATGGATCCAATTTAATAATCCTACAAGCATTTGTAATAAAAATAAAATGCACTATGTTTTTCACAAATTTTTATCTTAATTCTAACTAGTTTCGATTGTTTACAAGGAATGTGTGATAAGCATTGTCAAAGGGAAGAGCTAACTAAAGCAAAATTTTTTACATGATCCATCAACAGAAACTTTTAAAATTCATTACAACCAGTCTCTTAATATTTTTTTTTCTACATATGAGGATCAGATGTCTGACCGACCGATTTGATCCATTTTTGGCACACATCTAGGTCATGACTAGGAGTGTAACAGGTGCAAGTAATAAGGCCCACTATTCTGCCATTTTCGACAAAAAAAGGTATTTTTTCCAGTATGTTTATAAGCTTTTACGTTAATAAAAAGATACGGAGCCCTTGGCGTTTCGTAATCTTGAGGTAGATAGATCGAGTCCTGTTGGTAAAGTTTATTTTCTTTTTTCTACGTCCTTTATAAAAAGTACAGTTTTTTCATTAATTTGCGTTCATAAAATATGTGATTCCTGAACCCTTCAAAAAGCGTGAAGAAAAGTACCGTAACGGTTCATTTTTTAACGCAACTATAAAATTGTTTGCGCAAAGTGTGTCATGAACGCTTCAATCATGTTAAAGTATTATAGAGTAACCGAGATGTGTGGCGATAGAATTTGTGCAGAATGAGAGAGAATTCGGACAACGCAAGAGAATGATACAACAAATTTCTGGAGCTAATTAAATTTATGATAGTCACTGCAACACGCCTTGCTTAGTATAACCCTAATCAGTTCTACCAATAAACGACAAACATTCGTTTCCGACCAAGAAAACTTTGTATTTTCTTCAATTAAAGGAAGTATTATTACTTATAAAAATTGATTAAGATTTTATCGTATTATATCGGGTATGTATAAATTGGCGGATAATCTACACGTGACGATATTCTTTCAAAAATTCTAAGCAGCCTATCTTAATTCTAAAATGCTGTACCATGCTTCCTGGGTCTTCACGAAGTCCTCAAAGTTTGAACATCCAGTCGTTAAAAATGCGTTATTATTCGTAATTAATTTACAGGAAACCCTGCAATTTCGATAGTATGACTAGTTTGAAAATTATTTGTCAGTGTGTGCTATCTTTCTATCTCAAACTTGTATTTTTAACACTTCTTAATTAGCTTGTTTTCATCAAAAATACGTTCGGCAACGTGACACCGGCTTATGTCACTTTGACAGAAATAATTCATTCAAACTTGCTTGTTCCAAGTTTGTGCCAATTCTGCTTTTCTCATTATTATTATCAATTTGTATTAGCGCCTGCGCTTCAGTGCATTTGTGTTTTTGTGTTATTTTCGTCTTGTTTTGTTCAATTACAATGGATTTTACTATTTACTCAATCTGTTTTACCTTGCATCTGTAAATAAACTCCGCTCTATCTATCTATTACCTTCTACTCTGAACTATGAGATTATTGATAAATAGGGCAGCTCGTGAATGCTATGTTGCCAAATGTACATTTTTTTTTAAATGGCTCCTGATGGCCTATGAGGCATGGTAGAACATTTTTTCATCGAAGTTTTCTATTCAGAATTTTAGGAAGAACATCACCACGTGTAGATTATCCGCCAATTTATATACACCCGATATATACAGATACAGAAAAAATTTTGTATGAAACTCGAGAGTAAAATAACTTTTTTTCACTTGTAGGAATTGCCGCAAGAGACGAGGCGAGTATGGCAATCTTTAATACTCGTGAAAAAAAGTACTCGTTGCATAAATAATTATTTTTATACTTTTTATATAAACCCATTATTTTAGAATAAATTTCAGTTTCAGGAAATGGATTGTTAAACAAATTAAATAAGAGATTGAAAAATAAATATTTTTATTTCCAGTATTCTTTAAAAATAAATAGTTCATGCAGTCCTTCATCGCCTGAATAGCAAATATACTATCGAACAAAGATTTATAAAAAAATCCCCCTCTTGGCTTTTATAAACAAATACAGCTAGATAATTCAGTAAATTGTTTCAGACAGTTCTGTGCAGTTACATACGATTACAATATTTTTATTTCAGCTGACAGATATTTGCCCAAAAACACTTTCTCGACTCGAGTCAACTCGCCGTGAAGAGACGACTGAAAAGAATAAAGTCTTGAAGTGACTCATGACTGTTGAAAAAAGTATGTCTGGAAGAAAGTGATGAGCTAAAAATGGTCGTCATTTCCAAAATGATTCACAGACGTAAAATTGATGCTTACTGAATAGGTTACCTTAATTTTTTGTTAGATGATTAAAATAATAAAGGTTAAAATGGTGATACTTTCTCTTATTTGATGGTATAATGGTTATTTTTCATAAACGGTAGAGAAATTTGAGTTCCCAGCTGTTAAAATCGTGAGAGAAATAATATTTTTTGTCCAAGGGGTTAACTTAAGGTAAACAGTTTGTCATTGTCAAGTAAAAATCTTGCTTGAATTCTTGTATTTTTTAAAAATATTTCACGATCACAATACTTTCCCATTCTCTATAACTGAGAAAAGAAAAATTTGAATTTTTATTGACACGTTTGTATTTACGCTGTATTTCAGATTGTAAATAACTTAGTTTTATAAACATTTTGTCTGAACTAAAATTTCGTCATGAAATAATTTTTTTGAAGCCGATCTGATTGCTGGCTCCAAAACTAGAGTATCGGATTTCTTTCTGTGTTTGTTTATATTCTGTACTTACGAGTCCATGTGGACTAGAAAGATGCATGCCGCGGCGTCAATCCCCAATCCGAGACGACAGAGTTCGATAAATTATAACTTGAAAAATTAAATCATTTATCTATCCTCTTTCTTTACACAAAAATGTATCCCGATCATTTCACGTGTGTATTTATTTGACTAAGGCAAGAAGTATGTTAACGCCCACTTTATATTGGATACAAACGCAAGTGTGAGTGTAGCCTTTAATGCTTTGCTTCATTATTTTCTTAGAAATATTTATTTTTTTGAGAAAAGTTTTCACGTAAGGCCTGCTCCTGACTGCACTGAACACGCAGCCGTTTTTCTTTTCCCTTACAAACTACAGTTGTCGAGAAAAAACGGAAAAACTATTTCATTATAAGTCGCATATAAAGCGTTGCCATCTACTAAGCCAGAAACACACCAAAGAGCACCACCATTTCCCCTTAAGAGTCCTTTCACTCCTAAAAATGAAATATACATATTTGTCTTCACATTACAAATTACTATACTAAACAGTACAAGAGATGAAAGACCATTTCTATATAGTCCTTTATAGTAAACATCAGCTATCAATTTTCAATGCCACATTAATAAAATCAATTGGTTTTTGAGCAAATTATCTTATTTTTTGTCACATAGAAAAAGTTGTAGTCATAAGAGTGAAGGAAATCTGATGGTGCAATGTCAGGCGGGTATGGTGGTTGAGACAGTACCTCCCACCCCAATTAATAATTTTTTCTGGGTTCGTCTTGTGCAGTGCGGTTTTGCATTATCCTTTTCTGTTGGACACTTTGATTAAAGATTGATTTATTCGATCCAATTGTTCATGGTAAAGGTCTGCATTCACATTAATTAATTTGTCCAGGTTTCAGGACTTCAAAATGAACGATTCCGTGAATACTCCACCAAACACACAAAAGCACACATTTTTACGATGTAAACATGGCTTAGCAGTATTTTGTGGCAATCCATTTAGAGAGAACCACTGCCGTTTTGCCTATTGTGTTTGGATATCATACAGCACACATTTCTCTTCTTCGGTGATCAAGCAATAAAAAAAATGCTTCTGCATTGTGCCATTGAAGTATTAAAGCCCGTTTTAGACGACGTTATTTTCTTGTACAAGAAAATTGTATACCTTTTTCTCGTATCGTGTAATACAAGAAATCAAATCTTGAACAATAAATTGGATGAAAATAGGACACGCTCTATTTCCATCCTAGATCTAGTATACGAGCATGTGCATTTTGAATGAATTTATATCGCTCGTCTGTGACATAACCTAAAATTGTAGCACGTGAGTTGAGTTTATGCCGTTTCAACGATGATTACTTGGACAACAGATGAAGTCGCGATCATTATTGAGGGATATCAAGAGAACCCATTGCTGTATGTTGTAAAACATGTGAAATACCACAATAAGTACCAACGTTTAAAACCGAAATGTTTTATACCAACTTAAAATTTTTCAATTCTGCGCATGATCCGGGACTATTTTCTTGTACCATTATACCGGGTGTGGCACTTAAGACGCCTCGGACCATAGCTCCTTTACGATAAAAGCTATCGAAAAAAATCTAAGAACAAAGTGGTGCATAGTTACCGTCGCTATGTTTTAAAAATATTTCTAATCATCAGTGGCGTGCCGTACTCCAGTGGCGTACCAAACTTATGTTTTTTTAAATGGAATGCCCTATTTTTTATTGCAGATTTGGAAAGTGCTCGACGAGTACTTATTTTTTTATCTAACATGTTATACCCTTCACTTTAGCGGTTTCGCTGTTATAACCCCTTCTTTCAAAATTGCGCCCCATTTTTGAGATTTTTTGTAGAGAAACTACATGACGCCGGCGCCTAAATTTTGAATTGAGGTACAGGTTAAGACCTCGTATACCTTCACATAATTTTTTTTCGGGTAATTTATGGAAAAAAAATAATTTTTGATTGATCTTCGTATGTTGTCATTTTTTCCGAAAATTTCAAATGGCACCCCCCTAAAAAAATTACGGCGTTGTACAGCCAAAACTCTAAATTTTTCATTGGTGTAAAAAAAATTACACATTGCATAACAAAATTTCGGAGAAAAAAGGAATTTCATCGCAAATGTCGGGAAACGTTTTCCGTTCCCAAGTGTGCCATGAGAAAACAAAAGATTGGTAATTGTCAAAGTACCAAAACAAATACACAAATACGGTCAACATAATAGTATGTACCTATTTATTCAACATGATATGAAAAATGCAGATAAAGAAAATTTAACAACTTAAACTAAATGTTCGAAATGACGACCTTCCTGCTGGAGGCATAACCGCAACTTCTGGTGATATACCGCAGTTCATTATTTTCGGTAATAACTGCCTTCTTTCTAACTCTCCTTGGCCGTTTCACACTTCCCGTAGTAGTAAATCTCTCCAACACTTTTTGAAACGCACGTTCATTTGGATGTGCCCTGTGCGGATATCTCGCTGCGTACACTCGTGATGCCAAGAAACAATTCTTGTTACATTCTCCAAGAATAAATATCATGTCAACCATTTCCTCTTGAGTTCGGAACATTTTTAGAACGTTTATCAAAAATGACTTATGGCTGCTACTGGCGTCTAATAATTTACTTTGACAATTACCAATCTTTTGTTTTCTCATGGCACACTTGGGAACGGAAAACGTTTCCCGACATTTGCGATGAAATTCCTTTTTTCTCCGAAATTTTGTTATGCAATGTGTAATTTTTTTTACACCAATGAAAAATTTAGAGTTTTGGCTGTACAACGCCGTAATTTTTTTAGGGGGGTGCCATTTGAAATTTTCGGAAAAAATGACAACATGCGAAGATCAATCAAAAATTATTTTTTTGCCATAAATTACCCGAAAAAAAATTATGTGAAGGTATACGAGGTCTTAACCTGTACCTCAATTCAAAATTTAGGCGCCGGCGTCATGTAGTTTCTCTACAAAAAAATCTCAAAAATGGGGCGCAATTTTGAAAGAAGGGGTTATAACAGCGAAACCGCTAAAGTGAAGGGTATAACATGTTAGATAAAAAAATAAGTACTCGTCGAGCACTTTCCAAATCTGCAATAAAAAATAGGGCATTCCATTTAAAAAAACATAAGTTTGGTACGCCACTGGAGTACGGCACGCCACTGATGATTAGAAATATTTTTAAAACATAGCGACGGTAACTATGCACCACTTTGTTCTTAGATTTTTTTCGATAGCTTTTATCGTAAAGGAGCTATGGTCCGAGGCGTCTTAAGTGCCACACCCGGTATATGATGAAAAATGCGTATTTCGCACTAGCTAATATTTTTTGGTCACATATTCTACTACAATTTTCTTGTACAACGTCGTCTAAAACGGTCTTTAATTGCACATGGTGGATCAACTTTGTTTTCTCCGGACAGATTATTCGGACCCAATCACCTACCAATCACCTACCAATTTGCTGCAAATGTTCTTGGATGATCGACCAAGATTGGTGTTTGACAGTTCTTCGATTACATGGCATGGATTTGCTTCCACTTCCGCCCTTAACACGTCATTGTCTAAAGTTGTTGGTCTTCCTGATCAATACGATGCAGAAAGATCAAAATTATTGGATCTGTACTTAGAAAACCACCTTTGCCATCTATGAATGTCTAATGTACAAGGATAAACATTGCAAATGTATACTACCCATGTGAAACTCAAAAAGCATACAATCGGGTCTATTCTGTAATTTATAGCACCTCTGTTAATTTCAACGGCGGCGTTAAAATTATTTTTATTTTATCCTATACTGTTATCATGTCAATGATGACGTGATAACAGTATGTGACACTAGTGTTGTTATATTATCTTAACGCAACTCGTTGCTATGGAGGTATTGGTAAACAAACATGACTTCGCTTTTTGACAGTTTTCATTAAACATTTTTCAAACCAAAAAAAATAGAAATAGGATCAAATAAACCGTGTTACGACACACATAACATTATTTGCTTTTACATTACGAGAGAAAAGTTTGAAAACACGAGCGACGTAGGAGCGAGTGCTTTTAAATTCTCTTTTTAAACCTTCATAACGTTACTTGTATCGTAAATTACTATAACAGCACTGCCTTATTCTGTACAAACAAATTGGTTAAAATTTTAATATTTTGCCGTTAAAATTAAACAAAATCATGCTAAATTAAACATCACATTTGGAGGTGGCTTTAATTTCAACATTAGTGTTTTAATAGTAAAAATGTCTAATGAACTGTTAAATCTGGAACAAATGGAAGCAAATGAAAGACAGTAAGTGCAAATTTATCAGGAGAAAATAAATAAAAACTCCTGTTATTTATTAATATAATATAAAGGTAGCTAGATAATAATTATGTAGGTTATGTTAATTGCTGCTGCCAAAAGTTTTATTGAGTTGCTTAGACCAGTTATGGCCATTGCCGAAGAATTATTTGCTGCGACCACAATCGCAACCTCTAATGGTGTTTTCTTTACCCATCTAAGACGAGTTCTTTGTTTGGGAACCTAGTGATGCGGCATTTATAATTTAAGTATCATTACTTATATCGAGATTCGCGCGTACGCGTTTACGAGTGGTACAAACACCGGGATCTAGCTATAAATTATACCATACTTAAATTGTACGGTACTTGTTCCATCCATTTCGTTAAAATAAAAGAAAATTTAACTGACGAACGTCCAAAGTAAACTTCAAAACAAAGCTATAGGTTATGTTGTAATTTACCGGCATATAAATTCACGCAATACGCAGGCGTATTCACAATATTTTTGCCTTAATTTTCTTTATGTCGCTACTAACTTCACGTTTGTTTTTAACGCTACTGTTATAACTCACAGTTTTAAAGTCAAAATAAACAATTATGTTAAAATAAACTAAAGAATAGCATTTGTGTTTAAATTTTTAGCGTCGCTGTTATAAATTTATTTTTAACAGTGGTGTTAATTTTAACGACGTCAATAGTGAATAGGCCCGAATACCAGGTATGTACCTCCTCTGGTATTTAGATGGCCAAAATTGCAAAAAAATTAAGATTCAATTACAAGCAAACAAATAAATCAATTTAGCCTTTAAATGTCTTTAAAGTACACAATGAGCTAATAAATGATAAATTAATATTGACATGCGCAGAAATAACATTACTTTCTGATCCCCCTTATATAAAACGGTTTTTTTCCAATATTATGCCCATTTATAGCTTTTCGGAAATAGAATTTATAATTAGGAAATAATAATAAAAATAACAAAAGTTGTAGAGAATGCCAAAATGGACCACTTATAATAAAGTATAAGTTTTTTTTTTAACTTTAGTTTTTAAAAATAGAAAAGATAAACATGCAAAATATCAGTAAAATTCCTTTTATACAATCAAATCTTAAAAAGGTTCTTAATCCACGTCGACATTTTCCTATTTCTTAAGTTTGCGACTGGCATCGATAACTTTGACCATTAACCATGATCCAGTGTAAATCACTTTCAAAGTATGGAAAATCACATGCCCTTGGATTCAAACCAGGGATCCCAAGCACCGAAGCCTGGTGCGTTATGCTCTGTGCCATGGGCGGGCGGCCCATATTGCATTTATAGTAAAAATCAATATTTCAATGAGTCAGAATAAGTAGCGACCTTGTTTTATACAATTAAAATGCGTAGGTAATTGTGCAATGGAGACATGTTTTCCTAAACAAAATTACACTAGGAACATTCATGTCTGATTCTCAAATGGCTGCTATGTATGTTTCATAAATAATCATATTTTCATAGTGCTAAAGTTTGCATATCACGCAATTTAAAAAAATGCAGCTTAAAACTCAAAGATTCAACAAGCAATTTTTATTTTTCCATGAAGTATGATCTTTTGAATAATATATAATACTACAAGTGATATAATTTGGTCGGGAAAACTTATTGGTTGTTACAAACATCGGTTGCTAAGCAATTTTGTAAGTGATTTATGGATACGAATTATGCATCAATCACGAGTGAAATTTCTAATTGCAACCAACTTGAGCATTACATTCAGTTAATTTCACCTTCTTAAATTATATCAGGGATGGTACTTGCTAAGACTGTTTTTACGAAAATTTTAAATAGCAACAATACAATCGCCCAAGTTTGACATTTTCTGAGGTTTCTCAAAATCATCCAGGACAAAGATACATATTGTTGCAATTTTCAAACAACTACTCGCTACTGTGTGATCCACTTTGTGCTGTTTTTCAACAGTTTGGATCACACTCCAATTTGCTACTTTTCTGAAAATGTGCAATTGTGTCCAAAGAAAATAGGACACCTTAAGCATCACAAAAGCAGATCACTGTAATCGAAGAACACGAAAACATTAGCGAATCGGAATGTGTATGAATAAACAACACTGTAAACCTAACATCAATCACGTAAATATTAGTTTATGTTCGACTGTACGAAAATAGTAACTTTGGTGGCTTATTTTTAGGCCAAAATGGCGTACATTTCGTACTAGTCCCATAATTGGTAAAGTAAATTGGACTCTTATTTTAGTATCAGAAATGACAGATTTTAATGATGGTTAGAATGCCTAATAAATACAATACAAATTACTAATGAAAAAGACAGATCAACTATGATAGTGGTTTATAGTGATATGACTTACTATTATTCATACTCATTACTACTGAAGAAGTTTGCAAGGTTTGGATGCTTATTGTGCGAGTTAGATTGTTTAACCTTATCATCAATTTTCTATGAAATTTACAATGAATGACATTAGTGTGACAGTAAATGCACACTATGATTAAAATATATAAATTGCTTCAGTTTGTATTTAAAAAGTATTCCAAAAATGCTAAAAACAGTCGAACATAAAGCTTTGTATGTAACTCTTCCACAATAGCACTTCATGGACTCGCCTCCATTATAAAAGGTCTCGTCCAAAAAGTGCTACATTGTGGACTTGTTACATAAATAGCTATTCTGTTCAGTATTTTATGTTACGATTTGTGCTACAATCAATTGCAAACGATAAAATGTGTCACCATTGATTTGATCTTGGGAAAATTCAAATGGAACAACTTATATGTATTCTACAATTTAAAGGGAAGAGATAAGAACATAGGCAAGTATGTAAGTCCTTTATATATAATGAGAACAATAAAATACGTAGATTTTGCAATATCACTTCACATTTATCTTGTTATTTTGCCATTTAATCTATAACTTACCATAATGTAGTTCCTAATTACAAATATTCAACTGTAAGTTATATGTTGTTTTTAATAAACATATTATTGTAATCGGTGACTTCTTATTCTGATTTATTTAAATCAAAGTCCCTACAAATTACAATTTATATTAAAATAACTAATTGTGGAGCCTTTAACTTTGAATAAATTCTAATAAAAACAGTTAATTTAATTGAGATGGGTCTTGATTTCACTTTTATGAAAATTAAGGGTGATACCAAGAAGGTTGACTATTTTTATTCGAATTATATTATTGATTGTGAAGAGGCCCGATAAAAAAATCTAATCGTCTGCCTAGAGCAAGCAGTAAACCTCCCTCGAACCAGGAGATCAGTAACACTAAGAACATTTCCTCTCCAAGTTATTTCAAGTGATTAAATGTGTAAATACATAATAGTATGTAGTCATGAAAACGAGTTTTGAAAAACAAGTTTTGCCACTAAAACACTGTCTCATAGTGAAATGGGCTTTTGCGATTGGTTGAAAAACTGTCACGTGGGCTATTCAAATTTAAAATACTGAATAATAACGAGTACTGCTTCTCCATCTGTGGCACAATTGGTTAGAGGAGTAACAGTATCGCTGAGGAAATTTTGGTGATTCATTAAAAAGATTTAGATAATGTCTTCCAGTCCTTATTCCCAAGCCTCAAATTATTCGGACTTCACAAAACATCCTTTGTCTTTTCTCACACAAAATACCCTTTGTCTTTTCTCACACAAAATACCCTTTGTCTTTTCTCACACAAAACGTTCCCCTTATTCACTTATTCTTTCTTTTGTTATTGCATACACAATTTTTTTTTTTAGAAAATTCAGAATTTGTAGTTTCTTCATCTCTTCTTTTTACTGGTATTGTTGTTCCTTCTTTTTCAACAGCGTTAAATTTCAGCACAGAAGTCTCACGATAAACTGACGGAGTTACCATTGGTTGATTGAAGAAAAAAATATCAGGAGTACTGAACCTATTTTATCTTCAGATGAATTTGGATAGAACGGTGTTGCATTTCCTGCTCGTGTCGGAGTCTGCAATGGGTTGTAGGGAAATAAAACGTAGGGGCTCATCTCTGATTTTTGTTGTGTCGGTATGTTTGCAATCTGTAGTTTTGGAATCGAAAGCTTAATTAAAGCTTTTTATTTGTACTAGTAATATTTGTGCCGGATGTATTTTTTGCCTGGATATTTTGACATGGCGTTTTAAGGTGTTGAGTCGAAATGTATTTTGGAGATTGTTGTGGTGGTGTGTAAATTAATTGTTTTCATGTAATTTGGCAGTTTTTTTTGTAGTTTTTGGGTAATTGGATTGGTTGTGTGAATTTTTGGCCGGTTTTGCAAAAAATCTGCCATGTTTTTATGTAGCTAGCTTGAATCTAATAAAATCCTTCGTCAATTGCTGATTTAATTTGTTTTTAAGGGTGTTTCTTTATTGGTTTGATACACTTTATCCACCACTGTTTCGATTGAATTGTTTATAATTTCCCTTTTACTCGATCCTGTCAACATGTCCATTCGATATAGATGTTCGCTGACTTTTAAAAATAATAATTAAAGTATAACATTGTACACAGACCCACTGTCTTGCAAAAGTAGCACCCCGTTTGTAATCATTAATCTCTTCTTTTGCCTTTCACAGATTTTATTGTCATTTCTAAATATATAAAAAAAATGAAACACTTGAAATTCGTGAAATTTCGACCATTTTCAAACCACCATAACTCGGCATATTTTCAATCGATTTTGATAAATCTTTGAGGGGAAAAACTTCGAAGTGTCTTCTGTAAAGTCATGCTTGCGAACTTAAGCGTAGCCCGTTCGGCCCCCCTCTAGCACCCCTGTGAAAAAGAAAATGTCCAACTTTGACGATGTGTACGGAGTTGGAAAAAATTTATCGACTCGATCCACCATAAGGGCATTAAAATTTGATCAATGACGATTTGGCACCAATGTGGGTGTTTGAAAAAAAGTGCATTTTGAGGTTTTTTGCACATAACTCATCGACTTTTCAACCAAATTAGATGATTCTTTGGGGAAGAAATCCCATTTTGGCTCTACTAAGGGGTTAAACTCAAATTAGGATGATCCCTTTTCGAACCCTTTAACCCCCGAACAAAAATACAAAGCCTTTCCACCAAAAGGGCATTGAAATATATTCAATTACCTGTGCAGAATTCAAAAAACGAGGTTCCTACGACAATATGGCACAAAGTTATGGGTGTTTGAAAAAAGTGCATTTTCTGGTTTTTTGATACGTAAGTCCTGAATTTTTCGACGAAATTGTTTTCGTTTTCACGAATGAAGTTTTTCGGCCTCAAAAATTCATCACAATCAATTGAAAATACGCCGAGTTATGGCGGTTTGATAATGGTCGAAATTTCACGAATTGCAAGTGTTTCATTTTTTTTTTATCGCCATTTATTGTGAGACACTTTCATGTCCAGTAATAATCCAGTTGTCTGCAGAATTCCAAAAATTGTCAATACCCCAATGTGCTTTTGTTTTAGAAGCAACATGAGCCTTCTTGGCACCTATCTAACACGGACTTTTGACCACTCACTTTACTTACTTTTTGGGGCCCTGGGCAGGTTTTTCTAGTATGTGTTACCAAACATTTATGCAAGCTGTTTATCAAATCTAGCATATTCCAAGACACATTTTTCTGATCTCAACAAGGAATCCTAAACAGAGGTGTTCTGTTTCCAATGGACTCTACCTTTCTTCAACGGTAAACTGCAAATAGTATATTATTACACGAGTGAGAAATTCGGGTGAATTGCAACACGAGCCGCAGGAATTGCAAACTTCACCCTCATGGCAATGGCCAACTTACTTATGAGTTTAATACTTTACTTTTTCGCATTATACCAAATAATTACCTAAAGATTTTTCTGTTTATATTAAATTATAAAGAATAATTTTTCTATTTGGAAATTGCGGCAGTTCGCTGACAAAAAAACAAATCGTAACCATAGTAACAACCAAACTGTTCAGATAGTAAAATCGTTATCATGCCATTGGCTGAAACTTGTTGGGCAATTTAACCGCTATCATTTGATTGGACGTCTCCTGTTGGGCAATGAAACCGTTATCATTTGATTGGGCGTCAAAAATTATTCGGCCGAATAATAGAGAACTTTCTCAATGAAAAACGATTTAACAACGTTTATATTATTTAATAAAATAAGAAAATAGTATATTATTAAACGAGTGAGAAAGTTGGCCATTGCCACGAGGGTGAAGTTTGCAACACGAGCCATAGGCGAGTGTTGCAATTCACCAGAGTGGCAATGGCCAACTTGCTCACGTGTTTAATACTATACTTTTTCGCATTATATTAAATAACTACCTAAAGATTTTTCTGTTTAATTTAAATTATAACGAATAATTTTTCTATTTGGGAATTGCGGCAGTTCGCTGACAAAAAACAAATCGTAACCATAGTAACAACTAAACTGTAGAGAAAGTAAAATCGTTGTCATGTCATTGGCTGAAACCTGTTGGGCAATGAAACTGCTATCATTTGATTGGTCGTCACCTGTGGAGAAAATGATTCGGTCGATTAATGGACAACAACTTTCTCAATCAAAAACGATTTAACAACATTTATATTATTTAATAAGATGCGAAAAAAGTCTTTTCCTAAATGATTTAAGTGTTTTTGAGTGGTTTGTGAAGAATTTAAATTATTACTCAAATTGCTCTCTGCATGATTTTAATTATTAATAAAATATCTTTAAGTATTTTTTGAATATCACGATGTATAATTAAACTTGAAACTTATTTAAATAAGTTTATGGTTTAAATTATTTGTAAATAATGGACATAAACGACAAACTTTATAATTCCTGTTTCGAAAGATGTCTACGTTTATGGACAAGCCGAGCGATAACTTTTGGTTGAGTGTTACAGCGGTCGGGCCATGTGTTCAGCGAGATATGAACGAACTAATCCAAAAAATATATTGGTCCACAGCCTATACCCTCGAACACACGGTAAACAGAGCGGCCCATTGAAAATAACATGCCAAAAAAAAATTATTTTCTATTTCATCGCTGCGCTCACCATTTTAAAGGCGCATACTATTTACATTATTTAAATTCCATAGCTCTCTGTATTTCTCCTATAGACTATAGCAGATATTAACAGCTAATTATAGCAAAATTTAATAGTCAATAGTATAAGCTACAAGAAAAAAAAAGAACATGGGATATGCAACTAAAAGTCTTCATGAAATAAATATTTATTCAGGAAAGATGTAACTTTTTCGGACTATTATTATGCTTCATGAACAAATAGAGTAAACGTTATTTAAAAAATTGAAACAGTTATTTTAAATTATTCTACATATCTCCAGCAAGTGCATCTCTCCATTTTGCAAAACTTGATTATCACTTTTCTCTAAAAAGTTATTCACACTCAAAGTTTATTGAAAATATTAACGCAACGCGCGAGTGACGTCAGTCATCGATGAGGCTTACTTTGAACCTACATATCTCCTCAACTTAAAATAGCAGGGAGCCAAGGACAACAGCATTTTGTGTAGGAAACGGTCCTTTATCGATTCTCATAATCAATAGATCCCAAATCTAAATTTTGTATTTCAACTCTTGGGCAGCTTTTCGCTAAAATTCCCCACTGTGCGATGGTTTGTGATCTTACAATGACCATTATTTATAGATGAATCTTCCGCCACGGACTCGCCCTCGGAACTCAAAAACATACCCGTCGCCGCCGAGAAACACGCCCTGGGTAAAGGCAAACGAGCCCGCGTCCCTAATAAACGCTACAGCGACTTGACCCCTGTGAAACTCTCCTACGACAGTCCGAAAACAAAGCTCACAGAAAATGGGCAAACCCCCGAATCCGAGCTCAACGAGATCATCCGCGAAGAATCAGAATCCGACTCGGGGGCGTCTCTACGACGAAGTGTCGCCAGCCCCAGTGGCCCGGCGCACAAGAAACAAAAGACCACCGTTGACCTGACAAATCCGAACTACCTGAAACCGTTCCAGTATGGGTGGAAACGAGAGCTGGTATATCGCGCCAACACCGATAGCACGTTGAAGAGAAACGGTGACATTTACTACTACACGCCGAATGGGAAGAAGGTGCGTTCGATGCGGGAGGTGGCGGAGAACTTGAAAAACAGGGAGTTAACCATGGACGACTTCACGTTTTTCAAGGAGCCGCTGGGGATCGACGACCCAGAGAAAGAGATCATCCGAGATGCCAAGTTCAAGACGGCAGGTTTTGTAGTTAAAAAGGTGTCGACACCTAAATTAGGCAGCCCAAAGTCGCACTCAGTGCCAAAAGACGAAGTGGAAACGCCTGTAGCCGTTAAATCGCCGCGTGCCGCAAGCTTCAAGGTTAGTCGAATTTTTGTTGTTATTAAGTACTGATTGTTATTTTTATTTCTTTTGGGGTTTCACCGTTGACTAATGAAATGTATTAAACATCAGTTGTCAGACAATTGACACTTGTCAACAGTTTATAACCTCCAATTAATTTAAACTTCAAAATATGGCTGTACAAAGGAGAAAATATTGTTTTCCATAAACCACTGGGTTTTTTCCATCAATTTTAAGTGTTTTTTGTTAGGTTATGTCAAGACTTAATGTCATATTGGCAGTCTTACATTTTTTTGTACTGATGTAACCATTTCATGCTTCATTAAAACACATCTGATAAGAATTTTCTGCATTATAAGGTGAAATTGCCAAAAACAACAATTGGCAAAAAGGAGAAAAAACCCGCTGCCAAGGAAGAACCGGCCGAGATGGAAATTGGCACGTACCCACCCAATTGGAAATCACCCCCCAGAAAAGGCAAAACGAATAAGTAAGTGTTGTTTAGTTTCACCTATAAAGAAAAAAGAATGAAACTTCTTTATGCATCAATTTACAATTCAAATTTATGTATCTCCAAAATTATGCGGCCGTGGTTGTCCTAATTTGATATAAGGTGAAGGAAAGTAATAGTTGGTTTTGTGACTTCCTGCATATCGTGGGTGAGTAGAGTGATGTTTTGAATTTATTTTAACTGTAAATTTGCACGTGCAGGAGATATTATTCACTCACTGGTCTTTAATTGTGTTTTCCGTCCAGCGGCGGGGACGAAATTTTGCAACGTGCGTTTTATCGATTTTCAGTTAAAATCGTAATAATCCGTGTGCCGACTCCATTTCACACAAATTTTAGACCATGCTTGGTCGTACCTTCACTTAGAATTAAATATTTGTTTAGTAGCACATTTACTCATCCTACAACTAAAGAGCCAGATTAAATGTATCTGATGATTACCCGGAAGACTCGGCACAAGATCACGAATCATTTTTCAATTGTTGGCAGTGAGTGTGTCAATATCATTTAACTGAACGTATATCAAAGTTAAAGGGGTATCTATTTTAATTTAGTTTTAATTTAACCTGAAATAAAATTAAAATTGATGTTTTTATTTTTTTTATTGTTATTAAATTCATGTTGCTAGCTTTTACGGTGGCATTACTGTGTTTGAAATTATGAACAAAATAATTTGTATTTCCATTGCTATATTCTTTTTCAACTTCTGACTTTCAAAATTTCTATACTTATTTTTTCAACTTACATGTTAATCTTTCAATCCTTCAATCGTCAAATTATGTGCTGGAAATTGGGTTCGTTAAAAATACCTCACCACTGAAAATCATTATTATTTAAGTTATACATAATAATTCTTATTTGATCTATTTTCTTAAATATACATAAAGTAAGGAAACCTTCAACATAAAGGATTTGGTTGAATTTGAAGTAAAATTGATGCTTTTGAAGGTTCGTTTCTTTTTTTCTTTTATAGCCTTACTATAAAACATTGTATTGGAATTAGTTTTTGAGCGAACGAGCGAGACCCTTAGGTTTTTCTCATTATTTGTTGATGTTGTTTTGACAAAAAAAAAAAAAAACTTCCATGTCCAGTCTTCCTTTCCCCCCTCTCTCTCTCTCACCTAACCAAAAATTGCAGTTACTCTGAAGTCGACAGCAAACCGTGCCAACCGTGCTCTATTAGGTGCGAAGGTGTTACTGGCTTGATACCGACGCTACAGTGTCGGTTGTGCCTTTGCCTTTACCACAACGAGTGCGTAGGCATTCCGCCGCAAGCCAACATACAAGGCTATGTTTGCAAGGTACGCATTAAAAAAAAAATAAGTACAGTATTGGCCACAAATGTAGCGACTGGTTTAAACATGGTGGACAGCTCTGTGTCTTAGCAAATAATATATGTTGAGGTATTTAATTTTTTGCTGCGAAAAATATAGCAACTTTATTGAGGGGAAAAAAAAGGAAAAATTATTGATACACACAGTAACAAAATGTGGGTTGGCCAATCATAGTTTATGCTAAAATGCTGTAATTTAAAATTTTGGTGAAAATTATTTTATTATTATGAAGCAAGTTTTCTTAGGATGTAAAAACCCTGCGACTTTTATATACATGAGAATGTTTCAACCAGCTAATTAAAAAGTTAATGGGAATTCAAAGGTGGAACTGGTGGCAGGTAACAGAGTGAATTCAAATTTACAATTATGACAATTGTATCAGTGTCGCCAACCTTTGTATTTTTATATTCCTTAAGGAGACACAAAATTCCCCCAACTTTTTTCTGTTAATTTTCGAAAATTTGGAAAAAGAAACAAGAATAGTAAAGTAAAAGTAGAGCTAATTAAGTGCTGATACTTCCACTTTATAGTACTCACAGTTGTTATTTATTATTTTTCATTTTTCTTGAGGCCTTCAGATTTTATGTACGATGTGAAATTTTCAGGTACGAATTTCACAGATTTTATGTACGATGTGAAATTTTCAGGTACGAATTTCAGTCATGGTTATTTGGTTTTACAGGGCTCTTTGACAACTTTGCTCATTCTCAGACTATGTTTTAAAAAGTGCAATTTTCTAAGTCAACATTTTGTGGGGAACAGATGTTATTGGACACAGGCCATCGATCCAAACTCAGCGGGTTTCAAGGACTCTCTCGATAGTTGCTAGTCAATAAGTTTTGTGCTGATTAGTGGAAATCGAGCAAATCAGCATGTTGATAGATTTGTTGAAACAATTATCTCCGCGACTGTGAGGGATTTACATTTTTTACAAGTATCTTCAGATCTCATCATCTGGAGTAAAGTTAATTACATTCCTTTTTTCTTCTCATCAGTGCTAAATTTTGCTTACAATGAAAAAAGCTATGCAGGATATAGCTAGTGTGACCATCTTCTAAAGGGTGTTTTTTTAAGAGCTTGAGAACTTTAAATAATAATACAAGTCAGAAATATTGTTGGAATTATTAATTATTATTATAATCTGGTAGATAATTTCATGACATTTATTTTTTAAATATGATTTCCGGCATATGTCCGCCGTGGCTACGAGTTACATGGCCCATTCGATCAGTCCAATTTCTCACTACTTTTTCCAATAAATCTGGCCGTATGGCGTCAATGGTGGCTTGAATATTGGCTTCCAATGCTTAAAGATTTGCTGGTTTGTTGGCATAAACCAATGACTTAACATAGCCCCATAAAAAGTAATAGAGATGCGTTAAGTCACACGAACGAGGGCGCCAGTTAACAGGACCACCTCTGGAAATAAAGTTGTCACCAAATTGATTTTGCAATAAATTGATAGTTAAGCGCGTTGTATGGCAAGTTGCGCAATTTTGTTGGAACCAATGTTTAGCTGATTAATTTTTGGACACAAAAAATCAGTCAGCATGGCTCGATGGTACTCGCCATTCACCGTAACGGCAGCTCCTTCCTCATTGCGAAATAAATAAGGACCGAGCGTGTAACCGCACCAAACAGTCAATTTTAATAGATGTAACACTGTTTCGTTAATGGCTTGAGGATTGTCTTCGCTCCACACAGGGCAATTTTGCTTATTGCCGAAGCCATTTAACCAGAAATGAACTTCATCACTAAACACAATTCTTCGATAAAAATGCTCATCTTCGGCCAGTTTCAAATTAGCTCAATCAGCAAAAATGCGACGTAAACGATGGTCATTTGGCTTTAATTGTTACACGAGCTGTACTTTATGGGCACGTAATCCAAGATCCCTACGTAAAATTTTCCATGTAGTCGAAGGTCAAAGGCCAGCAAGTTGAGAACGGCGACGAATCGACATTTCCGCATTTTCTTCAACATTTTGCACTAAAGCAGCAATCTTCTCTTCGGTACGCACATTTATTTGTCTTGTTGATGGTTTTGAATCGAGAAGAGTAAAATTAGTGCGAAAACGATCAATAACTGCACGAATTGCTTGCTCACTAGGCTGATTATGTTGACCGTAAAATGGACGAAGTGCTCCATGAACTTCGCGAACAGATTAATTTTTTTGAAAGTAAATTTCCAAAATTTGGAAGCGCTGTTGTGGCGTTAAACGATTCATGATGAATTGCCCAACCTTACTGAACAGAAATGTCAAAACAGTTTGACATTTTCATTGAGTATATATAGACAACTACCATCGAAACTTCTCATGCAGCTAAAAGACACCCTTTATTAGATGCACAGCGAAGTTCCCGCTGTTTGTCAATAGATGACTCCAGCAGTAAGTGCTGGTCGATTTTGACATATCTAAAACACCATAAACCAAGCTTCGACATATGGTAAACAAACCGTTTGGACACATTAGTGATTTTGTTTTGGCGTCATATAGTTTTGTTTGTTTAAAAATGTCTGATTTTGTGCCAAATAATAGTAATTTGCGGGAAGTGTTTCTTCTTTCATTCGAAGAAAACGGCAGCTGAAGCGCATAGAGAGCTCAAAAAAGTTTACAGAGATGCTGCTCTAAGTGAAAATAAAATACGCTGAATTGGAGACATTACTCGATGAGGATTCGTGCCAAACATAAGAAGAGCTTGCTTCGTTCGGCATTAGGAGTCACCCGCAAGCATATTCCAAGCGATTGCATGCATTGAGAATGATTCAAAAGCAAGGAACCTGGGTTCCTTATGATTTGAAGCCAAGGGACGTTGAGCATCATTTTTTCTCCTGTGAACAACTTCTCCAGTGGCAAAAAAGGAAGGGTTTTCTTCATCGCATCATGACGGGTGATGAAAAATGGATTCGTTACAGCAAACGAAAGAGAAGAAAGTTAAGGGGGCTGCCCGGTCATTCTTCTACATCTCGGCGGAATATTCATGCTGCGAAGTTATGCTGTGTGACCAGCTCGGTGTTATTTGTTATGAGCTGTTAAAACCGAATGAAACCATCATTGGGGAACGGTATCGACTTCAATTGAGCCGGGAACTACGCGAAAACGGCCACAATATGAGCAGAGGCACGAAAAAGTGATTTTACAGCCTGACAACACTCGGCCTCATGTTGCCAAACAAGTTAAAACCTACCTGGAAACGGTCAAATGGGGAGTCCTAGCCCATATTCCCCAGATATTGCACCATCCGATTATTACTTGTTCCGTTCGATGGCGCATGGTCTGGCTGACCAGTAGTTCCGCCCATATGAAGACATCAAAAAATGGCTTGATTCGTAGATAGCCTCAAAAGAGGAATACTTTTACCGTAACGGTTTTCGTGCTCTGCCGGCAAGATGGGAAAAATTTGTAGCTAGTAATGGGCAATACTTTGAATGATTCATTTGTAACCATTTGTAATCATTTGTAAACATTTTAAATCAAAAAAGCAGCGAGAACTTAGTTGCACACCTAATAATCGCTTTAACAGATCAGATGATAATCGAGCTTATTTCAAGAAGCGGGAGTTTTAACGACTAGTACACGACATTGAAGAACTTTTTTCCAAACACATGTGGTTGGTTAATTATGTGTTAATTATGTGTAATTAAAATTTGCCTTAATACATCGGTATTTTCAAGCAAGGCAACTCTGATCTCGTAAATTGAACTACTACTTTTAACTTGCAGTCATTTGAAGATCACCGATGTGTGTCGCAAGTAGTTCAAGGGCAAAACTTTAGTCTAGTGACCGACTGTGGCAATATCATTCTCTGAACAAACGTTTCTTCACCAATCGGGGGAATGTAAGGGATGAATGCAAATTTGCATGGATGCTTTTACAAACTTTCCTACAAAATGTACAAGAATTAAACCAAAATTTGATAAAGGGGTGGAGTTCACAAAAAAATGTTCTTACCCTAACCCACAATTGCTGTTTTATAAGATGCAGCATGTTGTATAGCATATGATTATTCCTCTTTCATGGAAATATCCTTATATTACAAGCCTATTTTATCACGGAAGGCATAATAATATATACATGTAATTGTAGATTAATTGACTTTGTGAAATAGCGTGTCCTTTTTTGCCTGGCTTGTTGCTCATGCAAATAGCTAGAGTCTCTGAGCAATTGTTTCACATTCAATGATGATATAAGAGGCTGTTTCCTTCTCTTCATTGCAGAGACTGCATATGGGTTCTTCTGACCATAACCTCATTTTTAGCAAGCGCTTGCAAAAGGCACAATATCCTATAACTAGTCCAGTCACAAGATTGATCTGTTTTCTAGCCAGCTGCATTGTGTCTGTTGTCAAGAATGAGATATTGTATTCATTTGTTTGCTTTGCTGGTGCCCTTTTGTTTGGTTCCAGTGGTCTGGTGTTTTCTGTTAACCAACTCAGATTTAATAAAAAACACTAAAAACGTGTTGTCTTGGCGAAGGGCCCTTTTTGTAGCCATGAAAGATGATCATACTATCCAATATTGCTACATAGTAGGATGCCGTTATTGTCCTGCCCTTTCCTAAATAAATATCAATCAATCATCTTGATTCGTTGGGAATCTGAAAAACAGTGGGCATCATCTTCTCAGCCAACTAAACATAATTCGCCTTCTTTGATTTTCTTTTGCCTCTTGCTGTCCAAGTTTTGTTCACAAACTATACAAAAAACCTTCAAACTTCTTTTGAGTGTGCACTTGCAATCGTGCATCATTTAAATTTTTGATATTGTGCACTCTCTTGAAGGCAGATGGTGCTGTCCATCCATTTGATTGCTCGTCTTGGCTATAAGAATGATTGTCAATGGGACTACGACTTTGGCGTATATATGCATTATACAATAATATATGAAAACCACTAAAGTAGAGACAAATATATCAATGTTGTGTCTTCTACAAGAATGGGGATACACTGAAACCGTACGAAATATTTGGAAATTATTTCAAAAATTCATTAATCATATTTGAATACTAAATTTTACATGGTTTATTAATTCCGTAGGGCAGAGGTAAATGATTAACGGATAGTTCGGTCTTGAACAATTTATGAAAGCCATCCAGAATTTAGTTGAAAATAAAAATGCAAATAATAACCGTTATGCTTTTAGTGTTTCAATAAGAAAGTTGCTATATTTTTACCCAAAAAAATTATGTAATCCTATAACAAACATAAAGTAGTTAAAAAAGGTGGTATGTTTATGACCAGTACTGTAAAATTAGTCGTAACCGGTATCAGTGTTCCCACCCTAATCACCAAATGCACCATGTTTTAGTCGGCTGGGTGGGAACCTTGATACAATTGTGTTTACCAATAGATAGTAATTACAATTTGTATTCTACAGAACTGCCGGAAACCAGATACTAATACAGGTGCAGCACCTATAACATCACCACCACCACTAACACCCGTAACCTCCCTAAAACCCATACAAACGGGCATCCTCCCGAAACTGCAACGCATCCCAAAAGCTAATGAACCCAACCTCCAACAACAAACACCACCACTGCCACCTCCAATCCTGATAAGCAAAGAGCTGCCCGAGTTACCGAAACTGACCCCAAAACCGGGCATCATACCCTCCTCGCAACCGGAAACAAACAATAAGAGTATACTAGGTTCAGTCACAACTTGGTTTCCCCCTAGTTCCACGATTCAGGTGGGCAACACTGAATCTAGTAACTTGGAGAAGACACTGTCTGATCCGCCTAGACCTCAACTGGTTGAATTCGTTGGTAACAAAAAGTACCTAATCGTGCCCCGGCACAACATACTATCGGTCGCCCCGCCCAATCCCAGTACGAAAACTGTTCCAGCTGAATTAACCGTGAGCACTTGTGATATTAAACTAGAACCCGATTCCCCCACGAAATCCAATGACAACCTCCCCGAAACCGTAATTAGCCAAAACCTAAACCCGGACCGGCAGGATGTCATGGACGAGGCGATGCGACAGCAGCCCCCCACTACTTCCACTACTACTACTACGAATCAAGAGTGAGTTCAATTTTATTCCTGTAATTTCAGTTTTTTTTTCTTTCACTCAATGTTTACAGGTGTTTTTTATTATACGATCCTCTATCTAAATCCCCGTATCCGTGCCAAAACGAGTTCCAATACATTGTTTAGTTTATTTTTTCTTTTTTTTTAAACTATCCATTTCTCTTTTATGAATATTTAAATGTATGTTTGATAATTTGGTAAGCAAAATTTCAACAGGTACCGATATTTTTTTAGTTTCAAACAAAATGGCCCTTTACAGGGCCCAACATTAATTTCAGTTTGAATTATTAACTAAACCATAAGCACACTATTTTCAGATTTCAAGATTCACAATTGGAACGCTCAGGATATTGCGGGTTGCGGGTCGGGTTATTTTGTAGCTTATATTGTTTTTTTTATATCGCGATTGTTTCCTCACCAAAGTTTTTTTGGTGGGCAAAGGAGGGGGAAGTCATAGACCGGCCTGACATGTGCATAGTTCATATTGTAATATCAAGACCTTGTGGGAATTCGTTCATATCCTTTGCCTTTACATGGCACTGCTGATCAGTTAACAAGCCCAGTGCTGATTGGCCTTGCAATAATACTGTTTTTGTTAAAATTATTGAATTAGTCTAATTAATTGATTGAAAAACAAATATTCTTGCATGTACAGGGTCCAGCACCAAAATTGAATATCCTCTGAAGTGTCTCAGGTCTTTGACTTTATAATTATTCCATAATGTTAGTTGCTTGACAGAACTAACATATATTATCAGTGGCAATGTCACAGTCACAGGTTTCTCAAAAAATAAATCTTAACCTTTATCCTTTGATTTATTAAAGCACATATTTTCTAAATGATTAAAGACAAAAATCTAATTAGTTTTTCTCTGTGTTACTTACCAAACGAGTGTAGGGGTCTTAGTCCAAGTTATCTCAGTCAAATTTGACTCTGAAAACAAAAACTGAAATTTTAAAATTGTTTGGCCCTTACGTTAACGAATTTTTTTTATTGTTTTTCCTGGTATCCGTTCTGTATGAGAGGGTCGTCTCTTCTCTACAAGAGGGTACATTGGATGACAAGGTCCATGCAGGTTTTTATAGTTTGGTGTGTGTGTTCTGCCACTAGTTGAAGTGAAGTATAAAGTATGTTTTATGACCCAGCCCAGCAGTAAAAATTTTAAAACCAACCCGGTCTGGCTTACGTAGGACAGATTTGAAGCCTGACCCCTGCATAGGTGTGCATTAACTTTGAGAACATAACTGTAACCATAATTTATTTGACGTCGTACACATTCCAATACTGGCTGCCAAATTTAGTCACAAATTGATGGTAGCTTTGTGTAGTTTTCTCCAATAATTTGAATGAATAAGTTGATACACTAATCGCTTCAGGTTCTTGTAAACAAAAGATTATAATATTCTTACCTAAATTAGTGTTTGTGAAAACGTTGCAGAACTGTAATGTGTAAGTTATTCCAACCTAACTAGTAATTTAAAAAAAATCAAGTCAAAAGCAAAGCTATACTGCTAAAAGATAAATCTCAAAATGCTTATATAGATAGCCAATGGCTTAATTTTCAATTGAAAATTACATGTGAGTGATGCTCTGAAGTAACAAGCTGTTACATATACATTAATTTACATGGCCGAAAGTTCTTGTGATAGCTAATTAAGCAACATACCTTATGCTACTAGTACTACATCTGAGAGATGACGTTTGTCCAGTCTTACGTGAAAGCCTCACGACAAAGAAATTGCATCCAGTTCAACTCAAATCTTTTACTTAAGGCCCTCAATTGTCTTCAGGAAATTGGCCTCCAAAAAATAAAATCCAATGTACACAGATTAGGGATATATGTGAAGTTCCGGTTTCTAGAGATAACACGAAACAGCTCCAAGGTCTTACTTAAACCGAGGTAAGACTAATCACCGGTCTTTACAGGACATTGTCCAGTAAAGTATCATCTTCTCGCAAAGTGGACAACACCATGTGAATTGGCAGAAGAAACAGCCGAACATATTCTATGCGAGTTTGTAGCATTAGCTAACATAAGGCAGACCCTAACCGGAGGAATAGCGATAACAACAGAACGGATCAGGGCATTGCCTTGACCTCACCAAGGAAGTTGAATTCCTGGGGAACTATTAGCAGGTATTAGTACAAAAGACCTAACCAGGTCGCAGTGCTGTTGTAAGGCTCACCACAGCCAATCGACCCCGTTTAATCTAATTCTTCTTTTTTTTATTCTTTTAACCTAGTCGTCAATGTTTTTTTCTAAAAATAGTAATTATGAAAAATCTAAATCTTTGTAACCGAGTTGGGCCAGGCTTTAAATTTTCATTCCGCACCAGCATCACCTTTTTTTATTCGTGGGCAAGGCTAAAAAGTTATATTACCAAGTGGGACCTGAAGATGCCTTTGTGGAAAATTCGAGAGATCGCTAAAAGAACTACTACTTATTGTCATACTACTTGAGCTAAAGTAAGCATCATCACTCTTCCATCTGCTGTTTAGGAACAGCGAAGTTTGAGTTTCAACATTTCCACTCACAAAAACCTCTTCAAGTTTCATAATGTTGAACATTTAGACGACAGAACAATTTATATTTTATATGTGGTGGAAATAGCGACCGAGAGTTTGGCACAGACTTCTTCTGAATGCTTGTCTTAACAAGTTATTAGTATCCGTGAATCTCGACAATGAACACTCCAGAGCCAGTTCAAAGAAAATGAATCCCGATTCACCAGCTCGGTAATACATAACAGTGTTGTAACTGAGGCCCCGCAACCTGCAACCTGAAGTTCCCTCACTGATACATTGTCTTACTTTGGTGGGATTCATCGTACTAGATGATGAACTCCTTGAAGTCAACACTGTAAACCGCTCAGTATACTGCATAAACTTCATTTGGATTGTGATTTTTGCTCTCTGGTCATTGGCTCCCTCTGCTTTATTTTTTGAATGATTTTTGGGTTGAAGACGCATTAACAAGCTAGATATCTTGTTCAGTGTTCTTAACAAAGTTATCGTTCAGCTCATGGCATTGAAAGTTTAGACTGGATACCATTTCTTAGATGTAATTTTTAAAATTGTTTTCAACTTGTGTGATTCAAATGGCTCTAAATTTATTTTTTTAAATATTTTTAAATTTTTTTCACTACATGGAAATGATTCCATTTTATAGAAAATGGATAATTAGAATATATTTGTATCAAAAGAAAAAGGGATAAACATTCCAAAGTACTAATAATAACATGCAAATTTCTTTTGCATCATTCAATATCCGGCGTGGCACTAGCCAGGGAAGTATTTGTTTCAATAAGTTATTTGTCCAAAAGCATATACCAAAACCTGGTGGCAAGTTGTGCAGTGACCATCTTAAATTTCAAGAAAGAGGATACCTATTCAATTCTCCACGCAGATATTTGTTGTCGCATCCTCTGAATACTTCACCCTCAGATGACGTGAGGTTTTGATTTGGTAATATTACCAATTTCAATACCTTACAACATTCTTAATAGGCAATCACTAACTTTAAGCTCTTAATACATAACTGTTGTACCTTGAAATTTGAATACCATGTAAACGTCAATAAACGCATGTGGGCATTTAATGGGTAGATCAGGGTAGTGTCATTAACTTTTGTCAGTGCAAAACATCTCTATTTTTAATTTCACGCAAAACACTGCTTAAATGTTGATTTCCCTTTGTTTCAGAAGAGCGGAACCGGCCGTAAGGAACAAGCCTAACACCAGAGCCAAGGCAGCTTCAGCGGAGGAACCGAAACTGGAACCCGCCAAATTTATGGACACATACCTACAAAATTTGGCATACGGCTACAAGACATTACTGGGCGTATTTCAATACCTGAAAGTGCAAGATTTACTGAGGGCGGGTTGCGTGTGCACGATGTGGAGGGATGTGGCTAGACACTCCATACTGTGGAATACAGTCCGAATGAAGAACTCACAGATACACAGCTTCGAGGGATTGGCGAACGCATTGCAGCAACACGGCACGGTGCATCTGGATTTGAGAAAAATGCTGCTGCCGACAAGCGGCGGGGATGATATCTGGCCGTCGTTTACAAATGCAATTAAAAAAGTTGACAGTTTGCGGAAGATTGAGCTGTGCAGGTGTTTGGCATCGGTGGTTGAAGAATTGGCTAATAATAATCACAACTTGGAGGCAATCAACGCCGTGACCATTAAATGTGAGTCGATGACTTTTGAGCCATTTAAGAATTTGAAGAACTTGACAGATTTGAGAATTAAGTCCACGGCTGGATTAACGCTGACGTCGGATCTGTCGGCTTTGAAGGAGCTCACTAAGTTGAAGCACCTGTCGATAACATCGATTAAAGATCTGAATACTTTGAATATAGAGGTGATAGGGGATTTGGTCAATTTGGAGGTTTTAGATATTGGTGAGTGCTCTGATTTTCCAATTCATTTCGGCCCAGACATTCTCAGTAAGTTGGTGAAATTGGAAAAGTTAAGGTTGGAAAAGGGGCAGGGGGAGTGTTACACTTTCGAGATCTTGGACGCCGCGAAGGAATTGCAGAACCTGCAACAGTTGGAATTGGTGAATTTCGATATTAAGTCAGGTTTTGATAAAGCTCTTGGAGCCTGTTTAAATATCAAGAAGTTGTTGATAATTCCCACGTACATTTCTCAGTCGGCAACGACGAACCACATGGTACTTGGCGGGGTGTTGAAACTGCAAAAGACACTCTCACACTTCGTCTGGGGTGTTACACTGGAGTTGCTGAGGGTAACGGAGCTGTTCGTTGACCAATGTGAACAGCCTGATAAAAAGGAGTTCGGTAAGGAGAAGACCATAAATAATGGTGATAGCATCCCGGTGCTAAAACCAGTGCCGTTGCACGGCATCCCGCAACAGGATTGCCCCCCGGCGCCCGATGAAACGCCGCAAGTGGAAATCGTCCCTTTACCCAACCTGCAAAAACTGTTATTGCAAAACCTACCGACGACACGAGTAAAAATCCTGAAAATCCCCTTTCACGCCACCTGGAGGCAAAGCATTACGGACAGTGTGAATTAAGAGACTCCTTTTCATATTAGCGCGTAAGTGTGTACTATTTGTTACAAAAAAATATTAGAGTAGTGTATGTATTTTGTATAAGATTTAAGTTGATTGTGCGACGTTTTTCGTTTTCCAGTACATAATTTTTCCCGAGAAGAAATTTTTGGATTGGCCGCGTTTAACGGTTAATCACAGATTTTAATTTTTACGGTTATTATGTAAATTCGAAAATTTTCAGTAATAAATCTTTTATGATGTTCAATTTCAATTTATTAACAATTTGTACATTATAACAAACATTACTGCGCCCGAAATGTACATGTTTGAAATAATTACCCATCTCAACATTTCTCGTGTATAAATTGCTACATACAATACGTAACATTCCGGTTGTCATTTTTACTCAGTTTTCTTTCACGTATCACCCTGTATTGGTGTTATCCTGAAATTTGTTACTTTGAACACGGCCTACAATGGTAATTGCAACCAGGCCCGTGAACAGGGAACCAAACCTCGGGCCTCTAGGTGTGAATACTATTTTGTATTGGCAATTAGGGGCCTGCGTTGGCCTCCGTAGGCCTGAATGCGGTAGAATGTGCCGAGTGAAATATTTCTACATTTGTTAAAGGTACAAAACAAAAGGAACGTGGTGTGGCGTGCATATAAGATATGATGTCCTGGCATGGCTGTGACAATCACATCTATTTTCAACGCACACTTCAAAAGGATTTCACCCCACGCCTTTGCCACTTGTATGTGCGCTGTGCCATACTGGGACCAATCGGCTATGAAATAAAACAGTAATAACAATCGGAACTGCCCTAACTTGTAGCAATTTCTACATTAGAAGTCCTTTGGGATAATTTTCTTTTACTTTGAACATTATTTTGATAATGCTACATTACAACACGTTTTCTTTCAATGAACGTATATTACTACAGTTCATCTCTTACATATGTTTATTTCAGTCGCTTCCTTTTATTTTTAGAATGTACATAGATTTTACTATTAATAAAAAGCGATTGAAACTTACGAAATTTGTTTTTATTGTTGGTTACATGTGATTAATGTATAATCTCTTGACTGTATCATTTGGTGTTTGCTTTTCTTCTGATGATGCTCTATTATCTAGAGGTTTTGGACATTCGGGACAGTGCACGTGATGATTTGTCGTTAAATTCAGCTTGATTCGGCTGAAGTAAAATCGTGCTTTGTAAAACACGTCCCCATGAAGTAGTGTGTGCCCAGTGAGGAATTCATGATTTAGCTGTTTGCAGGCTGATAGTTATGTCACAGAGTGCTGAGAGAATAATTAATGACAATCGGGTCTATTCACTATTGACGTCGTTAAAATTAACACCACTATTAAAAATAAATTTATAACAGCGACGCTAAAATGCTATTCTTTAGTTGATTTTACCGAAGATGTTAATTTTCACGTTAAAACTGTGAGTTTTAACAGTAGCGTTAAAAACAAACCTGAAGTTAGTAGCGCATGTAGAAAATTAAGGCAAAATATTGTGAATACGCCTGCGTATTGCGTGGATTTATATGCCGGTAAATTACAACATAACGTATAGCTTTGTTTTGAAGTTTACTTTGGACGTTCGTCAGTAAAATTTTCTTTTATTTTAACGAAATGGATGTAACATGTACCGTACAATTTAAGTATGGTATAATTTATGGCTAGATCCCAGTGTTTCTGCCACTGGAACGCGTACGCGCGGATCTCAATATAAGTAATGAGAATTATATTAGAAATGCCACACCACTAGGTTCCCAAACAAAGAACTAGTCTTAGATGGGTGATAAAGAAAACACCATTAGAGGTTGCGATTGTAGTCACAGCAAATCATTCTTTGGCAGTGGCGTATATGATCTGAGCAACTCAATAAAACTTTTGGCAGCAGCAATTAATATAACCTACATAATTATTATCTAGCTACCTTTATATTATAATAATAAATAACAGGAGTATTTATTTATTTTCTCGTGATAAATTTGCACTTACTGTCTTTCATTTGCTTCCATTTGTTCCAGATTTAACAGTTCTTTACACAGTTTTAATATTTAAACACTAATGTTAAAATTAAAGCCACCTCCAAATGTGACGTTAAATTTAACATGGTTTTGTTTAATTACGGCAAAATGTTAAAATTTTAACCAATTTGTTTGTACAGAATAAGGCAGTGCTGTTATAGTAATTTACGATACAAGTAACGTTATGAAGGTTTTTACATTACGAGAGAAAAGTTTGAAAGCATGAGCAACTTGGGAGTGAGTGCTTTTAAATTCTCGAGTAATGTAAAAGCAAATAACGTTACGTGAGTCGTAACACGGTTTATTTTATCCTATTTCTATTTTTTTTTAATTTAAAAAAGTGTTTAATGACGAACGTCAAAAAACGATGATGTTTGTATGCCAATATCTCCATAGCAACGAGTTGCGTTAAGATAATATAAGAACACTAGTGTTGTTAAAGGTACCTTAACTTGTTGCTAAGGAGTTATTGGCATGTAACATTATAATAATTAATAAAATAAAATAAAAATAATTTTAACGCCGCTCTTGAAATTAACAGAGGTGTTATAAATTATAGAACAGACCCGAATTTCAGGTAATTTTAAATGCAACTTCTATGTTTTTTACCAATATTTAATGAGTAATGAAAACCACAATGTTTAATCTGTATTATATACAATATTGACAATTGCAGTTTCAATCTTTGCAGGTCATTATCAAGGAAGAAAAAAGGAATAGAAACCAGTGAAGAGAAATATGAAACTTTAATAGTATACATATTAGAAATATAAAGGTACTAGATAAAACCAACCGGGTTATTTGATTTCCCGGAGCTTTTTACCTAAAAAGCGGTTTTTGGTGGTCAGAAAAATGCACTTTCTTGCTGTTGTCAATCGTGACACCACTACGCCCTCTCAACGGGACAGTGCAAGACATGGGAGTTGACAGAATAGAGCACATGGCTATACAAGGTGCTGTAAAAATGGCGGATTAACTCTATGGTATGGTACGTTGTCGAGAGTATGGAAAAAATAGTGAAAAAAATCGGAATTGTATTTTTTCGAAGATGTGAAGACTACTGTAAATTATTTCATTGCTTAAAATCTGCATAACATTAATTATTTACACTCCAGCTCATCAGAGCTACATACTTTCATGCTTGTCAATATTATGTACAATTGGTATTTTCAAATGCGATAATTTGAATGTTAAATAATTGATTTTCGCATTCAAATAAATCCTGATGCTAGGTTTTTGCTATATAGCCCTGTGGAGTGATTTACCCATTGACATGTTAACTGCAACACTTCCGTTCTGGGAGCCCAGGCCCGCACAATACGCTGCCCAGAGATTGACCCCGAGAGAGAACATAAGTAGCCAACGGTAAAGATATGAGTTAAAAGTGCGGTTCAGTAGGTAGGAACATCAGCTTGAATCTGACACTACCCCCGTTCAGGGAGCGTTTTTGGAAGATTCGTAATTAACTTCATTAACAAAGAAAAAAACAAAAACTCACTACGAGGCGCGCGTTATTCAGCTTTCACCAGAAGCAGAAATGCTACCCAAACAATTTTCTCAAAATGAGAAGTGTATTGACTGGTTCTATTTTCTAAAGAGTCCCCACAGTCATCAAAATTAGTGACAGGGTGCTTATTAGAAAAGCGAATTTATTTGTTTATGAGGAACGTGTAGATAACTTCTCAAATTTTTTCATACATTATCCCGTTCGAACGTTACTCATTTTCGAAAATCACTTATTACTAGGTCATTTATTACTTATGAAATAAAACACTTTTTACTTTGTATATCACTTTGATTTATTTGTTTGAATGCAGTTTCGGCAAATCAGCTTGCCATTATCAAAACTAAAGTCACTTTAGTCACTGTTATACAAACAACGTAAGATCATTTATAAAAGAATGTATAACGAAGTAGAAGCTTCCTACATAAACAATCATTTATTACTATTTATTATTAGGTCACGATTGATGAAAACCTTAAATGACTGGATATTTTCTTGATTTTTCACTTCTTCACAATCCTACTTCAATAAATATTGAAAATACCTGAAAATTATTTTTTTTATTCAAATGAACAAATAAATTATTTACAGGAAACTTTATTTCATTGTTGTTTTTGAAAGTCTATTTTACTAGTGGTAAATTGAGCACATATGCCAGTACATCCACATGGTAATTATTGTTTGAATGAAGCACATTGTCTACGAAGCACATCCAAACTGCATTTCGATGGAGGTGGTTTAGCACAAAATATAAATTCGCACTCCTCAATGTGATACACATACTGATGCCGAACCAATGATGTATAATGTAAGTATTAATTTTAACAATAAGCTGCTTTAAATTATCGTCCCAAGATATGATGCCACTATTAACCATACACTGCGCGATTTTTCTTTGTTTATGAAAAAAAAAAAAAATCTGTAGTTTATGGAAAACACAGATGTAAGCCACATTTGGAGCATTTTATAGATGTAAAACCAATGCAATTGGGTACTAATAAAACACAGTTATAATAATAATAATTTATTGCCCAACAGACGAATGTCCAATTACAGAACAAATCTTAATTGTAGTGCACGAATATATTAAAATAAAAGATATATAAAATACGTATAGATCATACATGCTTAAGACAAACATTCTATCACACATTTTTTGAAATCAATTAAAGTTTTTCCAAAAATATTGCAATTGTTTTGAATATGACTATATAACATACACGTTTTGATCAATGGAGAATTTGTATGATGGCGCGAATTAGGAACACAGAAACCAAATGACCGACAATTTCTCATCGATGGTCTAGGGACGTTAAATTGTAATTCACTTATTGTTGGTGGATGGTCTACAAAATTATTGATTAATTTATAAAAGTAAAGTAATGAACAAATTTTATGTTTATTTTGAATGCTGCTAAGATTAAAATAAGCGAGTAAGTTAAGGTAGTTTCCTGTTTCTGGGTAGATATACCAGTTATATTTTTTTCTTCACAATTTATTTTTATCGCTAGATGTACATTTCGGGTACTAAGTAGCCATTATCAATAGCTAACTGAATAAATAAAAATAAGTATTGAAATATACAGGGTCCATTATAAAAGTAATGCGCATTTTCTGGGAAAAATATATTTATTGATCGTACCAGTACAAATGCTTGAAATTCTTCAAAATACTCTCCTTCAGCATCAATACATTTGCGGTGACGTGTCTGCCATGCCTGGGAGGCACCCTGAAACTCTTCGATGGGAATGTCTTTTAGGAACATTGCTGTTGGATGTTTTCCATGGACTCCCAATGCTTTCCTTTCAGATCTCTCTTCAGTCGGGGCCAGGTACGATTAATAAATATATTTTTCTCAGAAAATCCGCATTATTTTTATAATGGACCCTGTACACCCGACAGATTACGTGTGGAAACTGAAAATTCATTTAAGGTTCTGAAAATATCAGGGTCTCATAAAATTGAAGTAAAGGGTTATTCAGCATGGAATAAGGGAGGGTTGATAATGGTGTTAATAGGTGTTATTTTAGTATGTATTAAAATCTAATTGTTTAGCAGGCTTAAATCGAAATTGAGTAATTCTTTTTTATTTTTTCTCATTTTTATCACTTCCAACATGTTTAAATGATAGTCGTTGGATTCTTTTAATACTTTGGCATTTTTAATTGTGAATTTGTGACCGGTTGTTAATGTGCTGATTTGTCTAGGTTTTGATATTTAATGTGGTAGGAATGCTCTTTGAAACTGATACGAACATTCCTTTTTGTTTGACCTATATACAATTTGTTGCAATTATTGCAGGTAACAGAGTAAGTACCAGACCTCAGTTATTGGTCATTTTTATTATTAATTGTATTGCCTAGTAATAAGTTTGGTTTTTGAGTAGTGTGCAGGTGTGAAATTGAATTTTCTTAAAATTCTATTTAAATGTTGATTTAATTTTGGCTCATGGATAATTTGGATGTATTTTTTATTTAGTAAATCTGTTATTGGTTCTAAACGGGTTCTGGACTAGATATTGTATTGTGTGATGCTTATTAATTAATTTTTGGATAGTTCTATTATAATTCAAGGATTTAGTGATGATAAATATTAATCTAAATTCTTTATTACAGTTTTCTTTAGTAATTAGGAGATTTACTGCTCTGTAGATCTACTCTGCTTACTATTAAAAGAAGCTAATTTGTGTTTGAATGAAGAATGCAAGCTTGAATGGATATAATTATAAGTGTGTGTGGGTTTCTTGTAAATATTGAATTGTAATGTATTGTTGCTTCTAATCACTAATAAATCTAAGAAGGGAAATTGACTATCTTTTTCAGGTTCATATGTAAAATTAATACAAATGAATACACAAAAGCCCACTTTATTTATCGGTCATAGAAAAACATATACAGGGTCTTTTTTTAACTCAGAACATATGATTGTTAATGTCTATGTTGTATGTCATAATAATGACCTCAAAGCATTAGAATGTATTGACAATGTAGGCAACCAAGTACACAAAGGTCTCGTCGACCTGTCACAGTACAGTGAAAGCTTAAAATTATTACGAATAAAGTGAGGTTAATGAAACAAACAATGATAAATCGTAAGTAATTATAATAAATACTCAAAATGACCACCTTCACGTTCTAAGCAGTAGCCAAGTCAATTATAAAATCCTTGAATAGCATTTCTAATGTGTTGCGGATTTCTTCTTAATTCATCGCAAACAGTAATTATACGATCTTTTAACTCTGAAGTATTGTTTATAATAATAATTATTATAAACATTGCTTTTTAGATACCCCCACAAAAAAAGTCGTTTGGAGACAAATCAGGCGACCGGGGTTGCCAAGGTATTGGACCAAATCTACCTATCCAGCGATCAGGAAGTAATTCACTTAAATAATTATTAATGGCAGCTGTAGAATGTGGAGGGTGGAGGCGCTCCATCCATCTGATAATAAGGAGCAGCAATGTTTAGTGTATGAATTTCTGGCATTATACGAGTTCGCAGAAGATCTAAGTAAACATTACTGTTCAGATTTCCATTAATAAAAAAAGGACGAATAAGGGTATCATTAATTAGTCCAGCCCACACATTAACTCTCGCATTGTATAGTGTGTGCGTCAAATTTTGTAAGAGAGGATTATTCCACGCCCAAAATCTAAAAGGTGAAGGAATGGGTATCGATAAGGAATGAAGAATACTAATCTATAATTTTGTGGATTAACTTCACCATTTAAGGAAATTGATGCCTTGTCAGTAAATATTATTCTGTGTAAAATTTCTTGATCATTATTAATTAAATTGAATACGGTTTCACAGAATTCTGTTCGTCTGCCTTTGTCCTCATTTGATAGTTGCTGATGATTTGAAAACTTGTAAGCATTGTATTTAAATTCTTTTAATGTCTAGTAAACGGAAGCTGAACTTATTTGAAACTGTGCTGCGATAACTCCTAGCGATGATATGGGGTTCTGCTCTACGTAACATAAAATGTTGAGTTTCATCTCTTCCGTTAAAATGTGATTTCCTTTAGCCCTTTTAATGTGAAAATTACTCATGCAGCCAGTATTGTCAAAATGATGGACAATATTACAAATTGTTGAGATGGATGGAACTTGTCTGCTCGGATACTCAACCGAAAACAAATCTCTAACACGTCGAATGCTGTTCCCACTTTGTACCAATTAATTATCAGTATTATTTCTTCGGTGGTGTAATACATTTTTATTAATAACGCAATTTTGACAATTAAATAAAACTGAGTGTATGGTTGCCTACATTGTCAATACATTGAAATGCGTTGATGTGATTATTAAAACATTAACAATCATATGTTCTGAGTTAAAAAAAGACTCTGTATATTAACCTTAAGGTAAACAGAAATGTGTTTTTAATAATAAATTCACTCAATGCTGATTTCATCGCACGCAAACACGGAGCGATGTTCAACACGTGGTTCACACCAGAAACACATTGCCTAACTGAATTTTATTTTACAGGGCGAAGAGGTGGTGTAATACAACCTTTATATACTTTGTTTCATATGGATATAGCTGAATATCTGCATTGCGTATTACTAGAAACTTAAATATCTTGTACAAAAATAATCAGCAGATCTGCTACGTTGCCCAGTGAAGGTTAAACTGAGTTCGAACAACTATTAAAATTCCAGCATCTTTGCTTTTTGTACTGTTCCGTGGAGACCAATGCGGCTCGCGGGGTGACTCATGGTACGGCCTAGGTAGCAAGGGTGGCAATACAGATAGTCGGTTGCAGAGACGGCACCTATCTGTATTACCACCTCTGCTGCCTCGGCCGTACCATGATGGAGACCCATTCTATTAGGTCCTAATTCAGTATTACGAACAGTGTCATCTAACCAAGTCTCAACTAATACAATGACGCCATAAGCATTAAACTTAAACATAATCTATTTAATTTTGCCCTCAAATCCGCCAATATTCTGGAAATGCGCATGTAGTTTTTTTTCCCTGGGAAAAGACTTTACCGAAGATGACTATTGTTTTTGGCCTGATTTTTCAAAATAAAACTCGAAACGGCAAAAAAAATCTATTATGAAAAAAAAAACAGTTGCGTATATTAACATCATAATTTTTCCACAAATATATCTCATGCCGGATAGTTACTACATCTAAAAGATTGCCATCAAAAACAATTATTTAATTGTTTTTTGTTTCTTTCGCAAAATGTGTCCAGAATTAATTGCCGTGTAAAATTAATTATACTTACCTCGTTTAGTGTGATGGTAATTGAGGAGAGGAAATGCTCAATTATCGTTCTGAATTACGTCTAATATGTGCTTATAATAAATGCTTGACATACTTTACTCACTAGATAATTATCTATTACAAAAAAAAAGTCACAAATCACTTGAAAATCATTTAAGTGTTACTTGCGATTGATTAGTTTCACCGATTATTGACCACGTGGATATTCATTCATGGGAATAAATCATAGACATCATTAAAATAATTCAAAGGTTTTTTGTGAATATTAATTCTGCCAGGATACTACGAACTTCCAACAGAAAAATGATATTTATTAGATTTGCATGTACAAAAATACAGTTTATTATTTAATAAGATGCGAAAAAATATTGTATTGTAATACGTACAGCCTCAAAACATCTTTTTAAATTCAGTGCATTTAAGTCCCATTGTCAGCATCGTCGCTTTCTTCTGGAAAATAAAATTAATAAATAAATACTTTTCCTAAATTGAAATTTTTTAACCGCAAATATATTTAGTGAATGTTTCAATTCAATGAAATTATGGTTTACAACGTAGTAATAGTCGTAACCATCCTGTCTATTACATCTTCCGTAAATTGAGACAAAACTGTATAATTAACGCTCTTAATATCATTACATCACGTTACGGCCTGTAATTATGGATTTAATGAATATAAAAAACCGGTTTACGTGCATTAACTAATTCGCAATTTTAGCACTCGCTGTAATAATGTAATTATCACCATTTTGAATGCACAGACACACGATTTTTTTGGTTGATTTACGTTTGTCGTAAAATTTTATGGTTACTTTATTCTTCTCGGAAAATGCATGCGCGACGTGCATCTGTTTAAAATTTTGGTGAGTGATTAATGCTTTTTATAGTTTTACGAGGGTGGTGTCAGGCACGTATTTATAAAATGTGTCATTCGATACTTTTGTTTTAGAAATCATTTCTGGATTTTAAAGATCTGCATTCAGTATTACTTTGCAAAGCGATGTTTAAGTATATAAATTTTTGTGATTTTTGGAAATCCATAAATTCCTCCAATTTATCATCTCATGCGCAATGGTTTCGCTCCAACGTCTTTTTAAGAAAGTAAAGTTCATTAAGGCCACATTCCTGTATCTTAAATATGACACGTGATCATTTTTTAATGTTTTAATATATTGATAGTTTCCGGCGTCGACTTTTTATTCTAATTAATTTTGAATGAAGTTGATTTGTTTAATTGGTGAAATTAGAGGATGTAGATGCTGATAACAAAAAACATATTTATTAGTATGCGGAATACTTTCAGTAATAGAAAAGACAAATGTATTTTCTTTTTACACGTTGACGTGTATCAAGTTTAAGTTTTCTCCTCTAAAATAATAGTACTAGTTAGGTTTTTTTGCCCAACTGGCTATCAATCTCGAGATCCTTCCGCCGTCGCCGTGGTGTAGTCTCGAAAAATATTTTAATAACATAAGCACTACTAGATGGCGCATTCGACTTTAGCGCCAAGTCAAGCTACGAAGAAGTTGAATGAATGACGAGTACCCATTGGCGTCCGCAGCTGCCCCCTTCTTCAAAATGAATTTATTAAATTAAAGTAATATTTTATATACCTAACTTGTATGTAGTCGGAAAACACATAACAATCACATCAAAATTAAAAATTATAACAAAAAGTGCGATCCACGTTATATTCGATGAATCTGAAAACGTTGACGTACAACGACGATCGGACACGGTTCCACCCGACGCGTATATTACAGTGCGATCGAATAAAAGTTAGTCAAAGTTGGCCAACAGCCAAAATTCCAGCTGGCGTATATTGATATTTTCAAATTTAGGAACAAATACATGCGGTTTTTTGTTCATGACCTGCTTTGACTATTTTTTCATTCGATCTTGTATTATTACTGTACATTTTAGTGAACAATTTTTGACGGTTGTAAATTGTTATTTTTGGCAGTTGAAAATTTCCTTTTGACTGCCAACTTGCCATTTGTGATGATAGAAATGTGCGAATTTTGACAGTTGTCATTTTTAGCAGTTAAAATTTTCTTTTTTCTTTTAATATAAAAAATGCCTGTTTTGATTGTAAAAATCCACAATTTTTGGATGCTACTAATTTCTTTATTTACTGTTGAATCGTATCGTTTGTGGTAGCAGAAATGCAGAATTTTTGACAATTTGTAAATGTTACTTTTGGCCAATGGAAATTTCCTTTTTTTAATATTGCAAAATGCCGATAGTGATAGTAGAAATGCTCAAATTTTGACAGTTAAAAAATTTTGGCATTTGGAATTTTTCTTTTTATTGTTGAAATAAAACCGTTTTCAGTAATGACCAATTTTTGATAGTTCTAAATAGTTATTTTTGGCAATTAAAATTTACTTTTTACTACCAACGTGCCATTTGTGATGGTGATGTGTGCGATTTTTGATAGTTCTAAATTGTCTTTTTTAGCAGTTGAATTTTTTTTAAATATCAAAAAATGCCGTTTTTGATACTAAAATTCCACAATTTTCGGCAGCTGCCAATTTCCTTATTTACCGCCGAATTGTGCCGTTTGTGATGACAGAAATACAGAATTTTTGACAATTCGAAATTGTAATTTTTGACGGTTAAAAATGTATCTTTTTACTATTGAGAAATGCCGTTTCTGACAGTAGAATTGCACAATTTTTGACAATTTGTAATTGTTACTTTTGGCCGTTGGAAATTTTCCTTTTTTAATATTGAAAAATGCTGATAGTGATAGTAGAAATGCTCAAATTTTTGAGTCTAACATTTTTGGCATTTGGAAATTTTCTTTTTATTGTTGAAACGAACCGTTTTCAGTAATGAGCAATTTTTGACAGTACTGAATGGTTATTTTCAGCAATTCAAAATTTATATTTTACTGCTAACGTGGCATTTGTGATAGTAGTGCGATTTTTGACAGTTCGAAATTGACATTTTTAGCAGTTGAATTTTTTTTTGTTTTTTAATATAAAAAAGCCGTCTTTGATAGTAAAAAAACATATTTTCTGGCAGCTGCAAATTTCTTTATTTACCACTGAATCATACCGTTTGTGGTGGCAAAAATGCAAAATTTTTAACAATACAAAAATGGCAATTTTCTTTTTTAATATCAAAAAATGCCGTTTTTGATTGTAAAAATCCACAATTTTAGGCAGCTGCTAATTTCTTTATTTACCGTTGAATCATGCAGTTTATGGTGGTAGAAATGCAGAATGTTTGATAATTCGAAATTGTTATTTTATTTTTTTTTATTATCAAAAAATGCCGTTTTTGATAGTAAAAATCCACAATTCTTAACAGCTGCAAATTTCTTTATGTGCCGTTTGCAGTGGCAAAAATGCAGAATTTTTGACAATTCGAAGTGGTCATTTTTGACGGTTATTTATTCGAAAGTTCTGTATGAAAGTTTTGCCCTCCTCTGGAAAAGTTTTTGCGGACGCCTATGCGATTACCATTCGCCGTTGGGACACAATTAATGGCGGTTTAGAGTGACGGGTTGATCTTTCAAAGTAACAAGCTCAGTTAAAAACATAAGTCGAATGGATGACAAAAACCAACCGCTATTGTTATGTATTTAATGGCGGGTCAGATTAAAGAGGCCGACCCTTTGAAATAACAAGCTTAACCACACACACATAAACCTATAAGGCTCAAGGGTGATCGATGGCCAGTTAGCAAATTGTCTAACTGACAATACACAATTTTGGCTCAAGTGTAGAATTAATCATAATGTATGATAGATACATCATGTTAACATTAAAAGAAACTTGCCTTAAGAAATGTATAAATCCAATATGGCGACCGTAAGAAAAACAAAAGTTGTCTAGGGGGTTTCCGTCATCTTGAAAACAACAATAAATCTAATGACATATTTAGATTTTACATAAAAAAGTGCTCGTAGTTAGTAATAGCTTATGTACTCTATTTTCTTATTTTCTTTGAAAAGGTGATAAATAAAGATAATGGACTTGCAGAAAATTCGCGATTTTTTTTTAATTCTCAACAGATTATTAATCAACGTTATAATACACAACAAGCGGACACCCTGTATACTTTGAAAATGATGGTTGCGACCGATGATACTAGTAGTTAATTTTCAGGTAATGTAAAATGTAACAACTTCCCGAATATACATTTTCAAATTTTAAATGGTGTACAGTGTACGAGGTGTGGAAATTTGCAATTATTAAATTAGTTTTTACTTTCAATAATTGAGTTTTTTCAATTTGAATGTGTGGTAAAGATATTTTAAATTCGTTTGAAATTCTATTTTTAATACATTATATGACATTTGAGAAAGACAGACTGAGTCTGGTAATTATATTCCACAGAACCTATCCTTGATCTCTCCCACCATTTCGAAACGGAATTTAATATAAATTAATCGCACCTTTTTCTTCATAATTCATAAATTACCTAATAACAGTATCAACATAATAAAATATTCGTTTCATAACAATAAATTAAAATCATACACTGTATACATTATTTGTATTTTAAACATTTATTATTTAAAATAAATTGGATAGCCGATGTTTACGAATGGATAATTTGTTTAAAAAGGATCTACCAGTGACGGTTCGCAGGGTTTTTTCTGGTACGGCCGAGGAACAAGAAGAATCACGCAGCCAGCCGTCTCTGCAACTGACCCTACCTATCTGTATTACCACCTCTTGTTCCTCGGCCGTACCAGAAAAAAACCCGCGAACCGTCACTGGGATCTACACCTGTTTTTTAGGCATTTGTAAGTAGTAATTTATTTCATTTTCACTAGTACTGCCAACTATATCAAAATAAATTAAACTTGTGTTCGTAACTTTGCAAAATGAAGTCTTACTTAGACCTAAAACAAATAACTTAGTAAAACAACTACTTCCCAGGCGAATGCCACGTCGGATGCTGAATGGTATTATATCAATATCCGCCGTGGCATTATCCAGGGAAATAGTTATTTCAATAAGTTATTTGTTTTTAGTCTTATTGTTAGTAATATTCATACAGGGTGTCTATTTAAAAACGAGCAATGCTCTATAAGTATGGACCTAAAAAAGATTTAAAAAATTCTCAAAACCGTTTCTAGGGTATGTGGGGGTATCAGTATGACCACACAAATTACCTTCATTGAGCAAGCCCTGGGGCTGTAGACACCCCAACTAATTTTTTTTTTATGGCAATACCCCCTTTGTGATACCTCATTGGAAAGCTCTTGAAAATTGCTATTTAAGAGTACCAAACAAAATACTTCTTATTAGTCAAATTTTTGAGAAATACCCAAAATAATTTTTATTATTTATTCCAATTTCTCGTTCTAAATATCGAATTAAACCATTTTGTTGCGAATAAGGTCGTAAAAATAGTAAGAAAACTGGATAACAAAATAATTCTAACAAAAAAAGCATAAAGAAACAAATTGTTGTCATTTTGAGAAATAGACTCATGGCAGTTATATTCTGCATTTAATTTGAAACCCTAAAAATTTAAAGTGTTCAGATTATTGTTGAACAATTTCGACCTTATTCGCAACAAAATGGTTTAATTTGATATTTAGAACGAGAAATTGGAATAAATAATAAAAATTATTTTGCATATTTCTCAAACATTAGACTAATAAGAAGTATTTTGTTTGGTACTGTTAAATATCAATTTTCAAGAGCTTTTTTACAATGAGGTATCACAAAGGGGGTGTTGCCATTAAAAAAAATAGTTGGGTTGGCCCCAGGGGTTGCTTGGTGAAGGTCATTTTTGTAGTCATACTGATTCCCTCCATATACCCTAGAAACGGTTTTTAGAAATTTTTTTTAAAGCATTGCTGGTATATTTGACTTTTAGAAAAAAAATTTTCAGCTGTTCAGCTCTTCCAAAACCTGTTAGCTGTGAAAGGGTTAAGAAATCGGCAACCAACAAAATTTCAATTGAAGAACCCACACAGAACCCACAGCACCTGGAACGTATTGCTCTTCAGGACTGGTAGAATATTCCTCAACACAAAATTGAAAACCTCATTAAAAGTATGCCACGGTTAATTCAGGCCGTTATTCGAGCTCGAAGTGGCAACACAACCTACTAGGGGTAAGCTTAAGTCATTTTAGTTATTTGTTTTGTTTGTCAATTAAATCATGTTTTCCGCATATTGTTTTTTCTTCAATTTTTCGCTCAGATTAGTATAAAACTGAAACCGAAACGATGCAAGCTGTTCCACAATGCCTTCAATTTATCTGTGAAAAAATCGTGGTTTATATTTGCTCTACAAAAGTGTTATCTTTAAATGGCTGGGTGGTACGATAATTTTGAACAGCAGTTTATGTATACTGAAGGGATGAATCTTTGAGGGCGAAAAACTTTAAAGTGTCTTCTTTTAAAAGTCATGCATGCGAAATTAAGAGTAACCCCTTCCGCCCCCCCTCTAGCGCCCCTGCAAAAAAAGTTTTTTCTGGAAATGTCCAACTTTGACGATGTCTACGGAGTTGGAAACATTTTCTCGACTCGATCCACCATAAAGGCATTAAAATATGATCAATTCCCAATGCAGGACTCAAAGAACGAAGTTCCTACGACGATTTGGCATCAAGTTATGGGTGTTTGAAAAAAGTGCATTTTGAGGTTTTTCGCACATAACTCAGTGACTTTTCAACCAAATCTTATGATTCTTTCGGGAAAAAATCGCATTTAGGCTTTACTTTAAGGGAGTAAACTCAGATTGGAAAGATCCCTTTTTGAGCCCATCAGCCCCCGATAGATCCAAACACGTGTCATAAAATCATGGAAAATAACAAGTGTAACTTCACCAAATTTATATATCCTGTTCCATCAAGAAAGTAACGCAAGAGAAGTATCAACAATAGAGACATAAGACAAAATTCTATGGTAAACGTAAAATTAATCTTCGATATATCTTCCACATTATCTTCATCGTCACTAAGTTCTTCAACTATTACATCCTTGTTGTTACTATAATTTTATTTAGATCTGAAATCGCACCTCATTATTTATCATCTTCATCTTCTTTGTTTTGAACATCAGTTTAATTCTTTGCAGAATAATTAATTTAATAACTATTGTAAGTCCTAGTTCTTGCTCGACCTTGAGTAAGTACTGAATAGACAGATTTAAAGTATGATGCGAAACCATCAAGTATTTTCTCAGAAAATCTATTTTTTTATCTTCCAATGGCATTCTTGATTGAGCCTTTTTCGTAAGTATGAAAGACCAAAGCTTTCTGGGGTCCTTTGAAAGAGGTGTTTTGGCGTTCAAGATTTAATTCATTTTCGTTCTATTCGGCTGCGTAAATTGGCAACTACATTTTCGTTCTATTCGGCTGCGTAAATTGGCAACTATAAAGTTTTCTAGTTTGTTCTCCCAACTTAACTAATTGATGATCTACTAAACCAAATGGGTGTTTATTCATCTGAAAAGAAGAATTAATATTCTGGACCGGGGTACAATGTAGATTTTCCACATCATTACATTCATCCAAACTTTTATTAGTTTCTTCAACAATTCTTTGTCGGTAAGGGCTCGCCGGTTATTGCCGGCTCCAGGGGTTTTGAAGTAAGTAAGAGCTCAGCACTCTGTCCACAATAATAATTTTATTTGTTTTAATTACTTTTTACTTTTGCTTTTCTTAATTAAACCAGCTAAGATGCTAAGCAAATTTTTGAAATTCCTTCCACTATTCAAAACATAGCCGAAAAACAATTACGACTCGAATTCGTTTTTTCGCATTTATTGAAATTGAACAGCGCTGTTAAAAACTGTATACTGAACAGCCTGATGTACACAAATTGGCAACAGTGCAACATCTACAGAGCGACCAACTTCATGTATATTATAATATATGATTAATAATTCGCTCATAAATATTGGAATACTACTATCCATTTGAGTTTTTTGTTGACGAAAAACACAAACTACGAAATAACCTCAAAATATCACCATTAACAATCTCGTAATGTCGACCGTTTTGACAAGTGTTGTTAAACATCGAAAATGTTAATTTACATCGATGTTAGTTGACAGACAGTGTACAGAATAGTATATTCATAACATCTGTCGATGTTAGCAAATAATACCGGTGTTAACGCTAACATTTTTGTTCAGAATAACACCATAAGACTCGTACTGTAGATCAAGAAATGTGTCTTAGTTTTTCTTTCTCCGTAAGCGCCGCTATCTGTGGTGAGCACAATTCTCTGTGTAATACTAAATCCTGTAGTTACAAAGTGTTAGCAACACGTTGATGGTTCTTATGAACCACGTCCAAATAAAAGACTTTGACTTTTATTCCAATTCGGGTTTATGCGACCCCCCTTTGGTAGCGCCCCTTTGCAATGACGTATCGACTGATTACCGCGTTGAGCCGGCCCTGGTTAGATGTCTGTTGACTAACAAGGGCACATAGGTAACGCGTAAATTAAAAAAAAAATCTGCAACATTGTGTGAAAGTAAATTAGTTCATCCGTAGCACAAAACCATTTTATGTTTCTGGAGAATTCCAGTCTGAGAGGGTGAAACCACTCCTCGAAGAAAAATGACAATTTTATTTTTAGCAAATTTTTCCTAAGTACAAGACACATTACCTTTGCAAATTAGTAAGTTCTTGTTAGCATCGAGTTAAAAAGTATCAAATACCAAATCCATCCATGTATAATAGAGATGGGCAGACAGTTCAGGAATCGGTTCAATGAACCGGTTCTTAGCAAAGAGCGCTCAGGAACCGGTTCGGACAAAAGGAACCGCTGTTTCTATGCTCTTTAATATGTAATTTTCTTCAATAGTGAAAACCAGACGCGTACCCCTACCTGTAGTTGCGCCCCGGTGGAACCGCATGAAGTCACCTGCGGTTCCAAGAGATGCGCATGAAGTTAACTGCGAAAATTTCATGCGGTTCACTCCGCTATCTGCACAAGCTTCATGCGGTTCCTGGTATGAACCGCATGAAGTTTCCGTAGATAACTTTAAGAGGTTCACACCTCGAAATGCACAGAGTTTCCGCGGTAACTTCTTGCGGTTCATACCAGGAACCGCATGAAGTTTGTGGCGATAGCGTTCCCGTTGTGAACCGCTTGAAGTTATCTGCGGAAATTTTTAGTCCAGACTTAAGTTTGGACTTAAAGTTTTACATTTGGAATTTTAAATGAAAATGTGAAAATGTTTAATTAAGTTCAACATTTTTGTCTTAACGGCTTTAAGTGAAAATTAGTCTTTTTACTTTCTCCGTTACGAAGTACGAGAAAGTATTGTGATCGTGATTTTTTTTTCAAAAATTTTTTTTACGGAAATATCCCTTTTGGGGTCCCTAGATGCCATTTCAACAATTTCTGGAATTTTTTTTTGTGTCTGTGTGTGTGTGTGTGTGTGTGTGTCTGTGCGCGCTGTATCTCAAAAACTAATAGAGCAATTGATATGAAACTTTGAACATACGTCTTATTTGATAATCCGAAGAACTGAAAAGCTTTTGGTAAAATTTCGTACACCGGAAGTGGGTGTTTACCTTAACTGTTTTTTGTTTTTTGCTAATATTTTCTTAAATATGAAAAATATCGCAAAAACATTTAAACAAATATTAAAGACAATAAAGAAATGAGATTATTTTGTTTGAAAACATTTTTCATAAAATCATTGCTATTCGAGAAAAAAGTTTATTAATTTTATTTTTATTTTTGGTTTATAATTATGAAACGATAATAGTTACAGAAATTTTATATGAATAATAATTGTAGAGAATGCCAAAATGAACAACTTATAAAGAACAAGTTTTTTTCGAAATCCCTTTAGTTTTTGAGTAAACTGAGTTTTTGAATTTAAAGTATAATTTTTCCATCATAATTTTGACGTTTTAAACGTCAGTTTCCTCCGAGTTTACAAAGCGCTCGATATACATTTAAAATATGAATAAAATTGAAAATAAACCATGAAAGCGTAAATATAAATAATACCATCAAATCGGAGAAAGTAACATGATGGCCACATCACCATTTTTTTCTTGACCCTTGTCACTTTCAGTTAAATGTTGACATTAATTAGTCATAAAGTCTTCAACTTTAATTGAATTTGACATTTTTTAGAGGCTTAGGGGGTTTACGTCAAAATTAGTCGATTTTTTGACATTTGACGATTTTAAGCCAAATTTCGACATTAATTTGAACATAAAGTCTCTTAACTTTAATTCAATTTGGTATATTTTTTAGAGGCTTAACGACTTTACGTCAAAATTAGTCTTTTCTCTTGACGTCAAATTTACACATTTATTTGGACATAAAGTCTTTTAACGTTAATTAAATTTGACACTTTTTTAGAAGCTTCAGGTTTTAAGTCAAAATTAGTTTTTTTTTCTTAACGTTTGTTGACTCTAAGTCAAATTTATACATTAATTTGAACATAAAGTATTTTAATTAAATTTCACATTTTTTTTCGAGAGGGTTAAGTGAAAATTAAAATTTCGTCATTAATTTGTTATAAAGTCTTTTAACGTTAATTCAATTTGACATATTTTCTAGAGGCTTAACGGATTTAAGCCATAATTAGACTTTTTTCTAAACACTTCTCGATTTTAAGTCAAATTTCTACATTTAGTTGTCATAGAGTCTTTGAACTTTGTAAATTTGCAATTTGTTTGCTGAGGCTTAACGAGTTTAAATCAAAATTAGTCGATATTTTGACGCTTATCATTAATTTGTCACATAGTCTTTTAACTTGATTTAACAAAGTTAGTCGTTTTTCTTGATGTTTGAAGACTTTAAGTCAAATTTTGACATAAAGTTTCCTAATTCTAACAAAACTTGACATTTTTTCTAGAGGCTTAAGTCAACATTAGTCTTGCTTTCTTAACGCTTTTCAACTAAGTCAAATTTCTGCAGTAATTTGGACATAAAGTTTCTTCATTTTAATAAAAATTCACACTTTTCCCAGAGGCTTAACGCCTTTAAAGTCACAATCAGTCTTTTTTGACGCTTATCGTCTTAAAGTCAATTTGCACATAAAGTCTCTTAATTCTACCCAAACTTGACATTATTTCTAGAGGCTTAAGGGTTTAAGTCAAAATTAGTCTTGCTTTCTTGACGCTTCTCAATTTTAAGTCAAATTTCTACAGTAATTTAGACATAAAGTCTCTTAATTTTAATTAAATTTAACATTTTTTCTAGAGGCTTAACGCATTTAAAGTCAAAATTAGTCTTTTTTTGGAGCTTATGGAGTTCAAGTTTAATTTCGACATTCATTTGCACATAAAGTTTATTAACTCCACCCAAATTTGACATTTTTCCAGAGGCTAAACGTCTTTAAGTTGAAATTTGTCTTTTTTTCTTGACATTTTTCGACTTTCAGTCAAATTTTGACATTAATTGAACATAGTATTTTGTCTTTAATTAAATTTGACATTTTTTTAGAAGCTTAACGGCTTTAAGTCAAAATAAGTTTTTTTTTCTGGACACTTGTCGATTTTAAGTCAAATTTTTACATTAATTTATCATAAAGCTTTTAACTTTGGTTAAATTTTACATTTCTTTTAGATGCTTAATAAATTAATAAATGAAAAATTAACCCGCAGCATAAAAAAATTATAATTTCATAATAAAGAAATCGTACAATTTTGAAATTATATATTTCATTCAAAAACTAAGAAGAGTATGATGTACTGGGTATGCATTTTCCTGCTCTCCCGATTATTTTTGAGAAAAAGTACAAAAGTAAATAAATGTTTAGAGTCCAAAAATCTACCAGATTTGATTTATATTTACTATCGATGTGCTACCAGAGTGGAGAAAATGTGAAAATTATATGATCATGTAAAAATAGCAGATGACAGGAGAAAACAAAAACTTGCAATTTTAAAGATCAATCGATTTAGAAATATCAAAAACATGTAAAAAAACAGAGTAAATATTCAATGCCCACTTCCCCTTTACAAATGTTTACCAGTAGCTTTTCAGTTTAAAATATATTGCAGTTGTGGCCACACTATGAATACCCATATTATTTATTTTTTAATTAATTGGAAGCCTGATTTCTGATAATCTGGTATATAACTGTAGAAAAGACCCGTGAATCGCTCAAAGGAACCGGTTCACTCAAATGAGTGAACCGGTTCGGAACCGTTCCCGACAGTGAACCGTTTTTTCCATCTCTAATGTATAATAATATAGGGTGGTAGCGATTAAATGTTAGAGAACTCAAGATGATAATAAAGATATGCATAAAGCTTTTTGCTTTGTATGCATATCTTTTTATATTGCAGTCATCACATAATGCCAGAAAATGCGAACTTTGCTTGTGTATGACAGGCCTTAAGATGTGTTTGGATGGAACATTTTCGGATAATCCAATTTTGCAGAAGAAAGATGTCAATTTGCACTCCCGCAAAGAAATAATTAAATTGCAGTCGTTAACTCATAATCATAAACCCTTGTAAGTATATTCAGTATTGTACAGATTGGTTGAATATCAGACGCAAACGTCTAAAGTTCACGGCGGACGCATCCGGTAGACTCCTGAAGCATTAGAAAAATCGGTTCTATTAAACTCCAATGTGGCAGACTTGCGCTTCTGAAGTTTTATCGGAATTGCACCTTTAGAGCGAAATATTGACGCGCCTCTACAACAACCGCTTGGCATGCGCTTTAGTCTGTTCACGTTAAAAATGCAGTCGGTGTAAACACAATCACGGTGCGATTGCACAGAGTCACCGCGTGCGCCCTCTTACTAAATGCACGGCGCGCTCTGCAATTGACAGGCACAAAATACAAACTGAATCTGGCGAGAACTCGCATCACCGGATAGATCAATCGTGTGCATCTAATGAAGTGATCGCGCACAGTTTTCTTCCGTGGCCTCCAAGCCGCCGCTGCCGCCTTAAATATTATATGTATTACCTTTTAATTTAGTTTTGTATGAAGGGAATTTCAAAGAATTTCAACGTTATGTAATTATGATGGTTGTATCTGTTACTAAGTGGTAATCCATAATTAAACTGAATTGATTTTTTTCTGTTTTATCCTCATAATTCAACTTTAGAAGTACAGGGTGATCGACGGAAATCGGACGTTTTTAAAATGGCTAGCATGCGATCGTTGGGGCAGATAGGGTGGGGACCCCGTAGCCGTTGGCCTCGCTACTCAATGCCATTTCAGTAGACCAGAAAATTTAAGTTCCTCGACCAGTGAGAATCTTCGCAAAATTCACAAAAAACCTCTCCACTCGAGCGCATGCGATTGGCACTTTCGGCATCATTGGACCTTATTGTTTTGAAGATAAAATTGGTGACACTTCCAACGCTGAAACTTATATTTACGTGCTTAACACTTTCTTGCATCCACAATCGAGAAAACGGCGTCTTCACAATGTGTAAAATGTTTATTTTCAACAAGATGGTGCCACACCGCACCCTGCATAGTTGTCAATGGACGTGGTTCATCGTATGTTTCCAGGAATGGTCATTTCACGTTTCGGCGACATCTCGTGGCCAATTGACTTCTTTTTGTGGTGATACCGCAAATCACGTGACTATACTTACAAACCCCTCACTTTGACTGACCTGAAGGAGGCAGTGAGGCAGGAAGTGGCAACAATGGATCATAAGATATTGGAACACCTACATAACAATTTTCAGCGAAGGCGTGAAAACTGCATTCGAGAAAGTGGACATGATGTCTGATATTATCTTTCGTTTAAAATCTGCATTTCAAATGGCATGCAATTACGAAGATTTTTATGTAATACAATTGCTTTTTCAGTGAGAAACAAATGAGTACTGTTAATTTCAAAATTGTCAGGTTTCCGTCGGTCACCCTTTATATTTAGATGATGGCAAAACGATGTTGTACAGTAATAATAAAATAAATATCAGTTCTTCAGATTCCATCTAAAATAGTTTAACGCGTTTTTTCTTCCAATAAATTGATGAATTAATTTTGTCAGTGGCGGCTCGTGGAACATGTTGATGGTAGAGCCACTTATACAATATACTCCCTTCCCGCTTTTTTTTGGAAGAAAGAAAGAACGATTAATCTTCCTAGACCAAAGTAGCTGGCGAAAATGTGTTTTAAGAAAGAATTAAACATTATTGCTGAGCTTGAAACTACTTGGCTCTATATAACGAGTCACCCCTGGTTATAACCCATTAATAAAATTATTGGAATTTAAAAAGTTGCTTATATTCTTAGAATATAATTATTTTTGAGTTGTACAGAATTATTTCCGAATTTTTAAACAATTTCTACCATTTGTATATATTTTAGAAAATGCTCAATTTTTAACGCAATTAACAACGAACAGTTATAACCCATTAAAAAATTATTGGAATTAACATGCATGTTTAACTACGAACAAATAACCCATTAAAAACATATTGGAATTTAAGAAGTTGATTATATTCTTTAAATATAATAATTTGGGAGTTGTATGGAATTATTTCAGAAAGTTTAAACAATTTCTACTATTTTTTTATTTATTTCAGAAAATTGTCAATTTTGAACGCAATTAAAAAATGCATGTTTAACTACCAACAGAAAACCCATTAAAAAATTATTTGAATTTAAGAAGTGGATTATATTCTTTAAATATAATAATTTGGGAGTTGTGTAGAATTATTTCAGAATTTTTAAACAATTACTATTATTTTTTTATTTATTTTAGAAATGCTCAATTTTGAACGCAATTAAAAAATGCATGTTTAACAACGAACGCAATAACAAATTATTGAAATTTAGGAAGTTGATTATATTCTTAAAATATAATAATTTGGGAGTTGTGTAGAATTTATTTCAGAATTTTTTAAACAATTTCCACTATTTTCATTTATTTTAGAAAATGCTCAATTTAAACGCAATTGCCAGGCACTTGAAATTGTCTAAAGCCACTAAAACAATACTTTATTTCACTTTCAGTGAAAGCAAGAAATACAAGAAAATCAAAACTTACGAAAAAGGAAAATCCTTTCGAGGCGTTTTGGCGATTAAGATGTAACCTAAATGATGATTCTTTGCTTCCCTCGCGTATTGTTGGGGCGGAATGGAGCGGAAAACACAAATACCAACACACACAAATCCTGAAGATGTATCACAACACAGCGGGCACTAAATCGAAAAATCAAAATTCCGAACCAGAACAAACGTCTTCCGCGGCCGCGATTAACAAACTGAATTGATATCAACAGGTGAGCCGTGGATTGGTGATAAGAATTATGTCGTTTCGAGCGGAGAAAAAAAAAAACGAATATTTTGATAATCTTCAATCGCCCGGGGCAGATTAAAAACTGGTCGAATTTTAACACGGAGGTCGAGATAAGATGTATTTATCATTAGAAACACTGCTAATTATATACTTTACGAGGATCTTAAGAAGTTGATTATATTCTTAAAATATAATGATTTTGGAGTTGTGTAGAATTATTTCAGAATTTTTAAACAAGTTCTACTATTTTTAAATTGTTTTAAAAATACTCGATTTTGAAAGTAAAAAATGCATGTTTAACAACGAACAGTTATTACCCATTAAAAAAATGTTGGAATTTAAGAAGTTGATTATATTCTTAAAATATAATAATGTGTGAGTTCAGTAGAATTATTTCAGATTTTTTTAAACAGTTTCTACTATTTTTATTTATTTTAGAAAATGCTCAATTTTGAACTCAATTAAAAAATGCAAATTTAACTACGAACAGTTATAACTGTGTTTGCGGCAAGGTGATTCCGCTAAAAACATTTAAAAAATAAGCAAACCGTTAATTTCGACTGTTGCATTTTGAGGCAAGTAGCAGCTGTCAAAATAGTGTCAATTGAAGGATAGTTGAATTATCTATAATTTTCGCAACAAAGTACAATTTATCCTAGAAAATCTTAAATTAAACAGTCGATTCCGAGAGGAGAACAAGCGATTGCTCGGTTTGAAGGTAAGTGACAGCTGTCAAAATGATGTCAACTGAACGACAATTCCATTATATACAGTTTCCTGCTTAAAGATGTTTGCGCTACGAGGCGCAGCTTTCGCTAGAAAATTAACGCCTCGTAAACCATCGACTTTGAATGGGAAATAAAAGGCGATTGCTGGGTTTTTGGGGCAAGTGACAGCTGTAAAAATAGTATCAACTCAAAAAATGCATTGTCTTTTGTTTCTACTTGAAAATATTTGCGCTCCAGGGCGGAGTTTACGCTAGAACAGGGGCCGCTCGTTATGTAGAGCCGAGGAGCCATGGCACTACCACTAATTTCAACCTCAGCAAGGATTTTTAAATTATTCTAAATCCGAAGACTTTCCTTCGCTGAATTTCAAAATAATTGCACAAGAACACAAATTGTTCGCATTATGAAGTTGTTCAATTGCTCAGAGCTTAAAAAATTATAATAACATTTGCAACAAACGTGAAATTTTCCAGATCTACTCAAATTGAATTCTACTGTAAGATTCCTCAAAAATCCGAAGACTTCACTGATTGTCAAAATAATTGCAAGAGAAAACAAATTGTTAAAATTCTGAAATCGTTCAATTGTCTAGAACAAAAAAATATAAAAACAATTGCTACAAACGTGAAAATTTCCAAATTTGCTCAAAATTAATTCTACTAATATTTATGAATTATTTAATATTTGCACTAGAACACAAATTGTTTAAATTTTAAAATATGTAGCTCAATTGCCTAGAGCTCGAAAAATATAAAAACAATTGTTACCAACTTTAAACTTTCCACATTTGGCTGAGATCAATTTTGCTTCAAGATCCCATCAAAATCCAAACACTTTCCTTCACGAAATTTCGATTTATTTTCGCGAGAACACAACTGGCTGAAATTCTGAAGTTGTGCGATTTATCAAAGCTCAAAACAATATTTTAAAAAATTGCAACAAAGTTGAAATTTTCTGTATTTGCCTAAGATAAATTCTACTACAACATTCCTGAAAAATAAGACTTTCCTTCACTGGATTTTAAAATAATTGCACTAGAACACAAATTATTTAAATTTTGAAATATTTCAATTGTCTAGAGCTCAAAAAAATATAAAAACAATTGCCACAAACGTGAAACTTTCCAGATTTGGCTAATATCAAGATTCCATAAAAATCCAAAGATTTTCTTTCACGAGATTTCGATTTATTTCCGTGAGAACACAACAGGCTGAAATTCTGAAGTTCTGCGTTTTTTCAGAACTCAAAAATATATTTGAAAAATTGCAACAAACTTGAAATTGTCTAGATTTGCTTAAGATCAATTCTACTTTAAGATTCCATAAAACTAAAATGACTATCCTTCACGAGATTTTAAAATATTTGTGCGAGAACACAAATTGTTGAAATTTTGAAGTTGTTTAATTGTCTAGAGCATAAAAAAGTATAAAAACAATTGCCACAAACGTAAAGTTTGCCAGATTTACTCGAAAACAATTCTACTATAAGATTCCTCAAAAATCCGAATACTTTCCTTCATAGGATTTGAAAATAATTGCATCAGGACACAAATTGTCAAAATTCTGAAATTTGTTCGACTGTCTACTGTTAAAAAAATATATTAGAACGATTATCACAAACGTGAAAATTTCCAAATTTTCTCAAAATCAATTCTACTACAAGATTCCTTAAAAATCTGGAAACTTTCCTGAACTGGATTTCAGAATAATTGCTGGCAATTTGAAATTGTTCAATAGCCCAGAGCTCAAAAAAATATATAACCATTTGCCACAAACATGAAAATTTTCAGATTTATTGAAAATCCATTCTTCTATAAGATTCCTCAAAAATCCGAAGATTTGCCTTCACCGGATTGCACGAGAACACAAATTGTTGAAATTCTGAAGTTGTTCATTTGCCTAGAGCTCAAAAAATATAAAAACAATTGCCACAAACGTGAAACTTTCCAAATTTGCTTAAGATCAAGATTCCATAAAGATCCAAAGATTTTCTTTCACGAGATTTCGATTTATTTCCGCGAAAACACAACCGGCTAAAATTCTGAATTTGTGGGTTTTACCAAAGCTCAAAAAAATATTTACAAACTTGCAACAAACTTGAAGTTATCTGGATTTGCTTAAAATCAATTCTACTTCAAGATTCCATAAGAAACAAAAGACTGTCATTCTCGAGATTTCGAAATATTTGCGTAAGAACACTAATTCTTGAGATTCTGAAGTTGATAACTTATCTAGAGCTCAAAAAATATAAAAACAATTGCCACAAACGTAAACATTTCCAATTTTACTCAAAATGTATTCTACTACAATATCCCTTAAAATCCAAACACTTTACTTAGCTAAATTTCAAAATAATTGCACGAGTACATAAACTGTTGAAGTTCTAAAATTGCCAAGATCTAAAAAATATATAAAAACAATTGCCACAAACGAACAACTTTTCAGATTTGCTTAACATCAGTTCTGCTTCAAGATTCCATAAAAATCGAAAGAATTTCCTTCACGAGATTTCGATTTATTTCCACGAGAACACAACTGGCTGAAATTCTGAAGTTTTGCATTTTATCAGAGCTTAAAATATATAATAAAAAATTGCAACAAACTTGAAATTTTCTGGATTTGCTTAAAATCAATTCTACTTCAATATTCCATAAAAATCAAGACTGTCGTTTGCGAGATTGTGAAATATTTGTGCGAGAACACAAACTGTTGAAATTCTGCAGTTGTTCAATTGCCTAGAGCCCAGAAAACATAAAAAAAAACAATTGCCGCAAGCGGGAAAATTTCTAGATTTACTCAAAAATAATTCCACTACAAGATTCCTCAAAAATCTGAAAACTTTCCTTGGCTGACGTTCAAAATAATTGCACGAGAAAACAAATTGTTGTTCAAATTGCCTAGAGCTTTTCGTTTTTATTTAATTTATTTAATGCTCTATAAAGGTTTTCAATTTCAATTATCGTTAGTTTTTTTCCTTAAAAAGAAGGAATTATATTGTAGGCTAAGTGGCTCTACCATCAAAATGTTCCACCAGCCGCCACTGCGCTAGAATATTGAACATTTCTGCAAACCGAAGGTAGAAGATTAATATTATTTAAATTTAAGACAACCTCACTTGTTGCAGATGCATTAATAGTATATTGTACAACGAGCATATACGATTTGCTCCACTCGCCTACGGCTCGTTCCGCAAACATCGTTCTCGTGATTAATAGCCATTATATGCGAGTTTTACTCTATACTTTGTTCACGAAAATTAAAATCAAAATTAAAATCTAAATCAAAATAAAAAAAAAACAAAACAAAATCAAAATCAAAATGAAAATCGAAATTAAAGTTCTAATTACAATTATAATTGAAAAAAAAAATAGTATTAAACAGGGTAAACAAAATATTATCATAAATCATGTTCTGTGAATTAAAGCGCGAATTAGCGTGCTTAATAACCATATTAAACACGCAAATGCGTGTGCGTGTTTAATAAGCGTATTATTAAAAATTGTGTGTTAAATGTACCCCATTAATGCTACCAATAGAATTAAATAATGAGCAAATTATAACATTTTCGTGAACAAATACATTTACATTTATTTTTTACTTTTTCCGTTACGAAGTGTGTGTGTGTGTGTGTGTGTGTGCGCGCGCGCGCTGTAACTTAAAAACTAATAGAGCAATTGATATGAAACTTATATGATAATCCGAAGAACTGAAAAGCTTTTGGTAAAATTTGGTACACCGGAAGTGGATGTTTACCTTAACTGTTTTTTGTTTTTTGCCAATATTTTTTTAAATATGAAAAATATCACAAAAACATTTAAACAAACATTCAAGACAATAAATAAATGAACATCTTTTGCTTGAAACTATTTTTCATAAAATTATTGCTATTCGAGAAAAACATTTTTTTTTTTTAATTTTTGGTTTATAATTATGAAACGATAACAGTTACAGTAAATTTATGTGAATAATAGTAGAGAATTCCAAAATGAACAACTTCTAAAGAATAAGTTTTTTTCGAAATCCCGTTAGTTTTTGAGTAAACCGAGTTTTTGAATTTAAAGTATAATTTTTCCATCTTTCATAATTTTAACGTTTTAAACGTCAGTTTCATCCGAGTTTACGCCACGCTCGATGAACATTTAAAATATGATTTAAATTGGAAATAAACCATGAAAACGTAAATGTAAATGGGTATGATACCATCAAGTCGGAGAAAGTAACATCACCATTTTTTAAATTTAAATTTATTTATATTTCTTCTTTATTGAATTTAAAATAAATATTGTTTTTGTATTTTGTTAATTAGTTTACGTGGGTAAACTTTATTTTTGTTTAACTGATTAGATCGTGGGATAAGGCCCACCTACCACCCATCCCTTCAATTCTTATTTAACCTAAAACAGTGTTTATGTATTTCTTATTGATATACAACTCTTATTACAAGTATACTTACAGAAAACTGGAAACAGGGTTAAGTAATCGAAATTAAGAGCGATGGGTGGGCCCTATCTCGCTATCTAAAGGGTAGATTATAAACGACGGTTTTATAGATGTAAAGTAAACGACCAAAATAATGAAATGTTATTTTTTGTTTTTGTAAATTGGTTTACGTGAGAAAAATTAGTTTCTTGTTCTACTGTTTGGATTCTAGGATAAGGACCACCCACCACGCACCGTATCAAATTTACTTTAACCTACAAACATTGTTTATGTATTCGTTGTTGTTATATAACTTGTGTTTCAGTTATTTTAACAGAAAACCAAGCACAGGGTTTGTAGGTTAGGTAAACGTTGAAACGAAGGGTGGAGGGTGGGCCCTATCCCGTCATCCAAGCGCTAGAACATAAACAAGTGTTTTACAGAGGCAAGGGGAAAATGCAGGGGCGGCTCGTTATATAGAATCAAGGAGCCATGGCACTACCTCTAGTTTTGAGCTCTGCAAGAATTATTAATTAACTCATAAAATTATTTTTATTTGATGGTGAGGTTATGTGGACGAAGAATGGTGTTACAGATTTAGTGCATGTCTGGGACAAAATGTAAACGCACGATAAATCGAAAGTACACATCACATAAATCATATTTTCAGCTTTTTTGAAATTATGAATCTTTACTTCAATTCAAAATAACCTTGGACTATAAAGATTAATCGTTCTTTCTTTCTTCAAAAAAGGAGGCGAGGGCCTTCCCATATTGTAAAAGTACCATCAACATGTGCCACGAGCCGCTACTGAGAGTCATACTAACCAAGTGAATTGTTTTATTTGAATTATTCAAAATGTATCTACTAAATCTAAAGTTGTCGGAACTGCCGGCACAAAAGGTGAAACAATAAGGTGATCCCAACAAAGTTAATGGTTTTATTTGAATTCTTTTTCAAATTAGCTTCACTTTTTTGGACGATTAAAGCGAAAATTAAAAAAAAATATTTTCCTATTACAAAAAAAAATAGAAAATTATTTTGAACAATAGAGTGATTTTTGAGACTAATTTAAACCATTTTCGTACTAGAATATTTTGCATTTTTTATTATTAAGACAGTAATTTCGTTTTTTTTTATTTTGACCTAAATTTTCGATTTCATTATTAAAATTTTCGACTGTTTGGTCCGCATATTTTATTTTTTCTGATGAATTTTTAGTTTTTAAATTATTTTTGACTTGTATATTTTTTTTTAGTCAAAATATTATAACTTTTGGCCTAAATATCCTTTATGTTGACCTAAATTTGCGATTTAAATGTTTAAATTTTCGACTTTTCGGGCCGCATTTTTGATTTTCCCGCCGAATTTTTAATTTTTAGATTTTTGACTTGTATTTTAGATTCTTTTGGGTCTAAATTTTTGATCTGTTGACCTAAATATTTTTTATTTGGACATAAATTTTCTTGTTAAACTTTTCGTTTTTTTTTTTGGTCGGTATTTTTAATTTTTCGAGCCGAATTTTTAATTTTTAGATTTTTGACCTGTATTTTCGATTTTTTTGTCTAAATTTTTGATCTTTTGCTTTAAATATTCTTTATTTTGATCTAAATTTTCGAATTAATTGTTATTTTTTGTTTGTTTTTTGGCCCCGCATTTTTATTTTTCAGGTCGAATTTTGAATTCTAGTTCCAAACTTTTATTTGATTTTGGTTAAAATATCTATAACCTAAATTATTGATTTATATGCGATTTTTTTTTTCGTTATTTTCGATTTTTGTTTGTTGAAATTTTCGTTTTTTAGTCTGCATTTATTATATTTAGGCCCGAGTTTTCGATATACTGTCTTCATTTTCGACTTTATGGCCAACATTACAGATTTTTATTATTTTAAATCTTTTGACCTAAATTTTTCATTATTTTGACCGAACTTTTCGATTTTATTGTTAAAATTTTCGATTTTTTGGCCCCATTTTTGATTTTTCGTTTAGTCTGCATTTATTATCTATAGGGCCGAGTTTTCGATGTTTTGTTTAAATTTTCGGCTTTTTGACCAACATTGTGGATTTTTTTTTAAATCTTTTGCCCTAAATTTTTCTTTATTTTTTTTATTTGTTATAATTATTCTTTCCTTGGTCCACTATTTTTATTTTTAGGCCAGAATTTTAGATTTTTGGTCTCAATTTTTTACCGTATATTTTAGATTTTCTAACTTGGATTATTGATTTTATTTCGTGAATTTTTGTATTTTTTGCTATTATTTTCGAATTTCTGGTCAGAAACTTATTTTTAGCGGCTGAAAGTGGTAAATTCTACCTAAGTTTTCGATTTTTTGTCTGCGTTTTTCATTTTTAGATCAGGATTCTTGATTCTTTGGCCCATATTTTAGATTTTTTGTTCGATTTTTTTTATTTTGGCCAAAATATTTGATTGGTTTGTTGAAATTTTCGATTTTTTATCTGTAATTTTTAACTTTACTCACGTTTTCGATGTTTCGTCTAAATTTACACCGTTTTAGGCCCTATTATAGGTTTTTACTTTTTTGGCCTATATTTTGTATTTTCGATTATTTTGTTTCAATTTTTGGTCTTTTGGCCGAAATTTTCTTTATTTCGACTTACATTTTCGATTAGTTTGTTAAAAATTTTGATTTTTTTGGTCTACCACTGTGATTTTTGGGTACGAATTTTAGATTTTTGATCTTAATTTTTTATTTTAATCCCATATTTTAGATTTTCTCAAGTAGAATTATTGATTTATTGTGCGAATTTTTTTTAATTTTTATATTTGTTATTATTTTCGAATTTCTCGTTGAAACTTAATTTAAGCTTAAAAGAGTTATTTTTGAGGCTGAAAATGGTAAATTATTTTTATTTTGGCCAAAATATTTGATTGGTTTGTAGAAATTTTCGATTTTTTATCTGTAATTTTTGACTTTACGCACGTTTTCCATGTTTCGTCTAAATTTTCACCGTTTTAGGCCCTATCGTAGGTTTTTACTTTTTTGGCCTATATTTTGTATTTTCGATTATTTTGTTTCAATTTTTGGTCTTTTGGCCGAAATTTTCTTTATTTCGACTTACATTTTCGATTAGTTTGTTAAAAATTTTGATTTTTTTGGTCTACCACTGTGATTTTTGGGTACGAATTTTAGATTTTTGATCTTAATTTTTTATTTTTATCCCATATTTTAGATTTTCTCAAGTAGAATTATTGATTTATTGTGCGAATTTTTTTAAATTTTTATATTTGTTATTATTTTCGAATTTCTCGTTGAAACTTAATTTAAGCTTAAAAGAGTTATTTTTGAGGCTGAAAATGGTAAATTATTTTTATTTTGGCCAAAATATTTGATTGGTTTGTAGAAATTTTCGATTTTTTATCTGTAATTTTTGACTTTACGCACGTTTTCCATGTTTCGTCTAAATTTTCACCGTTTTAGGCCCTATCGTAGGTTTTTACTTTTTTGGCCTATATTTTGTATTTTCGATTATTTTGGTTTCAATTTTTGGTATTTTGGCCGAAATTTTCTTTATTTCGACTTAAATTTTCGATTAGTTTGTTAAAAATTTTGATTTTTTTGGTCTACCACTGTGATTTTTGGGTACGAATTTTAGATTTTTGATCTTAATTTTTTATTTTTATCCCATATTTTAGATTTTCTCAAGTAGAATTATTGATTTATTGTGCGAATTTTTTTAAATTTTTATATTTGTTATTATTTTCGAATTTCTCGTTGGAACTGAATTTAAGCTTAAAAGAGTTATTTTTGGGGCTGAAAATGGTAAATTATTTTTCTTTTGCTTGTATTTTCAATTTTTTGCTCTGCATTTTTTTAAACCAGGATTTTTGATTTTTTGGCCAATATTTTAGATCTTCGGCTGTTTTATTCCAAATTTTTGATTTTTTGGCCAAAATGTTCGATTGGTCTAGGAAGATAAATGTAAGTAAGTAAGTAAGTAAGTAATCTTTATTCACTACAGCCACTACATAAAAACATTTACAAATGGGTAAACATTCGAGCGGATGTGAGACGTCAAATCATTAAAAATAAATACATAAATATATAAAAAATCACGTAAAAACATTCAAATGTTATTGCATGATTGGTTCTTTGTTTCTTCAAAAGAGGGGCGGGGGGTATATTGTATAAGTGGCTCTACCATCAACATGCTCCACGAGCCGCCACTGGGAAAATGGATGAGTTTATTAAATGAAAGTAATATTTTTTATATTAAACTTGTATGCTTACTTTAACAATCCCAATAAAATTAATAGTAATTTACGTAACAAGTTCCAAAAGTGATATTTTTCGGGTTGAGTAGGAAGTTTACAAATATACGCAAAATCATCCCGAAAGTAACAAAAAGCGTCCTGAAAGTAAAGAAATCGTTCCGAAAGTGAAACAAAATCGTCCCGAAAATAACTACTTTCGGTACGATTTATGTAAAGTGGTACTTTCGATTTAATAAATCATACCGAAAGTTTTATTTTCGGGACGGCTGCAGAAAAAAATTATAATATTGTGTTCGATGAACGCGAAAATAGTATAATACAGTGCGATCGAATAAAATAAGTCAAAAAAATACATGTCTTTTCCTAAAATTATTAGCTGACGAATATTGATGTTTTCAAATTTACGAACTAAGAAAATACACGCGGCTTTTCGTTCATGGCCTGCTTTGACTAATTTTTTATTCGATCTCGCTGTATTATTACTGTACAATTTCTGTTTGAAAGTTTTGCGCATCCATTTATTGAGATCATTTTCGTCAATTAATATTTGGTAATTTAGCATTTTAAAATGACCATTGCTCCAGCCCGTCTGTACTCTGAATGTTAGATCGATGATAATCAAACCGGGCTAAAATAAAAATCGCCACACCTCGACAATTGATGCACGCGATAGCGTTAATTGCAAGGATAAATGTCAATTCTGGAAGATTTCCGCAGCCAGCTTGGAAGCGGATATTTGGCCCCGTACGCGTCTCGCAAAAATTGCGGAATCGATAGAAGCGTGAATATTAGAGTCGGGCACCCGTCGTAAAACGCTGCATTTGCCGGCGAGTGTTCGCGCGAATATAATAACAGTCTAAGGCGGCCGAGACCGGTTCCAACCAATCGGCATCTGGCGTGACATAACCCTCGGCCAATGGCAACAGTTGGACGTGACATCAGCGTCTAAAAATAACCCGGTATATAAACGCAGTTACCGTCGGCCGAGTATCATGTTTGAGTTTGGCGCGGCGCTCGGGCATCCCATATATTCATTTAGTCTTATGCGATGAATATTATCGATAATTACGAGGATTATTACCTGATCATAATAACAAGAGAGTGTTATGGTAATGAGTATGTGAACAAGTGCCCGGATAGGATAGGAAGACACTTGTTTCGCGACACGCACAGACAGACGGACACGTTTTACCGCGGTTCGAATCCCAGTTGCGGCAGGTGTCATAACGCGAGGTAAATGTTTATGTTTACCCACCAGCAATCATCATCCAAGCTTCATCATCTTATCTACCTTTATATCTCTATGGCTTTAACTCAAAAATTTATCGCACATAATCACATGCATGGATGTAAATTATGATCACCTGCTTGCATCTTTAAAAATTAAACATCATCACTAACTCCAGAGTGGTACCATAAAATACAACTATTGAAGGACACTGTCTTCTTCATATTCTTCAACAACGTTTCTGATGTTTACGTGTGTAGCATTATTTATGCTTGCATCTTTAATAGAATTAAACATCATCACTAATTTCAAGAGTGGTACCGTAAAATACAATTATTAAAGAACACTGAGCCTTCTTCATATTGTTCAACCAATTTTTAATACGCCGAGCATTATTTAATCCAACGAGGTTGCAAACGAAACTAAGCAGATGTTGAAGAACTCAAGTGTAGTGGAATTAGCAGCAAACATGATTGCGGCTTCGATTTTGAATTTTCGCATTAAAACGCGTTGACCAACTTTATATCTAAATATGTTGATTGCAAAATTAGGCTTGACATAACTAGCTTAAAATAGCTACAAGAAATAAAACAATAGGTGCATTAAAACAGCCTGCAATTTATTTTTAATTAATAGATTATGTTTCATGCACAATGCAGAATATATCGGTTCATTAAAAAAAAAACCTCAAGTGTGCCATGACTTTTTCATTTTAAAAATTTAAGTTGGCACACTTGTTAGGAATTGACAGATCTTTCTAGAAGTTACAATTATTCCGTGCTCACAATGGTTTACAGCAACCAGCAAAAAACATTTCTAATTGAAAGTTATTTCCGAAATGGGACTAAAGTGGACGGAAATTGGGTGTATTCATTCGACGCACTTTTAGTAGAGTTTCAGGAAGAATTTCCTAACGTGCCCATTATTTATGATGAATTTAAAAATACCTTATCACGATCTGTTGTATTATTTCGTGAAACGGGTAGTATTCTCCGTAAACCAGGAAGTGGTTGACCAGTCAAACGTACTTAGGATGCTATTAACACAGCCCAAGGAGTTTTGGAAGGTGAATCTAAGTCTTCTCTGCGTCGTTTATCACAGCAAATTAATTTATCGGTAGGAACATGCCGCAAGTAACATAACCTCAATATGTGTTACCAACTTAAATTTTTTTAATTAAAAAATCATGGCACACTTGAGGTTTTTTTTCTAATGAACATACTTTACAATAACATGGACCTGATGCTAATTATATCGACTTAAAGTATTACATCTATCAGTTCTCGTGTTTTTTCTAACTCTAAGGAAATTATTGGGATGCCAAAGACGGGTTCACATTTTTGACTTGAAAGAAGGATTGTTTCTGATTCTGTTAAGTAATAAATGGATTGAACATAGCGGCAAAAACACTTTCAGCTCAATTGTTTTATTTGCTTTCTTACGGCGGTAAATCGCCCCCTACTAATTCAGCGCTTGTTGTGTTGAATGTTTCCATGTACAGGGTGGGCAAAATTCGACGTTTTTTTGGGGGATCTCGATAACTATAATAGATAGAGAAAAACGGATGCCGCATCCTCGATCTCTTTTTTCGAGAAAAACTCAATGGTGAAAACTAAATTTATTTATCTTGTTTTGTTTTCGAGTTATAGCCAAGAAATCATGTGCCCTGTTACGACTCTTTCAAGCAGTGGTTATGTAAAAAGGATGCCGATGCTATAGGTATAGACGAAAATGTGTTGCTCGCCTATATGTTGGAGCGTTAGGTTTCTATTTATTATTTTCCTAGGTCCGTAAATAAAAATTAAGTTCCGTCACCAAGGACAACAAACACCACGAATGTTATTAGCCACTTACGGTACCTGTAACTATGGATGCAATGCTTATTTACGTTGTCGGTAGCGGAAAAAATAAGCTTAACAGCATTTCGGTATCGAATTTTGCCCACCTTGTACAATGCAGGATTGCAACAGCATGTACCTGATGGATTAAACAGGATGTTGTATTGACTTGAAGCATTACAACTATCATGAAAATGATCTTCTTTTTCTTCGTATTTCCTCTAATGCTACTTCTAATTTAGAAAAATAAATCTATTGCGGATACTAACCAGTTCACATATTTCGTTGGTTCGCAAGATTCGAAAGAGGAATTATTTCGCATTCTGATAAAATAATTGAAAATGTTAGCAAAAGCAGTTTCCTTTTCAGCTGAACTGTTACATTTGCTTTTTTAAGTGAATGAATTTCCTTCTACTAATTCAGTTTTTCTGACCAAGCAGGTTATAAGAATTAAAGTTCTTGCATTCAATGTTTTTATTAACAATATACAACTGTTAATGAAAGGAGTACAAATTTATTACTGATAGTAATAAGTTGGAACTCATTTGATAATGAGTTGCATAAATCTAAACAAACTTATTACTGATAGGAATAAGTTGGTACTCTTTTGATAATGAGTTGTTTCATATGTTCATAAAAAGAACCTCAAGTGTGCCATGATTTTTTAATTTAAAAAATGTAAGTTGGAATTGACATACAAAACGTCAAATCGTTCTAAAAGTCACAATTATTCCATGGCCACAATGGTTTACAGCAACCAGCAAAAAAGTTTCTAGTTGAAAGTTATTTCCGAAATGGGACTAAAGTGAACGGAAATTGGGTGTATTCATTCGACGCACCTATGGCAGAGTTTCGGGAACGTTCTCATTATTTATGATGCATTTAAAAATACCTTATCACGATCTGTTATTTCTTGAAACGGATAGTATTCTCCGTAAACCAGGAAGTGGCTGTAATTTTGGAAGGTGAACCTACGTCTTCTCTGCGTCGTTTATCACAGCAAATTAATTTATCGGTAGGAACATAACCTCAATATGTGTTACCAACTTACATTTTTTTAAATAAAAAGTCATAGCACACTTGAGGTTTTTTTTTAATGAACATACTTTATAGCTTGATATAAACTTATGACTGATGGTAATAAGATGGCACTCCTCTGACAATGAGTTGCATAACTCCAAATACGTGTCAATAAAAACATGAAGCAAGTTCCATCAAGTGTAGTTTGGCGGATACCGGCGTCACTCATGTTACGGCCAGCGGAAGTAGAGATTGGTCAATATAACGCATCTCTACCGCACTATTAGAATTGACTCACTGCGTAAATAAGACAATCGACTCGCAGCCATCTTTATTGCTAACGTGACCGTACCAGGCGTCACTCAAGTATTCATTTTTTTTTAGTAAGAATTAACTGTTCCATTGCAAAGTGCAAAGAAGAGATGGAAGCATAACTAATGATATCTTTAATGCAAAGAAATGATTTTACGTTAAAACTACGTTTAACAAAGTATATTTGCACATAAACAAACCCAACTGCATACTTTTGAAGAACGAGAAGTTCTGAGCTACTCTTTCTACAAAAGTATGATCTTGTAAATGCAGGAATATAATTTCTGCAGATATAAAATTAAAGAGAAGACCAAGCAGGGGGGCGCGGTGGTCTAGTGAGTAGAGTTTCTGGTCACGGGCCTCGTGGCCGTGGGTTCGAATCCCATCCGTGCGGTCATTTTTACGGAACGAAGGAAGTGGCCGTGCGGGTCCATGGATGTCTAGTGTATGTCTTCCCTATTCATTATATAATATATGAATGATTATATAATAGAAATCAATGTATTCACTTAATTGAAAGTCTGGCGGAATGGACTAGTTTCCTATGCCATAGAAAAAAGGACCAAGCAGCAACAATTTTTTTAATCCATCGCTTCTCAAACTTGCCAGGAGGACAAAACCAGTGGCAAAAATATTTTTTTTACAATTCTTTTTTCTTATAATAAATGTTCAATATGGAATCCTTATATAAATCTTATAAATTATAATTAAAACGAAAACATATTTGTACGGAAGAGATTTTGTTAGGTTTCCAAGATTAATAAACCAATTTTATTGGCTTGGACTGTATATTTTATGAAGATCTTTATCCACGTAAATGTCGATTAAAACTTTAAAACTCACCTTTTGGCCCTTCATGCATAAATTACACACAAGCACAAATGATTACAATTATTATCAGTGGCGGCTCGTGGACATGTTGATGGTAGAGCCACTTATACAATATACCCCCCCTCCTTTTTTGAAGAAAGAAAGAATAATTTATCTTCCTTGGCTCCTTGGCTCTATAGAAAGAGCCGCCCCTGACCATGAACATTATGGAAAATTTGGAAAAAAAGTCGATTTTTTCAGATTGAACGACGGTAGCGGCTAAACGAAGGATCCAAATCGAACGCAGTTTTCAAATCCTCCTTGTATGTAAATTAGTCTATAGAATGAGCCGCCCCTGACCATGAACATTATGAAAAATTTGGAAAAAAAGTCGATTTTTTCAGATTGAACGGCGGTAGCGGCTAAACGAAGGATCCAAATCGAACGCAGTTTTTAAATCCTCCTTGTATGTAAATTAGTCGGATTGAAATTGGCGATTTTTAATTTTTGACGAAAACTTGAAAATGTACACAAGTTACAGTCCTTGGAACTTTCAGCTATCTTCAACAGCAAAAAAAAAATAGCGTGTCACCATTAACATTTTCAAAAAAGTCGATTTTTTTCAGGCTTTGATCGGCCGTAGCTGCTAAACGAAAACTCGAAATTGAACGCGGTTTTCAAATTTGTGCTCCTTGTATGTAAATTAGTCGGATACCATTCAAATTTGCGATTAAGTTTTGAATAAAACTTGAAAAACCACCCAAAGGTCCCCCTTCTTCCTTTTGCCCAAAAATTGCATTTAAAATGATTTCCTGAAGAAAGGTTCGATTCGGGGTTTCTATATGTCACCGGAAAGATCAATTCAAGATGCTTTAGAAAATGTACTTGCCTAACCACAAATGTCAATTTGAAGCCCGTGGGGCGTCAGCAAAGAAAACTCGTAAATGAAAAAAATCGAAAAAATCAACTTTTTTAATAATCATCATAGATCTTCATGTAACACCATGGCTCCACCTAGGCTTAGTTGTTTCTACAATTTCTCGTGATTTTTAAAGGAATTGTAATATTTCAATTTAGAATTACATGTTTTATCCAAAATGCAGCATTCAAAGTTACGACCGTATTAATTATTTTAAATATTTTAACACGCGGGTTTTGACACACTTCAACTTTTCTTATAAAATGTTATGAAATTGAACCATAAGTTCGATTGAACATTGGCCACCTGTCTAAACCTGCCTCAAGTTCGAGCCTGTGTCCCAGGGGTGATTGACCTTGAACGTCTGTCTCGACAAGTCTGCGTCGAATCGCACCCACGAGAGATTTGGCTAACTCCAGAGTAGAAGTTAGTAGACTTACTTACTAGACTTCTAGAGTCAACTCTTAGAAATGGGTCGCGGAGACAAGTGACTTCCGTGTAAATGCGCCTGTTTTGAAGTATATAACGAGCCGCCCCTGATTATTATCAATCATTGAAATTATATTCAGTGTTGAATAGTCTATTGACTATTATGCGCCTGTTTTGAAGTATACAACCTGTCTAGGTTTGTTTTAATATTCAAGGTGGCCACTCTCAGCTCCTTTCCTATTTTAAATATGTTTCTATATTTAGATTTTAAAGCAGCTACAGCAGAAAAATTAGAATGTTACTCGGTATCGGCTACAGAGACACATGTCGGGATTTATTTAGGTCCAATAAAGTGATGACAGTCATTGCTTTATACATTTCTGAATGCCCACTTTATATTTTTCAACACAAACAAGATTTTGAAGAATTAAAAAAAAAAAACATAAAAAACGTTCACAATAACTCGTAACTCAAGTATTGGTTATACAGAGTGTCTCGTTTCGAGTATGCCAAACGAAAACAGGAAGTAGATAATGTTATTTTGAACAGAAAAGTTCAAATAGACATGTCCGATTTCTTACCGTTATCGAGATAAATAATCTTAAAGATTTTTTGATGTAAAAAAATCTTACAAATTTTCAGAATAAATTAATTAGATTGCCATGAATTTGAATAAAAATATTTAAGCTGCTTAATGTTTATTAGGCAGTTGTTTATATAAAAATAACGGAGCAACCTGTCAATAGCTGTAAGTTACACCAAGTAAAATTACTGTCATCTTTATCATTTTCCATCTATCAGGAAATTTAAAGTTTAGCCAATTTCTGATATTTCTTGCATAATCGGGAGGTGCTCCATCGTGTTGGGACCACATCCAGTACTACCCGTTGCACGCAAACACTGAAATGTTCTGGTAAATACCGATCTAGAAGGTGTCTGCCGATATGAAAATCAATTTCGGTCACATAAACCATAAACATACAGTACTACATCAGCATATTCAGAATTACTTAAACGAAACATGATTAACAAATTCGTGAAGCCAATGAGTTTGTATAAACAACTGTTAAATAAACATTAACCGGCTCAAATATTGTTGTTTCATTCATGATAATCTAATAAATTTATACTTGAGGCGCTGAGAACCAAAATTCACTACTTGCATCTAAAGTCATTTTTCAGAAATCTCAAAAAACGGTTGGTAAGTTGAATTTTGCCATTTGGGCTATTTCCTTTTTGTTTTTTTATTGTACTGGCATTTAGCCTGTTTATGCAAGGGGAAAACTATTTTCATTAAAAAATATAGCGACAATGATGACTTTTAGTTTGCAAGGATCGAGTTTTGGAACTTTGCAGTGCAAGAAAACAGTTTCGGAAATAATTTATCTGTAAGTAAACAGTTTTATTTTTTGCAACCTATTGCTAATTTTCAAATAACAAACCCGAAAACAAAAAATAGCTTATAGATATGATGATTGTACTCACAAAGTATACTCTGGCCGCGCTATGAAGGCGTCTAAAGTGATTTATGAAGGGTTGGAAGGGCCGCCCTCATCAGAAGTGATTGGATATTTTGTTACTTTACACTCACAAATGTTTACACTTTACTTGCTAGTTGTTGGCGCACTATCGGCTTCAATGTATAAATTAGTAGGCATTCAGTGAATCACGCTTTTAGAAAATCATGTAATATTTACGGTTTGCCTAATCGTCCATATGATACCGCCATCAATCGAATTATTCAAAAATTTTAGGGAATTGGTTCGGTGGAAGATAAAAGAGAAAGATATATTCGTAGCGCAGCAAATTTATTTCGTTTGTGACAGTGTTGCTGAAGACCCAGAATTGTCCTTTAATCGGCGTTCGTAACAAGTTGCGTATTTTACAGAATAATAATAATAATAATAATAATAATAATAAATTTTATTACCCAACGGAAGAATCCAATACAGGGATAACAACAAAAAAAAAGAAACATAATACTACAGTATTTAAAGTAAGAGTAAAATTGTAACTAATTCTAACATATTCTTAAATTAAAAGAAAACAATCAACAATAGAGCAGTACATATGATACATATTATGGCGGATTTCGGTTATTAATAAATATATCACGAAATAGCTTATCACTATTTCGGCACATGTGGCTAAGTGGAGCTTTAACCAATATATTAGTATTGGCGGAAACGATAGCAAATGTATTACAATTTCTAGATGATAATCTAGGAATTTGGAAATTAATTAAACCTAAAAGTTCTGCACTATCAATAAAGTTATGAATTATTTTAAACATAAAAGAATCGCTGCTTTCATCACGGCGCGATGACAAAGAGGAAAATTCATGCTTAGATAATAATTGGCAATAATCTATATTTCGTTCAGGGTAGATACCGTCTGCTTTGAAAGATAGAAATTTTAGGAATCGTCTTTGGGTTCGTTCGACTTTTAAGGTATTGCTAGTGTAACATGGATACCATATTATCGAAGCATATTCAAGTTTACTGCGCAAGGATGCACCTCTAGAGGCATCTAAGATTCATATAGCCCAAGAACTTAAGCCATTGGATTATTCTAAACGTCATACATTTGTCAAATTGATCAGAGAACAACTTAAAAAATATTTTGAAATTGATGGCTATTTTAATAAACAAAATTGCCATATTTGGGTTGAGAGTCGTGAATAATAATCCACGACTGATTCATCAGAAAATGTTACATCCTAACCGAGTTTGGTGTGCATTACGCTCAGGAGGAAATGGAGCTGATGAAGCTGTTACTGTTAATGATTTTCGATATCGAGAGATAACAGAATTTTTGCGGTCTGAATTGAGTAATAATAATAATCTGGAGGACATGTGGTTTCAGCAGGACAGCGCAACTGGTCATGCTGCTCGTGAAAACTTCCTGGACGTGTAATTTCCAGAGTCGGTGATGTTAGTTAGCCACCAGGATGTGAGGTGACACCGTTGGACTATTTTCTGTGGGTTTACGTGAAAAGCCAGGTTTATAAGAACGACGCAGAATCGATTCCTGTGCTGAAGGACAAAATTATTCGCGTTATTGGTGAGAACCGCAATTATGCCAAAATCATGAAACATTTTAACAAAAGAGTGTACATCCGTCGAGCTGCAAGAGGTGGTCATTTGGCGGATATTGTTTTTCGTGATTAAATCTCATACATTATGTTTCAATAACCAATAAAGTTTTTTTCATCAACGAAAATTGTGTGTTTTATTCAAGAATTTAAATAAAAAATGTTAAATTCGGAAAACCCTTTACTTTGTTTCAATGTTTTATTAAGTAAACCATGTTTCTCAAAGTATGGTATGCGTGTTACCGGTGATACCCTAACTTCCAATAGGGATCGTCTGATCATTTTCAATCGTCCATCACGCACCTGTGGGGTATATTTTGATGGCGGAAATATTTTACGAATAGACAATAAATAGTTAATAAATACTCGATTTATACGATTCATGTGGAGAGGAAGAATCACCGCTAAACTGAATTGACATAAATCGAATTTTGATAGTCAAGTGAAAACTGGGTAATTATGTAGTTTCAAAAGTTTATTTTTTTATTATAAGTTCATGTACATTATACTATAGAGAATATGTTCTATTGGCGCTTAAATAATTTGAACACACGAAAATTGATATAGTAGCACACCCATGGATGGATGGGTAGCTTAGTCTAATAAATTTATACTTAATGTTACAATTTTGTATGCAAAATAACAAAATAAGGCGTTTATTTCTTTCAAGCCATCTTTTTGAAATTCTAATACAAACTGTAAAATATTACGTATATTAATTTATTGATTACATCATTTGGCTTCACTATGCAGCAGCTTCATCAGCAGATTGGAATTGTTCACTGAAACCACAATTGCTGAAGTTTTCTATTGATCAATATTTATCAAATTCTATCATTCTGTTTTATTATTAATAATAATAACTTTATTGATGGTAAATCCCTTTTTTGGAAATAACAATTATATTACATTGATTATGGGTGTTAGTCTTAACTCTATTAAGAAAATGGTGATGTGGCCATCATGTTATTTTTTCCGACTTGATGGTATCATTTATATTTACGCTTTCATGGTTTATATTCAATTTAAATCATATTTTAAATGTACATCGACGTTTTGTAGACTCAGATGAAACTGACGTTTAAAACGTCAAAATTATGAAAGATGGAAAAATTATACTTCAAATTCAGAAAATCAGTTTACTCAAAAACTAAAGGGTTTTCGAAAAAAACTTATTCTTTATAAGTTATTTATTTTAGCATTCTCTACAATTATTATTAACATAAATTTGCTGTAACTATTATCGTTATATAATTATAAACCAAAAATAAAAAAATAAAAAAAAAATTTTCTCGAATAAAAATGATTTTATGAAAAATGTTTTCAAGCAAAAGATGTTCATTTCTTTATTGTCTTCACAGTTCGTTTAAATGTTTTTCTGATATTTTTCATATTTAAGAAAATATTGGCAAAAAACAAAAAAACAGTTAAGGTAAACGCCCACTTCTGGTGTACGAAATTTTACCAAAAGTTTTTCAGTTCTTCAGATTATCAAATAAGACGAATGTTCAAAGTTTCATATCAATTGCTCTATTAGTTTTTGAGATACAGCGCGCACAGATACACAGACACAGACACAATTTTTTTTCAGAAATTGTTGAAATGGCCTCTAGGGACCCCAAAACGGATATTTCCGTAAAAAAAAATTTTGAAAAAAATCACGATCACAATACTTTCTCGTACTTCGTAACGGAGAAAGTAAAAATATAAAGGTTAGTAACTTTGCTAGATAGCTGAAGTGTCTTGATGATTCGGCCGATGTTAATACTTGAGGGATACACAATTTGTTTAGAACGGATAATTTACAAATCTTACACTGAGGCTAAGTATATGCTTGTGGTTTCATACAAGTGTTTTTATTTGAGGAATTCTGTAGTGGATTGTTGGGGTGTTGTGAAAACCACGTTTACATAAAATATTCAATAAATTGAAAATAATCACTAATATAACGTAAGCTACAAATTTAAATAGTAATTTGTAAGAATAAAAAAATAACAGAATATTAAGAACACCAGAAAAATGTAGCAAGAAAAAAAGTGTAAAAAAATATTCTTCTTGGCATCCAGAATTAGGAAAGAACACCTGCAATGGCGTAGGAAAGTTGATGGGTTTCACTGTTTACAGCCGACACTCTAACTGCTGTTTAATGTCTTCACCAGTTAGATAAAGAGATCATTATAATATACATATCAACATTTTTCTGACTTCTACTTTCAATATTTGTTTAAATGTTTGTGTTATTATTTTCTTATTTAAAATGGTGATGTGGCCATCATGTTACTTTCTCCGATGGTATCATCATTTATATTTACACTTTCATGGTTTATTTTCAATTTTAATCATATTTTAAATGTATATCGAGCGTTTTGTAGACTCGCATGAAACTGACGTTTAAAACGTCAAAATTATAAGATGGAAAAATTATACTTCAAATTCAAAAACTCAGTTTACTCAAAAGCTAAAGAGATTTCAAAAAACTTATTCTTTATTCTTATTTTTATATTTTGGTATTCTCTACAATTATTATCAACATAAATTTGCTGTAACTATTATCGTTTCGTTATTATAAACCAAAAATGAAAAAGAAAAGAATAATTTTTTTTCTCGAATAACAATGATTTTATGAAAAATGTTTTCAAACAAAATAATCTCATTTCTTTATTGTCTTTAATATTTGTTTAAGTATTTTTATGATCATTTTCATATTTAAGAAAATATTGGTAAAAAACAAAAAACAGTTAAGGTAAACACCCACTTCCGGTGTACGAAATTTTACCAAAGGCTTTTCAGTTCTTCGGATTATCAAATAGGACGTATGTTCAAAGTTTCATATCAATTGCTTTATTAGTTTTTGAGATACAGCGCGCACAGACACACACACACACACACACAGACACAAACACAAAAAAAAATTCCAGAAATTGTTGAAATGGCATCTAGGGACCCCAAAACGGATATTTCCGTAAAAAAAATTTTTGAAAAGAAAATCACGATCACAATACTTTCTCGTACTTCCTAACGGAGAAAGTAAAAATTATTGGAAAAAGCAAAAAAACGGTTAAGATAAAATCTCACTTGTGGTGTACGAAATTTTACCATAAGCGTTTCGCTTCTTCGGATTGTCATGTAAGATTTACAAAGTTTCTTGTTAATTGCTGTATTAGTTTTTGAGATACACACAGACACATTTTATTTCTCCAGAAATCTTTTAAATTAGTTGAAAAAGATTTGATTTTTTTTTAATGATCCCAGTACTTTCTCGTACTTTGTAACGGAGAAAGTAAAAACTAGTATAAAATCAGACAAATTTAGACAAACACCGTTAGAGATATATACAATATTGTTACTTACACACAAGATTTGTACTTTGTTGTAAGACATAATATCGACTATAAGATTATGCGCCATCTGTAAAAGGGCTATTGACGTGACGGTTTTTCTGCCCACTTCGCCACATGTTGAGAAGTATTATTAACTTGAATTGAAACATTTACTTTAACCAGAATAAATTTTTAATTCAATGAAGTTTTAATTTAATTTACTTAATCACTTATCAACAGTAAGAACCATCGTCCTAAGTAATAATTAAAATCAATTTTCGTCAATCGAGTTTTCAATGTTCTGCACAGTAAAACACGTTAACATTCACTCGCTGGAAAATAAACTACCGGATCAAACAATTTTTAATGATTAAAAAGTGGTGTATTTGCATTCTTGTCTATCTTATGTATCAATTGAAATGAATTTTATTCGCATTGGAGCTGCGTGAATGCATCGTAGATAAGCATTGATAACAGGCGAAGAAAGAATGTGTTTTTTGCGACCTCAAACCGGACACTCGAAAGATTGGGCTGATCACACCTGACGATATCCAGTTCCATCGGCGAGTTCGATGTTAAAAGACTTTAACAGTGCAGTGGAGTATTGTTTTCGAATTTTTTTTCCTGAATTTGTGACAAGTTAAATTTGAAGGATGAATGAGGGGCGACTGTCATCGTGTAGATATTATTTCACGAAGGTAAGTTGAATAACAGTGGAAATTTATCATATACTATGCTCAATCCCTTGACATTTTCTATTGTCTCAAGCGCTGAATGTTCAATTGTGTTGAACAATTTAAATGATTTAAACAGCAAAATGCAATCCAATGATTAGGGTTTAATTTCTTTATTTGTAGAGACTGCTATAATTGTACCATCACACTGACTTCATCAGGCAGATGAACAATTGTTTTCTTTATTCTACAATTTTAACTTAAATAATAAAATGTGTAAGTGGTGGAAGAAATGCATTAAAATTGAATTGGAATTCGTAAATAATGTGAACATAAAAAATAAAAAAACTGTGGAGTTGTTGACATCGGTTTGATCATTCAATATAATATAAATTTACAACCCCTATGTAATTTTGCATTATTTATTATTTACTTTCGACGTCCGATGACCAGGGCCGGATCATAGCAAAGACATATGACAAATGTCTAGGGCTCGATTTTTTTAAGGGTCGGTCAAACCGTCCATTAAAAAAAATGGTTTATATTTAATAGTACATCACATGTTACTCCTGCTTTTTACTATTGATTCAATTGAAATCACACTATTGGAATAACAACAAACATTTTTGTTTTGTTTTATATTGATAATTCTAATTACCCCAGGAGATTTTTTTATTTATATGTTATAAATAATTATTTTAATGTTTACGTATTGGTAGTTCATATTATTACAAATAGTAATAGTAATAGATTAATTATACCAAGTAAAAACTTAGTATAGATTTTGAATGTATAAAATTCTCGACTAGTTTCGCCTATTTGTGTATTTTCAAGAGAATTTTTAAATAATTTTTTTGTCAAATATACATAGCAAAATTTTGACATATGACTACTAAAAAGTATAAAAATGTTGAATAAGAGAAATATATTTTAGGATAAGTTCCTTCATTTGTTTAAAAGCATTGATAAAAATACCAAACTTTATTCAAGTTTTCCAATTAGAAAACGAAATAAAAAAATCAACAATAAAAAAATATAAAACTGATTCATGTACAGAATATTGTTTATAAACTAAATAAACGAAAAGTATGAATGAAAATAACTTCGAAATGAAAGAAAAGAAAATAATTGAAATGGTCGAATAATGAAAATGAAGATGAACAATTTTTGTAATTCTAAAATTAGAAATAGTGGAGAATATAATAAATCAGTTTGTCAGTTTGCTCATTCAATATTTTAAATATGTTGTGAAAATGTACTAGAATTTATATTTAATCGAAATTCTCTAAAATTTTCAGAATATCTTATATGTATTAAAATTTCTAGCAGTTTTTCCAATAATAATAATAATAATTTATTGGTTCTATTAACTGAGGGTTTTACACAGGTCAAAAAAAGTATCTAAAAAAACTTGAGGAGCGATGTTGGCGCAATGTAAAGATAAAGTAATACACATATCTAATAAATAATAAAATTATACAAATAACTACAAAACGTTCATTTTTGGATTATAGTTGACTTAAAAGGTCGCAACAAAACAAAACATAAATGAATAAAATCGGGTGTATAAATAAAGGTGTACATTTACACCACACATGGTGTCTATTTAAAAACGATCAATACTCTATAAATATGGACCTAAAAAAGGTATGTGGTTGAATCAGTATGATCACAAAAATGACCTTTATTAAGCAAGCTCTGGGGCTGTAGCTACTCCGACTCATTTTTTTTAATGGCAACACCCTCTTTGTGATACCTCATTCCAAAGCTCTTGAAAATTGCTATTTAACGGTGTGTACTAAACAAAATACTTCTTATCAATCAATCAATCAATCATCTTTATTCAGACTAAACAATACAACATGTCGTATGAATATATACAAACAAAAATGGTGTTAGTCCGTCTACGCTATCGACTTCTTTCTGCCCAATACTTCTTATTACTCTAATTTTTGAGAAATACGCAAAATAATTTTTATTATTTATTGCAATTTCTCACTCTAAATATCAAATTAAACCATAGTGAGTGGCAACGCATTGAGAAATTTTATGGCGAAGTACCGTGTGCTTGTTTTGGCCTTTGATAGGCGATATTTATTTACGCGAATATCATGTTTGGATCTTGTATCATACGTGTGGTAGTCTTTATTGTCAATATATTTATTGACGTTATTTTTAATAAACAGCAGATATTCCAAAATGTAGACACATGGTGTTCTGAGAATTTTTAATACTGTGAAGTTACCTCTACAGTCATCTCTATAGCCAAGGCCTGAAACCATCCTCACAGCCAGTGGCGGCTCGTAGAACAAGTTGATGATAGAGCCACTTATACAGTATACCCCCTTCTTGTTTAAAAAAAGAAAGAACGATGTATCTTCCTAGACCGAAGTAATTGGCGAAAAAGTGTTTTAAGGATGAATTAAAAATTCTTGCTGAGCTTGAAACTACATGGCTCCTTGGCTCTATATAACGAGCCGCCCCTGCTTAATTTGATACAACGATGAATTGCGAGTAAAATTTAATTTTTGTAGAATTTAGTAGACGCGTTTTATATTTTTTTTTATTTTTTTTGCTCGAGTATTACACAATTCGAAAACTAAAATTTTCAAAAATTCACAACTCGCGAAATAATCGGTGGATTTTCAAAAACTGCACTTAATTTAATAAAACGATGATTTGCAAATCTTATTTAATTTTTGAAGAATTTAGTGGACACGTTTTATTTAAAAAAAAAAAAATTTTGCTCGTGTATTACACAATTCGAAAACTAAAATTTTCAAAAATTCACAACTAGCGAAATAATCAGTGGATTTTCAAATACTCCATTTTAATTGATAAAAGGATGACTTGCAAATCTAATTTAATTTTTGTAGAATTGTCAATACGTTTTATATATTTTTTTAGAATTTTTTAATCAAGTATTACACAATTCGAAAACTAAAATTTTTAAAAATTCACAACTCGCGCAATAATTGGCGGATTTTTAAAAACTCTATTTAATTTGATGAAAGGATAATTTGCAAATCTAATTTAATTTTTGTAGAATTTTGTCAACATGTTTTATATTTTTTTTAGAATTTTTCACTCGAGTATTACACAATTCGAAAAATAAAATTTTTAAAAATTCACAACTCGCGAAATAATCGGTGGATTTTCAAAAACTGCAGTTAATTTAATAAAATGATGATTTGCAAATCTTATTTAATTTTTGTAGAGTTTAGTTGACACGTTTTATATATTTTTTTTGCTCGAGTATTACGCAATTCGAAAACTAAAATTTTCAAAAATTCACAACTCGCGAAATAATCGGTGGATTTTTAAAAACTGCACTTAATTTAATAAAACGATGATTTACAAATCTTATTTAATTTTTGTAGAATTTCGTCAACACGTTTTATATATTTTTTTAGAATTTTTTACTCAAGTATTACACAATTCGAAAACTAAAATTTTAAAAAATTCACAACTCGCGCAATAATTGGCGGATTTTTAAAAACTCTATTTAATTTGATGAAAGGATAATTTGCAAATCTAATTTATTTTTTGTAGAATTTTGTCAACACGTTTTATATTTTTTTTAGAATTTTTCACTCGAGTATTACACAATTCGAAAAATATTTTTTTTTTTAAATTCACAACTCGCGCAATAATTGGCGGATTTTTAAAAACTCTATTTAATTTGTTGAAAACATGATTTGCAAATCTAATTTAATTTTTGTAGAATTTCGTCAACACTTTTTATATATTTTTAAATTTTTCATTCGAGTATTACACAATTCGAAAACTAAAATTTTCAAAAATTCGCAACTCGCGAAATAATCGGCGGATTTTAAAAAACTGCGCTTAATTTGATAAAACCATGATTTATTTATTTTTTGAATTCAGTCGACACGTTTTATATTTTTTTGCTCCAGTATTTCACAATTTGAAAATGCTGGCGTATTTTAAAGAAAATCTTGTTACCATGACAACAAACAACGACTTATTAGAGGAATAATTGCCTAACTAACGTTTTTCGATAAGTGAGTTTCATAGGCAAACGTGCATGTTTTAATTCAGTAAAAAAAAACAATTGAAACCACTTTAATCAAAACGAGTGTACAGGGTGTTTTTACTTGTTTAAATAATGAACATGCTGAATGTTGTAGTAGTTAACAATATTTTTAGTTTCTAATAATTCGTCACCTTCCGTTTCCTTAGTATCATTAAGATTAACAACTGTTGAACGCAGTTTCAATATTTTTTTCCTATTTACACTTAATTTGATTGGCAAAAAAGTGTATAATGTAATTATTGTATGTATCGCTCTAACGACTTTAACAAAAGAGCATGATTTTCAAAAATGCTTACACGTGCTTGTTGATTGATTTACAACACCTTAATTTACGCAAAAAAAGTAACCACAGCTAATTGGCGTAAAAAAGTATGGAATTCGCCGACGAGGCGTGACGTTGAGTAAAATTCCGATGAATGGGATAATCACAAGCGCGATTTCTCGTGAAAACTTAGTAACCCATTCGCTGCGGCATATTATTTTCAAAATCTTAACTGGTGTCCTGCAAAATTGAACTTACGTATAGATACGTACGAGTACGTAAATATCCGGATTCCGCTTATAACAGTGCGATTTTTCTGCGTAATCCGGTTCCAGTAGCGAAAAGTTTGGAGAAGTAATCGCAGCTGTACTTTTTGAATAATTAAAAAATGGTGATGTGGCCATCATGTTACTTTCTCCGACTTGATGGTATCATAGCCATTTATATTTACGTTTTCATGGTTTATTTTCAATTGAAATCATATTTTAAATGTACATCGAGCGTTGTGTAAACTCGGATGAAACTGACGTTTAAAACGTAAAATTATGAAAGATGAAAAAAATATACTTCAAATTCAAAAACTCAGTTTACTCCAAAACTAAAAGGATTTCAAAAAAAACTTATGCTTTATAAGTTGTTCATTTTAGCATTCTATACAATTATTATTAAAATAAATTTGCTGTAACTATTATCGTTTAATAATTATAAACCAATAATTAAAAAAAAAATAATAAATTTTTTTCTCGAATAAAAATGATTTTATGAAAAATGTTTTCAAGCAAAAGATGTTCATTCCTTTGTTGTCTTCAATGTTTATTTAAATATTTTTGTGATATTTTTCATATTTAAGAAAATATTGGCAAAAAACAAAAAACAGTTAAGGTAAACACCCACTTCCGGTGTACGAAATTTCACCAAAAGCAATTCAGTTCTTTAGATTATCAAATAAGACGTATGTTTAAAGTTTCATATCAATGGCTTTATTGGTTTTTAAGATACAGCGCGCACAGACAGACAGACACACACACACACACACACACAGCACATAACATTTTTTCCAGAAATTGTTGAAATGGCATCTAGGGACCCCAAAACGGATATTTCCGTCAAAAAATAAAGACGAAAAATAGCCTGAATATATGAATATTTAACCCGTTCCTGACTGCAAAATTAAATCTTATTAAGACTACAGACAAATAACTTATTGAAACAACCACTTCCCTGATTAGTGCCACGCCGAATATTGAATGATGCAAAAAATGCATGTGTAGTGACTATAGTTTCTACAAATTTAGCTTGCTATTCTCATTTAAGTCGAAACTATATATAATATCATTGAACAGAAATTGAAGTTAAATTCCTTCACGTGCTACAGGCGCGTTAATTTCGTTTTCGGTAAATTTAATTAAACACGTCGATTGCCTTTTTTAAAATTAATTAATGTACATAAAATTATACATGTAAAAGTAACTAAGAATGAAGATCATGTAGTAGTAATTAAATAGAGTTTGCGTTGTCAACATTTTCTTAAAAGGGCAGAATGTTTGGGTTGAGGAACCGCGATGATTTAGAAAATCAGCTTTCTAAGGCATACCACAGGTAGTATGATGAGACAAACTACATTCAAAAATATTGTTGGGTTTTTTTCTTTAATGTTATTTTAATGCTGACCCATTCCATATAATTTAATGTGAGGCACTAACATCCAACTTTTTACCACAAACTGTTTTCTTTTTGTTAAATCAAATTCGAAACTCCGCATGACCAACACCCGATATTTTCGATTATTACAAATCGACGAAAGTAAGTGTAACAATAACGGAACACATTTGATAAGACCAATTAATCTCCGAAATGATCTAGCCTTTCTCGCAAATTAACAACACCCAGAAAGTGGACTGCGCGCGGCCCGAGGGCCGAAACCGTTTCGCCAAAATAGCGAACCAATCTCGGATCCTGGACGGATCCCGGTTTAGACCTGCGGGCATTTTTTTGTCATCGAAAAAAAAGCCGCACACACCAATTCTTGTGCGCGAGTGCAATTACAAAATTATCAACAAATTGGATAATTCGTGTTTCCACAGTTGATAAGCCAATTGCCGGCGATAAAACCATATTTTCGTTGCGACAGTTTCGTTAAATTTAATTAACGCACGGCGCGGCGTGGGTTTGTTTAATCTAATGTAATCCAAGATTGTACACTAGTTTTTGTAGAGGTTTTGTAATTCGAACAGCTGCTCGGTCTTGAATGGTGATTCGGAACTTGTGTTAATCCTAAGAATAATTTTAATTAATATCATGCGTTAAACTGTAAATAAATTGTAAATGGGCCAATGCCTAATAGGGCGGCTTCAAATAAACTGAGAGTAGATTTTCTTTAGCAAAATGTACGAAGGCGACTTTTTATACAATCGTTGTAAAAAAAGGGCTTTGGCGCTCTAAAACAACGCTAAATTGACAATTTTCTGATTAGTTGTCACTTTGGCGATCTATAGTACTTGCTCGCCTAGTAGTACTTGACAGAATTTCATTTAAAGCTTAAGAATGGAAAATAGTAATGATCAAGAATCGTTTTTCGAGCACACCACCAGATATGATAAACGTCGCGAAAATGTTTGTTTAAAAGGTTACGTTTATTTTGGATATGCCGATGCTTATTGACTAGATAAACTTGTTAAAATAATAATAGACGATGTGGAAGATAAGGATTTATTACTGATTGTAAAAATTTCCGACTCTAAAACATGAAAGAGTCGTAGTTTGCTTATGATGGTGAGCATTTAATTGATTTGTTACCATTCTACAGACGGTATATTGCTTTAGCACCTCAAGGTTTTTTTATCAAGGGAAGACACATAATGTAAGGTATTGTTAAAATTACGCAAAATTGTTTCTACTTCATGAATCTATAAAACTGTGTAGATAACCTTCGTCTAGATTTCCAAATATTCAACCTTAAACTTACTGTGTCTCAATTTTAAAACTGCACATTGTTTTGAAGTCCAAAAAATATAGAAACAATTTTTATATGAAATTTGCTAAATTACCAAAAATTAATTCTATTAATTACCTTAATTACCTGAATAATCACTTATAAACCCACTGTGTCATGTCGCCCGAAAATAATAGAAAAACAATTGCTACCTTACCAAAACTTTCCATAATAACTCATAAACCCACTGTGTGTCAGTTCTAAAGTTGCACTTCTTCATGTCGCCCAAAAATAATAGAAAAGCAATTGCCACATTATTAAAACGTTCCATAATAAATTAAAATTGATTTTACTTTTTGAATCTATTAAAAATTGCCCAAATTGCCTAAATAATCACTCATAAATCCACTGTGTACCAATTCTAAAGTTAAATATTTTTCATGTCGGTCAAATATAATAGGAAACAATTGCCACATAACCAAAGTTTTCCATAATAATTCAAAATTGATCCTACTTTTTGTATCTATAAAAATCAGCAGGCTTCATTTGCCTAAATAATCACACGTAAACCCACTGTATGCCAGTTCTAAAGTTGCACATTTTTTTATGTCGGTCAAATATAATAGAAAAACAAATTGCTACATAACCAAACCTTTCTATAATAATTCAAAATTGATTTTCCTTTTTGCATCTATAAAAATCAGCAGGCATCCTTTGGGTAAAGTACCTAAATAACTACTTACAAACCCACTATGTGCCAATTCTAAAGTTGCACATTTTTCATGTTGCCCAAACATAATAGAAAAACAATTTCCACATTACCAAAACTTTCTATAACTCAAAATTCGTTCTACTTTTTCAATCTATAAAAATTAGTAGACATCCTTTGCCTAAATTGCATAAATTACTTAAAAACCCACTGTGCGCCAATTCTACAGTTGCACATTTTTCTTGTCCGCCAAAAATAGTAGAAAAATAATTGCCACATTGAATTTATAAAAAATCAGCAGACGTCCTTTGCCTAAATTGCCGAAATAATCACTCATAAACCCCCTGTGTACCAATTCTAAAGTTGCATATTTTTTCGTGAAGTATAAAAATAATGAAAAAAAACAATTGCAACATTACCAAAATTCTTCCTAAAAAACTAAAAATTGTTTCTACTGTAGGGATCTATCAAAATCATCAGGCATCCTTTGCCTATATTTAGAAAAATCAATATTCTAAAGTTGTACATTTTTTATGTCGCATAAAAAATAGAGAAGCAATTGCCACAGCTTAGATCTTTTCAGAATTATTCAAATTGATTCTACTTCAGATCTATAAAAATCTATCGACATTATTTGTCTTAATTTCTACATTGCCACGCTTAAACATACCGTCTATCAATTCCAAGATTGCGCATTTTTTACGTCGGCCAAAAAATAGAATAACAAACGCTACACTACTCAATCTATCAAAAATTACTCAAAATTAATTCTACTTCCGGAATCTATAGAAATCTTTCACCTTGATTATTTTTAAATGGTCAACTTTAACACACTGTGCCTCAATTCTAAATTCAAACATTTTTAACGTCAGCCAAAAAAAATATATACAGTTGCCACGCCCAGAAAACTTTTTAAATCGACTCAAAATTGATCTTCTTCACTAATCCTCAGACATTATTCATAAAAATATGCAGACATCATTTGCCTACGTTTGAAAATAATACTGCATGAACGCATTGTGTCTCAATTCAGAAATTGCACATTTTTTGTCTGCCATAAAAATAGAGAAACAAACGCGATTCTCATAAAACATTCTAAAATAACTCAAAAGCAATTCTAGATGAATTTATTAAAATCTGCAAATCTTTACCCTGATTTTTATTCAATTACACTAAAATATACTGGGTACCCAATATCATTTGCATTTTTACTTAAATCTTTTATAAACGCAGTATGGTGTTTTTAGGGAAGAAAGTGCGCCGACATGTCTACTTTTAATAAAAAAATCACTTCCGGTTTAACCGCAAATGACCATAACTTTTCTATTTCAAATAGAACACCCGGTATATTATTACATAAATAAATTCGTCACTAAATTCTGAGTTCAGAGATGTATCACAAGGGACCTTGTAGTTATTAGTTTTTTGTTTAAATTCAATTTACATTTTTTTTTGTTAAAATTTAATTTAAATTTAAACAATAAACTAACAATCAAAAGGTCACTTATGATACATTTCTAAACTCAGAATTTAGAGACGAATTAAATTACGTAAAAATATATAGAGTGTTCCGTTTGAAATAGAAAAGTTATAGTCATTTTCGGTTAAACCGGAAGTGGAGTTTTTACTAAAAGTAGACATACCGACGCACTTCATTCTCTAAAAACAGCATACTAAATCTTATAAAGATATATCTTGAAATGAAAATTATATTTAGGGTCTACCAGAATTCAGTTACACCCGGTATATGTAGTGTACAACGGACTGTAATTTTGATAAGCACTAATAAATTATTATCATTATTATTCTAAGTTTGCACATTTTAAATCTTTCTTAAATATGCTATAGTCATTATTTAGAATTAAAAAAATCTCTACAATCAGGGGTGGCTCGTTATATAGAGCCAAGGAGCCATGGCACTACCTGAAGTTTCAAGCTCAACAAGAATTTTTAATTAATTCTTAAAACACTTTTTCGCCAGTTCCTTTGGTCTAGATACATCGTTCTTTTTTTCTTCGGAAAAGAAGGGGGGAGGCTATATTGTATAAGTGGCTATACCATCAACGTGTTCCGCGAGCCGTCACCGGTTATAACTGTTCGTAGTTAAACATGGATTTTTTAATTGCGTTCAAAATTGAGCATTTTCTAAAATAAATAAAAAATAGTAGAAATTCTAAAATAATTCTACAGAACTCACATTATTATATTTTAAGAATATAATCAACTTCTTAAATTCCAACAATTTTTCAATGGGTTATTACTGTTAGTTGTTAAACAAGCATTTTTTTAATTGCGTTCAGCATTGAACATTTTTTAAAATAAATAAAAAATATTAAAAACTGTTTAAAATTTTTGAAATAATTCTATACATCTCCTTAATTGGTATATTTTAAGAATATAATCAACTTCTTAAATTCAACAATTTTTTAATGGGTTGTTACTGTTCGTTCTTAAACATTCATTTTTTTAATTGCGTTCAAAATTGAGCATTTTCTAAAATAATCAAAAAATATTAAAAAATGTTTAAAAATTCTGAAATAATTCTATACAACTCCTTAATTAATAATTCTTGAATTAATTCTTCAAAGCCAATATTTTTTTAATATGTTATTACCAAGGGCGGCTCATTATATAGAGACAAGAAGCCATGGCACTACCTGTAGTTTTAAGCTCAGCAAGAATTTTTAATTAACACTTTTTAGCCAGTTACTTTGGTCTAGGAAGATAAATCGTTGTTTCTTCAAAAAATAGGGGGGAGGGGGGTATATTGCATAAGTGGCTCTACCATCAACATGTTCCTCGAGCCGCCACTGTCTACAATCACTCAAAATCATTCTACTTCATCAATCTATAAAAATCTTCAAACATATTTTGCCTAGATTTTTACATAATTACACTGAAACTCACGGTGTTTACTAAGTTAGTACCTACATTTTTTATGTCCGCCAAATGAATAGAAAAACAAACGCCACACTTAAAAAAAAAACTCAAAAATGCATTTTTCTCTATGAGAAACTTCTGCTAGATTTTTAATAGTTAATTAAATCCACTGTGTATCACTTCTAAAGTTTCACATTTTTTTTTATGTCGGCCAAAAAAATAGAAAAACAATCACTACACCTTAACCACTCCCTAAAATTACTAAAAATGAATTGTACTTCATCTATCTATAAAAACCTGCAAACATCCTTTCCCTAGATTTTAAAATCATTATATTTAAACCCCTTATTGCATAAATTACGAAGTTGCATATTTTTTATGTCTGCGCAGAAGAAATTAAGAAAACAATCGCCACACCTTAACAACGTTTTAAAACTACTCAAAATTATGTCTACTTCACGAATCTATCAAAATTAACAAACATCCGGCGTGGCACTAGCCAGGGAAGTAGTTGTTTCAATAAGTTATTTGTTAGAAGTCCTAATAAGACTTGAATATTCATATATTTAGGCTAATTTCGTCTTTATCGAATTCTACAAACATCCTTTGCCTAGATTTGAAAATAGTTACACTTAAAACACACTATGTGTTAATTATAAAGTTGCACATTTTTTATGTTTGCCAAAAAAATGCAAAACAATCACCACACTCTTAACTTTACCAAAATTACTTAAATTTTTGTATGAACCTATAAAAATCTGCAGATATCCTTAGCCTAGATTAATATTTAATTACACTGTGTATAAATTCGAAGACTGCACTTTTTTATGTCTGCCAAAAAAATAGAAAAATTCTCCAAAATTATTACAAATGTATTCTAATTAATGAACTTATAAAAATCTGCGAAGATTCTTTGCCCAGAATTATAAATAGTCACACTTAACCCATTGTTTTTGAAATAGAAAGTTGCACATTTTTGATGACGGCCAAAACCCTAGAAAAACAAATACCACAGCCTTAATACTTTTCAAAATTACCAACAAATATTCTACTTAACCAATCCATTAAATCTGGATATATTCATTTAATAACATTTAAATGCACTATGTCTCAACTCCAAGTTTACGTATTTGAAATTTGAATCAAAATAAAATAGAATAACAATTACCGCACCCTTAAAACTTTCAAAAATCACTTACAGTTATTCTACTTCATGAAACTATAAAAATCGGTAGACATTGTTCGCCTAAAATTGTAAATAATCACACTTCAATTCACCGTGTCCTAATTTTAGAGTTACACTTTTTGATGTCAAGAAAATAAACAGAAAAAACAGCTGCCATAAAAAAAAACTTTCCAGAATTATTCAAAACTGATTCTTTTTTGTGAATCTATAAAAATCCGTTAACTTTAAGCTGAAAGACCTCTGGTCGGACAAAAATATAATGGGTTTTTCAATAGCAACTTGACACTTTTGTTTTCTTATTGTGAACGCACCCTTAAACAAATTAGTGCGCTGTCACTGTCAAAATACGCAGTAAGTCAAACATTTTCATCATGCAAAGACTTACTAACGAAGAACGTTTACAAGTAATTAAAAATTACTACGGAAATTCCGGGTCAGTGATTGCAACTTTAAAAGCGCTTACGCCAATTTTGGGTCGTCATTCTCTCCCGAGTAGACAAGAGCAGTTCACAATTTGGCGAGAAAATTTGAGTCAACATATTCACTGTTGAATATTCCCGTGCCAGTGAGACAACGCAGCGGTCGCAGCGCCGAGAATATTGTTGCCGTTGAACCGTCCATCGCAAACGATCCAAATCAGTTGATTCCACGGCGTTCTCAGGAATTGGGCATCAGTCAGACCACACTATGGCGTATTTTGCGAAAGAATCTTGCCCTGCACCCTTACAAGATCAAGTTAACTCAAGAATTAAAGCCACTTGACCATATGAAGCGACGCACCTTCTCAGAATGGGCTCTAGAGATGTAGAGATGTAGTCTAGAAAATGACGACTTTCATAACAAAATCATCTGAAGTGATGAAGCGCATTTTTGGTTGAATGGCTTCGTCAACAAACAAAACATGCGTTATTGGAGTGATGAAAACCCTCATGTGCTTCATGAAACATCACTTCATCCACAAAAAGTGACTGTATGGTGCGGTTTCCATGCCAGTGGCATCATTGGGCCATTTTTCTTCGTTGATGAAAATGACCATCACGTTACAGTCAATGGTGAACGCTACAGAGACAGCGTTATTTCTTCAATCAATTGCATTGGATGGACATCAGTGATATGTGGTTTCAGCAAGACGGTGCCACATCCCACACAGCTGGAGAAACAATCGACTTATTGAAGTCGCAAGTTCAGTGAACGTGTTATATCGAGAAGAGGTCCTGCCGAGATCTTGTGATTTAACACCTAGACTTTTTTTCTGTGGGGCTACGTTAAATCGAAGGTCTATGCCAACAAGCCGGCGGCGTTAAAGGACCATTTCCGTAGAATTGTGTGGCCGAGTCATCAAAAATTGGCTTCAACGAATCGACCGCTGCAATCGTGCCCTTGGTGGACATATGACCGAAGTCAAGTTCCATTCATAATTGCATTGATTGTACTTTAAGCCAATAATAAAAGTTTTGATATATCCCAAATTGTTTGCGAGATATTAAAAAAAAAAGTTGTCAAGTTCTTATTGAAAAACCCTTTATAAAAAATAGCCAGATTTTTAAAATTTTCCAAAATGACTAAAAAATAATTCTTCTTCAAAAATCAATTAAAATATACACTCATCCTTTGTTTTTATATTTACATAATCACATCAAAACAGACTGTATCTTACTTCTAAGGTTACACAATTTTAATGTCGACACAAAAAAAACACATCTTTACAACTTTAAAATTCCTTAAAATTGATTCTACTCCATCTTCTCGTATCCTTTGCCTAGATGCCTACATGCGCTTAAACACTCTGTGTATTAATTCTAAAGTTAATAAACATTTTTTATGTAAGCCAAAAAAACAATGAAAAACAATCTACTACGTCTTCTGAAAACATACTCAAAATTATTTATACTTTATAAATCTTTAAAAAATCTGCAGATATCCTTTATCTAGATTTGTACATAGTCACACTAAAGCGCATTTTGATTCAATTCTAAAGTTGCGCATTATTGTGTCGACCGAAAAAAAAAATAGAAAAACAGTCGTAAAACTTTCCAAGATTATACAAAATATATTCTACTTCATGAATCTATAAAACTCTGCCGACATCCAGTATTTAGATTTCCAAATAATCACACTTAAACACACTGTGTAATATTGCATAATTTTTCTATCGTTCAAAAAAATTATTGCAAATATTTGGCATTACAGGAAATGTATTTGAACATACATACATAAATTGGTTGATTGGACAACAGTTACTATCAGCGCATAAAGTATTGATTAATATTTTTCGCTAAGCAGAAATATTAATGCAAATATTCCCAAGTCCAAACAAAATAATTAATTGGAAACACTCTCATTGACAATTCCCATTATCGGTGCACTAAACAGAAAACCCAAAACCGCAGTACAAACCTGCAGGAAGTTCGTATCAAGCAATCGACCTTCTCTTTCCCCGCATTTTAGTGGTAAAATTAGCAAAAATGTATTATCTCTAATTAGAAATTTGATGTTTACTTTTATAAATAAACTATTGTTACTATTGTAACTTTTGTTACTGTAAAGATCCACATTCTTGAAGAAGCCTGTAACTCACTGTACTAGATCATTAAATTACAGACTTGTTTTACTTTACAATCCATATACCAGTTTCACAGCAGCCAAAGAGATATTGGTGAGATTGCCCGTGACCTTAAAAAAATGTACAACTTTTATTTTAATAATCTTTCAATGTTCATAATTGCAATTTCTGCAATAGAAACATTATTTATTTGTTTTTAGACGAAAATATGTAATAAATATTTGCACATTGTTTTGGATGACGAATCAATTTTATTATTATTGATGATGCTAATGACCTTAGCACCTTAAACTCAAAATTCATTCATGTGTACAGAGATGTTGTATTTTAAAATAATTCTTTCGCCATGAACCCTTACTTATGATTGAAAAAATTAAATTATTGATTTTATTACATTGCGAAATATATACCTTTGGTATGTCCATTTTTGGACCCAACTAATTTACAGGATGATAATTTTGATGAATTAATTTTCTGAGATTTCAACTATCAACAATTGAAAAGATTTAATCATTGTTTATCATAACGTGACCTACATATTTAGTATCTTCCTTTTCGGTTAAAACTAGGACATTATATTATTCGCACACTTTATTATTTAAATTTTGGTCTTCAAAAAATGAACACAAAATCTTTAATCAGTAATTGCAAATTTGTTACCGCCTTTTTGAACCAAACTAGGTAATTTAATATTACCACTCTTACATCGCTTCTTGAACATGTTTATCTATATTTTTGACCACCGAAGAACGTAGATGTAGAAAATGTAGGTATTAACCCTTTGAGGGGCATATTTTTGGGAAAGAGTTAAAACGGGGAAACTAATGGCACTTTGGCACTTAAGGTTTTCGGGGTCGCTGATTCCGATTTGGGTGTCAGAAATGAGTTTTGACAGCTGTCAACTGTCAAATCGGCTGTCAAGTGTCGGAAAATGCAATGAAAATCGGGAAATAGGCGTTCATTGGCTGATCCAGGAATGTTACAGACCAATAATGATGTGGGAAGAATTTTCCGATAGTTGACAGCTCTCAAAAACTGTCAAAATGGACAGAATGTAGTGAAAAAACAAGTTGGGCGTCGTTTCCCGCTTCCCAAGGTCGCTGAACAAGATTACAAAAGATCGGAAAAGAGTTTTGACAGCTTGTCAACTGTCAAACCAGCTGTCAAGTCATGTATTATAAAATCAAACCCAGTAGCCAGACGTGCATTGGCTCTCTGGGAATATAATTGATGACTAACAATAAAGTGGGAAGAATATGTTGGCAGTTGACAACGGTCAAATATCTGTCCCAGTGAAGAGAACACATGCCAAAATTCTGTCAACTAGCAAACTCGACATCAAGTCCACGGTGGTAAAAAAAAATTATCAATATAAATACAACAGTTTTTGTTGACCGAGGTTCGAGTTAGATTTCTTACCACCCTTTCACCTAAGAAAAGTTCTGGTCTTCTCTGGACCTTTCCGGTATACATTTGGAACTCACAAACATAGCCATAATGATCAGCTCTCACCCACGATTTGAAGCCTCTCGGGACCGGTTTCATGGGTACGTACTGCTTCATGGAGCTTCTGCCCTTGAACTTGATCATGCTCTCATCCACAGCTTGATTTCTAGTTGGGTTATAAAATCGCAAATATGTGTCTGAGAGGTTGTCAAGAAAGGATATTACTTTGTACAATTTATCGTACCCATCTTCATTCTTCTTTGGTTCTTTGGAACTGTCATTCAGATGTAAACTGAGTAGTAAAAACGAAAATCTCTTCACGCTCATCGTAGAACTAACATAACGATCATTGAGCTGGACGTTGGAAGACCAATAAACGCGGTAGGATGGTAACCGTTTAACTCCCATCATTATGTTCAGATCGAGAAATTGTTTGATTTCTGGGGGGTGATATCCGTGAATTCTTTTTTCTGTTGACAGCAATAGAGATTAGATTGATCTGCAATGGAGTTGATATTGGTTTCAGAAAATAAACTTTAAAAAAATCTCCCGGGCTCTTGACATTCTCTGGTAGATTTTTAGGGCCAGTATGTTCGACAACCCCTACGCTTTCTCTCCCAGATTCCGTCCATCCCAGATAGCCGAATGCTTAGAGGAGTATAGTCATCTGAGTCACTAGCCTCGTCTGACTCTCTCTCTCTCTAGAGCACTGAGCCCGATAAATGACTCTTCTGATAAATCATCGTGACAGAGAAACTCCTCGTCTTCGCTATCCTCGAAATCGTCATTTACTGATTCGCTATCACTTGGGATTTCATCCTCTTCAAAATCTTGAATCCTCATTTCAAAATACAAAATTTTTCCAGATAGAAACTATTCTTACAGAATAATGGAAGATGATCTAACTTGGCAGCTCTCTTGGCAATTGACAGCTGTCAAAAGATATTTTAGGCACTGAATTCGCGAACAGTGACCGCGAAAACCTATAAAATGAGTAGCAGCTTCCATTTCTGTGACCCTTGCACCATCTTGGCAGTCCGATGACAACTGTCAAGTACTATTGCCATATCAAACAATTTACAAGTTGTAGAATGCAGTGGCGGCTCGTGGAACATGTTGATGGTGAAGCCACTTATACAATATACCCCCTCCCCTCGGTTTTTAAAGAGCTATTTATCTTCCTAGACCAAAGTAACTGGCGAAAAAGTGTTTTAAGAATTAATCAAAAAAAAATGCTGAGTTTGAAACTACATTTAGTGCCATGGCTCCTTGGCTCTATATAACGAGCCGCCCCTGCTTTTGACAGCAAAATATACTATTTTTGACAATTCAAAAATGTTGAAAAAAACTATTTTTATAAGCTGAAAAATACTGTTTTTGATGCTGAAACATACCATTGTACTCGAAAAATACTATTTTTGACAAAAAAAAAATACTATTTTTGACAGCTGAAAAATACTAATTTTCAACAGCTGAGGAATGCCATTTTTGTGAGCTGAAACATACCATTCCAGACACACGAAAAATACTATTTTAGAAAAAAAAACTATTTTTGAAAAAAAAAAATTAATTTTGATAAAAAATACCATTTTTGACAGTAAAAAATACTACTTTTGACAGCAAAATATACTACTTTTAACAGCGAAATATACCACTTTTGACAGCTGAAAAATAAAATTTTTGACAATTCAAAAATGTCGAAAAAAACATTTTTAGTAGCTGAAAAATACTGCTTTTGGCAGCTGAAACATAGCGTATTTGGTAGCTGAAGCATACCATTTTCTACAACTGTAAAATACAACTTGAGACAGTCGAAAAATACTATTCCCGACAGCTGAAACATACCTTTATTGGCAGCTAAAAATACAATTTTTGACAAAAAGAAAAAACAATATTTGACAGCAAAATATACAGGTTTTGATTGAAGTTAAAAAATGTCATTTTTGACAGTTAAATTCTGCTTTTGATAGCTAAAAAATACCATTTATATAGGTGAGAAATACCATTTTTGGCTGCTGAAAATATTATATTTGACAGCTGAAAAATTACATTTTTGACAGCTGAATAATACAATTCTTAATAGCTGAAAAATACGATTCTTGATAACAGCAACATACTATTATTGGAAACTATATTATACCATCATTGTCAGCTAAAAAATACAATTTTTGAAAACAAAAATTATAATTTTTGACAGCTGTGAAATACCGTTTTTGACAATTAATAATAATTTTTAATGGCTGAAAAATACAATTTTTATAGGTGAGAAATACCTTTTTGACAGCTAAAAAGTACCATTTTTGACAACTGAAAAATATCATTAACAGTTGAATAATACTCTTAACAGCTGAAAAATACTATTTTTAACAACTAAAAATACCATTCTTGACAACTGCAACAAACCATTATTCACAACTCTAACAAACCATTATTGTCAGCCAAAAAATACAATTTTTGACAACACAAAAAATACAAGTTTTGACAGCTGAAAACTGCCATTTTTGACAGTTAAAAAGATGTCGAAAAATGCTGCGTTTGATAGCTGAAAAATAACATTTTTATTGGTTGGAAATCGAATTTTTGACAGCAGAAAAATATCATTTTGAATTCACTTGTTAACAGCTGAAAATTGCCATTTTGAACAGCTGAAAAATACCATTGTCGACAACTGCAACAAACCATTATTGACAGATGTAACATATTGCCTGCTAAAAATACTATTTTTGACCATAAAAAGTCAATTTTTTTACAGCTGAAAAATGCAATTTTTTACAAAAAACGTCTCAAAATGCTGTTTTTCATAGCTGAAAAATTAAATTTTAATAAGTGAGAAATACCTTTCTTGACATTAAAAAAAAACATTTTTGACAACTGAAAATTATCATTGTTGACATTTGAATAATACATTTCTTAGCAACTGAAAAATACCATTCTTGACAATTGCAACAAAACATAACTCTAACAAACCAATATTGTCAGTTAAAAATACAATTTTTGACCACAAAAAATCAATTTTTGACAGCTGAAAATGCCGTTTTTGACAAATAAAAAATGTCGAAAAATACTTTTTTTGATAGCTGAAAAACACTATTTTAATAGGTGAGAAATACCTTTTTTGACAGCTGAAAAATAACATACTTGGCAACTGAAAAATATCATTTTCGACTGTTGAATAATACATTTCTTAACAGCTGAAAACGTCCATTTTTAACAGCGAAAACATACCATTCTTGACAACTGCAACAAACCATTATTGACAATTGCAACACACCATTATTGTCAGCTAAAAAATACTATTTTAGACAACAAATAAGAGAAAGAACGATTTATCTTCCTATACCAAAGTAACTGACGAAAAAGTGTTTTAAGAATTAATTAAAAATTCTTGCTGAGCTTGAAACTACTACAGGTAGTGCCATGGCTCCTGGGCTCTATATAACGAGCCGCCCCTGGTAGAATGAGCGATACACTCCGAAGTCCCCATCTCAAATCAGGCTCCTCAATAATGCCCCGAATGCTAGTCAGATTAGATTTGAATTACGATTCTCGTCTTTTTGCAGTCTATTTGCAGCTGCCAATTGCCAAAATATATATCAGCTTATCGTAAGTCAGGACTAGAGCACACCAGGAAATGAAATCAGTGCGTTTTTCGCGAATCTCAAATATTTTGTGAATCTTGACAGCTTTTTTGACAGTTGACAGCTGTCAAAAGTCATTTTTGACACCGGATTCGTAATCAGCGACCCCAAAAACATATATCTAGGTAATAAAATCATATTGTTAATTGCAAAAATTTCACGTGACCTATTTTTTTTCTGAAAAAAATCGATTTTTTCATCTTTATTTGTTAATAACAAATTCCAAATTCCCAGTGAATAATAATGCCAAATTTTTAGTTTGGGTAGTTGAAGGAACTCATTAAACTCTCAACACCCATTGTCCACGTGAGACATGGCCTAGGGTACAAAATAATGGCATCTGAGCGAGGGAATGTAGGTGGGACGTATATGTCCACCGCCCCGCAAAGGGTCTGCTCATCTTATTCTTAAATTTGTTGTTTTTATTTTCGAGCCAAACTAGGTCATTGCGCATTTGCACTATTTATTAGATTGTAGCAGATTTTCGACAATAAATCTGGAAAAGCATTTATTAATTTCTTCCCATCGTCGCTCTCATGGTTTGGTTGCCTTTCCTTTTGGCCTCAACTAGGCATATTCGCACTTTTTAATAGATTTTTGCAGATTTTGGACAATGTTACGAATCATAAATCTGGAAATGCAATTAATAATTTCTTCCCATCATCACACTCATGAATTGTTTGTCTTCCTTTTTTTCCCAAACTAGAACGTTGCTTATTTGCAATATTTAAAAGATCCTTAAAGAATCTATTTATTTGGAAATGCAATTATGAATTTCTTGACGTGTCGTCACCCGTGTATCCGGTATCTTCATTTTCGGAGCAAACTGGGTCATCGCATATTCGCACTCTTCGCGACGTTCTTTATTGGCGAAGCTCGGTGTACTGTTGGTTAGCCCAGATTTTCTGAATTAAACGGTGATTTAAACAAACACACACCTACGCCCGTCCCATTTAATCAAACACTCGGTCTTTTCTTCTAATTGAATTAAGAACGGTCACGATGTGGATTTATTGCTTCAATTAGCCGCAGAATTAGATTCAGCTATAAATTTTATGCGCTTATTAGAGCAATCTACGGAACGAAAAGTTTGGAGAAACTAAATAGAAATCATCTGTACATGTTGTATTTGGTATATAAATTATCTGCGAAGCCCACAACCTTTCAACAACCAAAGAGATATTGGTGATGTTAAATGTAATTCGGTGTGTTTTAAAAAGAAATTAATCGCAGTGAATAATCGCCTATGAATAAAAATGCTTTCTTGCAAAATGGTCGACATTTTTGACCTTAACTGCCTGAATGACAACTACGAATATTTAATGCGCATTCCAATTCATAATAATAATAAATAATAATAATAATAAATTTATTTACACTTTACAAATATACATGAGATACATTTGTACATGCAAAACGTCATAAACAGGGAGAAATTCAAAATATACATATATACATTGATATCATATAAACTTATAGGAAAAATAGTCTGACATACAGTAAGGTTCCATATTACTTAATAATTTATACATAGACGACTGCGATTAATTTCTTTTTGAAACATACCCTAAAATAATAATAATATATTTTTGTTATACTCCATCTACTCATAGATTAGACTTTTTTGACATATTTAGTGACAAACACTAGAAAATGAAAAGTACCAACACGACTAAAAAGAATGTTCTAAATGATGTGACGAACCAACTACACACCTACGCGATAAGATTCTTGAGTGCGATTATTCGTAATAAATTAATTCTCGTAATTACTACTTTTTGTGGCGAGAGTTGTTCGGCAACCTAGTGGGATTTCTGTCACTCAAGATGTCAAAAAAGTCTAATCTATGAGTTGATGGAGTGTAGTATCATTTTTAATGCAGATAACCAAATGTATATTATCAGTGGCGGCTGGTGAAACATTTTGATGGCAGAGCCACTTAGCCTACAATATAATTCCTTCTTTTTAAAGAAAAAAACTAACGATAATTAAAATTGAAAACCTTTACAGAAGCATTACATAAATCAAATAAAAATGGTGATGTGGCCATCATGTTACTTTCTCCGACTTATGGTATCATTTATATTTACGCTTCATGGTTTATTTTCAATTTAAATCATATTTTAAATTTACATCGAGCATTTTGTAGACTCGGATGAAACTGACGTTTAAAACGTCAAATTTATAAAAGATGGAAAAATTATACTTCAAATTTAAAAACTCAGTTTACTCAAAAACTAAAGAGATATCGACAAAAAAATGTTCTTTATAAGTTGTTCATTTTGGCATTCTCTACAATTATCTTTAACATAAATTTACTGTAACTATTATCGTTTCATAATTATAAACCAAAAATAAAAAAAAAAAATAATACATTTTTTCTCGATTAACAATGATTTTATGAAAATTGTTTTCAAATGAAATAAGCTCACTTTTTTATTGCCTTCAATATTTGTTTAAATGTTTTTGTGATATTTTTCATATTTAAGAAAATATTGGCAAAAAACAAAAAACAGTTAAGGTAAACACCCACTTCCGGTGTACAAAATTTTACCAAAAGCTTTTCAGTTCTTCGGATTATCAAATAAGACGTATGTTCAAAGTTTCATACCAATTGCTGTATTAGTTTTTGAGATACAGCGCGCACAGACACACACACACACACCGACACAATTTTTTTTTTCCAGAAAAACCCCAAAACGGATATTTCCGTAAAAAAAATTCACACAATACTTTCTCGTACTTCGTAACGGAGAAAGTAAAAACGAAAAAGCTCTAGGCAATTTGAACAACAATTTGTGTTCTCGTGCAATTATTTTGAACTTCAGCCAAGGATAGTTTTCAGATTTTTGAGGAATCTTGTAGTAGAATGATTTTTGAGCAAACCTAGAAATTTTCCCACTTGTGGCAATTGTTTTTTATGTTTTCTGGGCTCTAGGCAATTGAACATCTGCAGAATTTCTACAAGTTTTTTTTCTCGCGCAAATATTTCTAAATCTCGCAAACGACAGTCTTGATTTTTATGGAATCTAGAAGTAGAATTGATTTTAAGCAAATCCAGAAAATTTCAAGTTTGTTGCAATTTTTTATTATATATTTTAAGCTCTGATAAAATGCAAAACTTCAGAGTTTCAGCCAGTTGTATTCTCGCGGAAATAAATCGAAATCTCGTGAAGTAAAGTCTTTCGATTTTTATGGAATCTTGAAGCAGAACTGATCTTAAACAAATCTGAAAAGTTTTTCGTTTGTGGCAATTGTTTTTATATTTTTTTTAGCTCTAGGCAATTGAACAATTTCAGAATTTCAACAGTTTATGTACTAGTGCAATTATTTTGAAATTTAGCTAAGGAAAGTCTTCGGATTTTTGAGGAATCTTATAGAAGAATAGATTTTCAATAAATCTGTAAATTTTCACGTTTGTGGCAGTTGTTTTTATATTTTTTGAGCTCTAGATAAGTTATCAACTTCAGAATTTCAAGAATTAGTGTTCTTACGCAAATATTAAGAAATCTCGCGAATGACAATCTTTTGTTTCTTATGGAATCTTGAAGTAAAATTGATTTTAAGCAAATCCAGAAAACTTCAAGTTTGTTGCAATTTTGTAAATATTTTTTTGAGCTTTAGTAAAACCCACAAATTCAGAATTATAGCCGGTTGTATTTTCGCGGAAATAAATCGAAATCTCGCGAAGGAAGGTCTTTTGGATCTTTATGGAATCTTGATCTTAGGCAAATCTGGAAAGTTTCACGTTTGTGGTAATTGTTTTTATATTTTTTTGAGCTCTAGGCAAATGAACAACTTCAGAATTTCAACAATTTGTGTTCTCGTGCAATCCGGTGAAGGCAAGTCTTCGGATTTTTGAGGAATCTTATAGAAGAATGGATTTTCAATAAATCTGGAAATTTTCACGTTTGTGGCAAATGTTTTTATATTTTTTTGAGCTCTGGGCTATTGAACAACTTCAGAATGCCAGCAATTATTCTGAAATTTAGTTCAGGAAAGTTTCCAGATTTTTAAGGAATCTTGTAGTAGAAATGATTTTGAGTAAATTTGGAAATTTTCACGTTTGTGGCAATCGTTCTTATATATTTTTTTAGCACTAGATAATCGAACAAATTTCAGAATTTTGACAATTTGTGTTCTGGTGCAATTATTTTCAAACCCTATGAAGGAAAGTATTCGGATTTTTGAGGAATCTTATAGTAGAATTGTTTTCGAGTAAATCTGACAAACTTTACGTTTGTGGGAATTGTTTTTATACTTTTTTATGCTCTAGACAATTAAACAACTTCAAAACTTCAACAATTTGTGTTCTCGCGCAAATATTTTAAAATCTCGTCTTTTTAGTTTTATGGAATCTTAAAGTAGAATTGATCTTAAGCAAATCTAGACAATTTCAAATTTGTTGCAATTTTTTAAATATATTTTTGATTTCTGACAAAACACAGAACTTCAGAATTTCAGCCTGTTGTATTCGCACGGAAATAAATCGAAATCTCGTGAAGGAAAATCTTTGGATTTTTATGAAATCGTAATATTAGCCAAATCTGAAAAGTTTGTGGCAATTGTTTTTATATTTTTTTGAGCTCTAGACAATTGAAATATTTCAAAATTTAAATAATTTGTGTTGTAGTGCAATTATTTTAAAATCCAGTGAAGGAAAGTGTTATTTTTGAGGAATGTTGTAGTAGAATTTATCTTGGGCAAATACAGAAAATTTCAACTGTTTCAATTTTTTTTAATATTGTTTTGAGCTTTGATAAAGCGCACAACTTCAGAATTTCAGCCAGTTGTGTTCTCGAGAAAATAAATCGAAATCTCGTGAAGGAAAGTGTTTGGATTTTGATGAGATCTTGAAGCAGAATTGATCTTAGCCAAATGTGGAAAGTTTCAAGTTTGTAGCAATTGTTTTTTATATTTTTTGAGCTCTAGGCAATTGAACTACATATTTCAAAATTTAAACAATTTGTGTTCTAGTGCATACATTAAATAATTACTAAATATTAGTAGAACTAATTTTGAGTAAATTTGGAAATTTTCACGTTTGTAGCAATTGTTTTTATTTTTTTTTTGTTCTAGACAATTGAACGATTTCAGAATTTTAACAATTTGTTTTTTCTTGCAATTATTTTGACAATCAGTGAAGTCTTTGGAATCTTACAGTAGAATTCAATTTGAGTAGATCTTGAAAATTTCACGTTTATCGCAAATGTTATTATAATTTTTTAAGCTCTGGGCAATTGAACAACTTCATAATTCGAACAATTTGTATTCTTGTACAATTATTTTGAAATTCAGCGAAGGAAAGTCTTCGAATTTAGAATAATTTAAAAATCCTTGCTGAGGTTGAAATTAGTTCTACATAACGAGCCGCCCCTGTATATTATCATGTAAATAGAAGTATAAAACGTTGACAATTGTTTCGTTTTAAGTTAAAATTGAAAGTGGACTATCACAGAGCAACAGTAGTAACCAGCATCATCAGTTAGTTCTTTGGATAAAAAAACTTTAAGAATACGAAACATTAAAACATCATCACAAAAAATTGAGCATTCAGATGTGATAGAAAATAAATATGGCGTCCATAAGAAATAAGAAAGTTGATGATGGTTGAAAAGAAACGAAACATGTTACAAAGAAAATTCTTACGCCATCTATTAGATAATAAAAAAGCGCTATAAAAACATCTTTACAATTTTTAAATATCTCCTCAAATAACGGAGACATAAAGAAAATACGAAAATCGGCTTTTTCAGTTTTTTTTTTACTTTACTCGAAAACGAAAGAATTTAAGTATTTTTTTCAATGGAAAAATTAGCACAAAACTCTGCAAAAGTGCCAAATTTAAACATACCCTCTATCTCTTCTAATAAGCGAGATCCCCATGGTGAACCTCGAATTTGAAACACCCTGTATATATGAAATAATTCCAATTTCCACGGTTCACAAATTCTATTAATAATTTATTGATTAATTAATTAACACTATAGGACTTAATTTCCATTAAGAGTTCCTTCACATGATTTGTCTACCTTAAAATTAAAATAACTCCTTAAATATATATTGTTTTATCTTTCACTAATATATTATCTTTATTTAAAATAACCATCATGTAACTGTACCATAATAACGAGGCCCTTTACGTCAGAATCGGTCTAAAGGTATCTTTGCTGCAGACAAATCATTAATGCTTAAATTAAATCGTTTTAGAAAATAACGTATTATAGATGTTTAGGGCTTAGACGCATCAATTAATTCCTTTTGAACACATGCCAAAAACAAATACCTACAAATTATTGTTTCTCATCAATGACAACTGTAAACCGGTTTCTGGATACTGCCCGTTATCACTACAGTGAGTTCATTGATGGAAATACGCTTTACTAGGAGTATTAGCCAATAATTTTAAAATAGCGCAAATGTTGTTGGTACTACTACTATTTTTTTTTTTTGGTCGAAGCCACCTGCTCATTAAAATAATCCGTCATGAATTTCATCCAATTTGCAAACTAATTTACTTCTAACGCTTCATTATAATAAACATCGGGCAGCCCAAGCGAATTTATTTTCTTGATAACTTAATAGCAGGTTCCGATTATTTATTTCTTGGGAGGGGTCCACCCGAGGCAAGTCCTCCACCTGGTATCCTCCAAGTATCAGTTATAAGATTTTCTGAGTAATCAAATGTCAACAGTATTAATAGATTATTTATGACACAGACACGATGATGAATCTGCTATTAGCGATTGGCGAAGTATAGCAACTTTAGTCGCGGTTTGTAATTAGTTGGAAGGCTGTAGGAATTAATTATACTTTCGGCGAATAGTTTGAAGACTATGGTTCTACGGGCAATGATATTTAAGTGTGTAGATTAATGTGAACTATTAAATCGTCTTCAAGACATTTAATTCTTCAGATTGCACAGTCACGGAAAAGCATTCGACGGTGCACGTAAGGATTTCAATTCAGTTGCAATTTCCAAATCAACCGAATCGAGTCTAACTTTACTGCGAAGTGAAATTTTCGCGCGCTGTGAAGAATTTTCTCATTAAATTAGTCTGGATGCGATAAGTTAAGTGTGATTGTAGTTAAAGTAGCTGAAGTAATTCTCATATTACTGAATGACTAAAGAAACGTACAGTGTCGACAACCTGTTGTAGCAATATTAGCCAACAATTGAAGGACAATTTTTCTTCCACTTTGTTTAAATATATTTTTCCTGAAATGCGCAACATTCGCAGACATGGTCAACTTAAAAAAAAAACAAAAGTTACTGTTCGACCTCATTTAAACATTTTGTCGGTAGCCACAAATATTCTTCATAGTTCTATTAACAATATTAAATAATATTTTGAACCTTTTTTTTCTTCCACAAGGTTTGCATAATTTATTCCTGAATTGCGTAACATTCAAATTTAAAAAAATTAAAAGTTACACTTTGACTTCATTTACAATGATTTTAATGGCCATAAATATTCTTCATAGTTCTATTAACAATATTAGTTAACAGCCATTTTTCTTCCACTTTGTTTAAATATTTTTCCCTGAAATTCGTAACATTCGAAGACATGGTCAACTTAAAAAAATCAAAAGTTACTGTTTGACCTCATTTACAAATTATTTCTACGACCATAAATATTTTTTATAGTTATATTAACAACATTAGTCTAGAATTGGAAAAATATTTTTCTTCCACTTTGTTTAAATATTTTCTCCTGAAATGCGCAAACATTTAAAGATATGGTCAAATTGAAAAAATCAAAACTTACTGTTTAACTTCATTTACAAATTATTATAATGGCCACAAACGTTATTTGTAGTTCTAATTACAATATTAGTTAACAATTGAAGGACCATTTTGCTTCTACTTTGTTTGAATATTTTTTTCCTGAAATGCGCAACATTTAAAGCTATGATGAATGTTAATAAATCAGTAATGGGTCATTACATACGCATAATGTCAAGCAACATTGGTCACGATTTAAAATGGTTTAAAATATTGCCATTATTGCTAAATTATTAGTTCCAACATTCTAACCAACGTTCTAAAGTTACTCTCATACACTGTGTACATAAAGTAAGGAATCAATTCGATTAAAATTCAGGGCATTTTCTTTTATAAAAATGCTCGGACACGTGTATTATTTTTTTAACGCGCATTTTTTGAGATAAAATTCAAATGTACAGGGTGTCCCAAAATTAAGATACGACCCCTAAGTTAAAATTTTCAAATGAGAACCCCCATTTTTTGTTGCATTTATGGATTTTACGTAAAATTCTGAGTATTTTTCATGTAGCATACCTCATGTTGATATTCAGCTGTTTTCGAAGAAATAGCGTTTAAAAAAGTATTGCTACTACTTTATTTCTGGTAAAAGATAACATGGATTCATCGAAACATTGGAATTAATAAGGAAAAATCATTTCATTAAGTAAATAATGATTATTAAAGGTTAAAGTAATTTCTAGAAGTTTCACGTCGATTACATTTGTTTTTGTATTTTTTGAAATCACCAAATTTACTACAATTTCTAATGATTTTTGAATAATTTTTGAAAGTTTCAAGTCGATGACATTTGTTTTTGTATTTTTTTAAGTCATCAAATTTATGTCCCTTTTGCATGAGACTATCTCAAAATTTAATAATTGGATATATGTAAAATTGGGAAAAATGAATATCTATTGATTTTTAAGTAAATTTTAGAAGTCGATATTTACTTTTGTATTTTTTTCAAGTTACCAAATTTATTACAATTTTCACAAATTTATGTTCATTTCGCATGAGATTATCACATAACTCAGTAATTGAATATATGTAAACTCTCACAAAATTAATGTCTAATGATTAAGTAATTTTTTGAAGTTTCAAATCGATGGCATTTGTTTTTGTATTTACTTAAGTCACCGCATTTATTACAATTTTTACAAATTTATGTTCATTTTGTATGAGATTATCTCAAAATTTTGTTGTGGGATATATGAGAACTGGCTAAATTAATGTTTAATGATTTTTAAGTAATTTTTGGAAGTATCAACACGGTGACATTTGTTTTGGTATCATTTTCGAGTCACCAAAAATGTATTACAATTTTCACAATTATGTGTTCATTTCGCATGAAAGTATTAGAAATGGAATATATGCCGACTTTCGCAGAATTAATTTCTATTGTTTTCTTTTAAGTTTCAAGTCAATGATATTTGTTTTTGAATTTTTTTTTCATGTCGCCAAATTTATTTCAATTTTCACAACTTTATTTTCGTACAGGCGAGCGCTTGTGCCGGCTGCACCGCGGCCGTGTGGGTTCGATTCCCATCCCGGGCGGAAGATTTTTCGGAGATCGAGAAGTATTCGCTCGGGTCCGTGGTTGTTGTATATGTCTTACATTATTCATTTATACAAAATAAAAATACAAAAATAATAGCCGTGTGTGACTGAATGGTTAATCCTAAGTAAAAAAAAAAACTTTAATTTCCTTTCGCATGAGAGTATCTCAAAATTTAGTAATATGGTATATGTGGATTTTCACATGTCTGATGATTTGTAAGTGATCTTTATAAGTGTCAAATCGATGACATTTATTTTTGTATTTTTTTTTCAAGACACTAATGAAGATTATCACAACTTTATATTTATTTCGCATGAGACTATTTAAAAAATTAGTAATGGGATATATGTGGACTTTCACAGAAATAATTTCTAATGATTTTTGAGTACTTTTTGAAAGTTTCAAATCGATGCCATTTGTTTTTATATTATTTTCAAGTCACCAAATTTATTACAATTTTCACAACTTTACGCCATGAAATGATCTCAAAATTAAGTAATCATATAGAGCCAAGGAGCCATGGCACTACCTGTAGTTTCAAGCTCAGCAAGAATTTTTAATTTATCCTTAAAACACTTTTTCGTCATTTACTTTGGTCTAGGAAGAAAAATCGTTCGTTATTTCTTCAAAAAAGGAGGGGGGTGGGGTATATTGTATAAATGGCTCTACCATCAACATGTTCCACGAGACGCCACTGGTTATAACAGTTCGTTGTTAAACATGCATTTCTTAATTGCGTTCAAAATTTAGCATTTTTTTACTACTACTAATTATCTTTATTATTTAGTATTACATTATATGTTTACATTTTTATTTACAGCAATATAAATTCTAAAAGGCTATCGACCAGCGGTCTTTCTGCCAACTGCGTTGGTTATGTATTTTATTTATATATTAATGGATGGTTTTGTGTTTAGGATTATGGGGTGGTTGGAAGTTTTATTGAGGACAAATATTGATATAGGGTAAGGTTTGGTGACTTATATTTGGGTGGGATAAGCAAATTTCGGGAGTTACACAGTTGATCAATAATTTTCATATTGTGTTCTTTATTGGCAAATCTTTCTGAGAGAGATTGGATATGCTGTTGAATTGGGTTTACGTTGGTTGTTTCGTACAGAAGATTATTGGATGGATTATGGAGAGGATTCAAGGGATGTCGTAATTTTGTGAGGATTCTGAGTGCGGCACGTTCACCAATTTCTAGGTGATGAAGGGAATTGGAAGGGTTGGGATTAGCAAATAGTACAGCACCGTATTCCAATAGAGGGCGACAAATCATTTTATATATTTTAGTAGCCGTATTGATATTAATGCCTTTGTTTCCGTATGTCAGACTCCTAAAATACGCTGCTCGCGCTTTGATCTTAGATTTTATGGCTAGTGCGTGTTTTTTAAAAGTAAATTTGGCATCGATGGTAATTCCAAGGTAGTTGCAGGATGGTTTGGATGGAACTGCTATGCCGTTGATGGATATGCTGTATGGAATTTGTGGGATTTTATGATATGGGATTAGGAGTTGTGACTTGGTAGGATTGATTTTAATACGCCATCTAGAGAACCATTTTTGTTTGGATTGAAGAAGTATTTGGAGTTGGTCAAGGGTTTTTGGGATGGACGTGGAGTGAGAAACCAGGGCAGTATCATCTGCAAATTGCAACATATAGGACTTGGGGTTAAAGTATTTAGGATTGGGATGGCACATATCATAGCAAAATATATTGTAGAGGATTGGTGATAAAGGAGCATTTTTTTAAAATAAATAAAAAATAGAAATTGTTTAAAAAATTCTGAAATAATTCTACACAGCTCCCACATTATTATATTTTGAGAATAAAATCAACTTCTTAAACTCCAACATTTTTTTAATGGGTTATAACTGTTCATAGTTAAACATGCATTTTTTAATTGCGTTCAAAATTGAGCATTTTCTAAAATAAATGAAAAATATTAAAAATTGTTTAAAAATTCGGAAATAATTTAATACAACTCGTTAATTATCATATTTTGAGAATATAGTCAACTTCTTAAATTCCAATAATTTTTTAATGGGTTATAACTGTTCGTAGTTAAACATGCATTTTTAAATGCGTTCAAAATTGAGCGTTTTCTAAAATAAATAAAAAATAGTATAAATTGTTTAAAAAATTCTGAAATAATTCTACTCAACTCCCACATTATTATATTTTAAGAATATAATCAACTTCTTAAATTTCAACATTTTTTTAATGTGTAATAACTGTTCGTTGTTAAACATGCATTATTACTTGCTTTCAAAATCGAGTATTTTTAAAACAAATTAAAAATAGTAGAACTTGTTTAAAAATTCTGAAATAATTCTACACAACTCCGAAATCATTATATTTTAAGAATACATTCAACTTCTTAAGATCCATTTTACATCTTATCTCGACCTCTGTGTTAAAATGCGACCAGTTTTTAATCTGCCCCGGGCGATTGAAAATTATCAAAATATTCGTTTTTTTTTCTCCCCTCGAAACGACATAATTCTTATCACCAATCCACGGCTCACCTGTTGATATCAATTCAGTTTGTTGATCGCGGCCGCGGAAGACGTTTGTTCTGGTTCGGAATTTGGATTTTTCGATTTAGTGCCCGCTGTGTTGTGATACATCTTCAGGATTTGTGTGTGTTGGCATTTGTGTTTTCCACTCCATTCCGCCCCAACAATACGTGAGGGAAGCAAAGAATCATCATTTAGGTTACATCTTAACCGCCAAAACGCCTCGAAAGGATTTTACTTTTTCGTAAGTTTTGATTTTCTTGTATTTCTTGTATTGCTTCAATGGCTTTAGACAATTTCAAGTGTCTGGCAATTGCGTTTAAAATTGAGCATTTTCTAAAATAAATAAAAAATAGTGGAAATTGTTTAAAAATTCTGAAATAATTCTATACAACTCCCAAATTATTATATTTTAAGAATATAATCAACTTTCTAAATTTCAATAATTTGTTAATGTGTTATAACTGTTCGTTGTTAAACATGCATTTTTTAATTGCGTTCAAAATTGAGCATTTTCTAAAATATATACAAATGGTAGAATTTTTTTAAAAATTCAGAAATAATTCTATACAACTCAAAAATAATTAGATTTTAAGAATATAAGCAACTTCTTAAATTCCAATAATTTTATTAATGGGTTATAACCAGGGGTGACTCGTTATATAGAGCCAAGTAGTTTCAAGCTCAGCAATAATGTTCAATTATTTCGTAAAATACATTTTCGCCAGTTACTTTGGTCTAGGAAGATTAATCGTACTTTCTTTCTTAAAAAAAAAAGCGGGAAGGGGGTATATTGTATAAGTGGCTCTACCATCAACATGTTCCACGAGCCGCCACTGATGGTATGCTTTCTACGACTTAATTTTGAGTCATTTTGAAAATTTTAAATCGGTAGCATTTTTTACTTTCTCCGTTACGAAGTACGAAAAAGTATTGTGATCGTGATTTTGGGGTCCCTAGATGCTATTTCAATAATTTCTGGAAAAAAAAACATGAAAAATAACACAAAAACATTTAAACAAATATAGAAGACAACAAAGAAATTAACATCTTTTGCTTGAAAATATTTTTCATAAAATCATTTTGAATCTAGAAAAAAATGTATTATTATTGTTTTATTTTTAGTTTATAATTATGAAACGATAATAGTTAGAGCAAATTCATGTTAATAATAATGAACAACTTATAAAGAATAATTTTTTTTTGAAATCGCTTTAGTTTTTGAGTTTTTGAATTTGCAGTAAAATTTTTCCATCTTTCATAATTTTGACGTTTTAAATGTCAGTTTCATCCGAGTCTACGAAACGTTTGACGTACATTTAAAATACTATTTAAATTGAAAATAAACCGTGAAATCGTAAATATAAATGATATTTTCTACGTAACATTATCACCATCCACATCACCTGAACTGATTTTTTTTAGTTTTCATTTTTTTTGCTAATATTCCTGAATCGATTCCAATAAAATTATAGGAGTATGTAGGCAACCATAAAAGGTACCCAAATAAGCAATAAAATACACAGCATGTAATTTAAAAATATATATCATGACGTCACGCTTTATTAGGACACCCTGTATAATCAAAAATATTTTCCTGAAATGCATCATAGGATACTAATATATTCTACAAAATATTGAAATCCTAACTTAAGTAGTAACTGAGCTATAGAAGACGGGAGGTGAGATGCAGGCCCCTGTATATTCTTCCAGTAACTAAAATTATTACTATTTTTAACAACTTTACGCTCTCAACATACGAAATTATCCAAAATTCTAGCGATAAGGTATTTGTTACCTTTCATACTAACAATTGAGAATGTTTTTTTAAAAGATTAGATGGATAGTATTTGTTTTGATATTTTTCTCGACTCTAAAACTACTACTTTTTTTACAACATAAAACTTTAATTATATGAAATTATTGCAAAATCTAGTGATGGTGTGAACTCTCGTGGAATAATTCTCGAATGTATTTTTAGTGACTTTATGAAGTGTTTGAAGTTTATGGCATTTGTTTTTATCTTTTTCGAGTTACTAAAATTATTAAATTATTTTTTATAACTTTACACAATATGTTTTTAAAATCTAGCCATGTGTCCCTTAATAGAATCAATTTCTAATGATTTTAAAGCAATTCTGAAAGTTTTAAGTCGATGGCAATTATTTTTGTCATCAAAATTATTAGTATTTTCTACAACTGTATGCTCAGATCACATAAAATCAGCGGCGGCTCGTGGATTTCCGTAGGTGAGGCAAAGACAAAGATGTCGCTCGTGCTGTACTACTTGCTCTAATGAAGGAAGCAAATATTCCGTTGCTTTTTCGGTCAAATTTTCTTCCGTTGCCTCACCGCCGAACATCCACGAGCCGCCGCTGCATAAAATGTTTACAAAATCTGGTGATATTTACGTGATCTTTCACACAATCAATTTAAAAATCATTTATTTTTAGTAATTTTGGAAAGTTTTAGGCGGATGGTACTTGTTTTTTCTAGTCACCAGTTTGATTACCATTTTTTTTTAGAATGTAACGGTCTGATCAAATGAAGTTATCCTAAAATCTAGTGCCCGAATTTGTGCAGCTTTTCGTTAATGTATTTTAAGTGATTTTGAAAAGTTTCAAATGGATCGTTTTATATTTTTAAATTCACAAGGTTTTTATTACAATTTTTGCAACTTCATGCAAATAAATAAATAAATAAATGAAATTATCAAAAAATTAATGATTATTTGTATCTGGCTTTTAACAGAGTCGATTTCGTGCGATTTTGGAGTGACCGATATTATTGCTATTTTCTACAGCTTTGCTCTCCAACGTCATGAAATGATCTCAAAATTTAGGGATCGAATGTGTAATAATCAAAATTATGATTCGTATGTGGTATCTGTCAATGGTTGACAGTCTCATGCATCATGCATTGTATTTTTTTTTAATTCCTGCGTCGTCGACATTGTTTGTTCAATCGATCACGAGATAACTAGATGCCTTTTGTTGTATGTAAATTTTCGAATTTCGCTTCTCATTAATATTGATATTCATTATTATGCAAATAATTAGTCGGATTTGATCTCTCTTTTGGGCCTCGGGAGGAAAAGGTAATCGATTTCTTGGCACGAGCCGTTTGCTTTTGCTTTGTCCTCCAGGTAAATATTAAGACATTGTTTGTTGGATTTATTGGAGTTGGTATAGTAATTAAGGTGTGCCAAGTGTCGACAGGAGGATAGAGAAAAATGTATAGGAAGGGATAGTCAAACATCAAAAATTTTAATTAGAATACAAAATTTACAAACTATTGTTTCATTTATTTAATGCTTTAATTTGATAAAATTTATGCTAAGAAAATAATCGTATTAACGATGTTATATGTTACTATATTATAATTAATCAATTATATATACTGGTTTGAATGAAAAATGCAACACCAATAATTTATGGTCAGATTTTAATGAAAATTTCACAGAAGTTATGTTTGAATGTCTCAAGTAAACGATCAAAATTTCAGTTGAAAAACTTACTTACACAAGGTCCTCCGGTCCTCCTCGGTCCTCCGTTGTTTCTAATGCACTCATTCACGCGGTTCGGCATGCTTTGAATGAGGTGATCAATATCTTCTTGGGGTAGCTCATCCCAAGCTTCCTGAATCCGCAAACGAAGTTCGTCCAAAGTGTCTGGGGCACGGGGTAAATTTCCTAGTCTGACGCCTATCATATCCCAAACATGTTCGATGAGCGAAAGGTCTGGTGAACGAGAAGGCCATGGAAGCACTACAACGTTAGCTTCTTCTAAACACTCTATTGTTACCCTTGCTGTATGTGGGCGAGCATTATCTTGCTGAAAGATAGGGTTTTGCAACCCTTATAAGTACGGCAGTGCAACGGGCTCCAGCGCCAAGCATTTAGGGTGCCAGGAATAAAAACTGGAGGGGACCTACCACCATACGTGATGGCACCCCAAATCATCACCCCCTGCGTGAGAGCAGTATGCTCGAAGTCCATATTTCTGCGTTCCCCGCGGAAACGTCTGACACGTCTACGTCCATCGTTGGCCCACAAACAAAATCTGGATTCGTTAGTGAACACAATTTGTTGCCATTCTTGTCTCCAATTCACCCGTTCTCTACACCATTCCAACCTAGAAGCTCTATGACGTGGAGTCAGGGGAAGGCAACAAAAAGGACGATAACTACGCATTCCAAAACTCCGTATTCGATGATATATCGATGCCATTGAGATTCTAACATTTAATGTATCCCTCCAAGTGTTTCCAATGGCCCGCGTAGTGGACAATCTTTCTCTTATCGCCAAAAGTCTCAATCTGCGTTCTTCGCGGTCTGTCGTTCTTCGCTGTGGTCCAGATCCTCTCCGACGTCCATGAAAACCTTCCTCAGACCATTTTCGCCAGCACCTTATTACTGTGGTTCTATTGGCAATTTCTCTAAACGAAAGACCACCCTCTCTCATGCCAATAATACGACCCCTCTTGAAATCACTTGTTTGTACAAAATTTCGACGGTTACGAACTCTGGGCATTTTAAATGATGTTCTTCGCACTATTATCACGAGAAAACTAATCCAAATTGTTCCATGTTTATAAAAACACCATTTGATATTGCTATTTTTCGTATATAAAATCATCCTAAAAAGAGGTTTGATGAAGGAGTTTTTTATTGAAATTTTAATGAGTTACTTTTTATACCGAGAGCCATCAATTGTAGAAAAATTGAATAAATTCCGACAAAGAAATTAGACAAAATTAGAAAAACTTGAAAATAGTCTTATTGATCGTTAAAGGAAAATCTGTGAAGTTATATCAAAAAAATTAAATTCCTAAGGCATTACAATAAGCTTTTACCGAGTACAATGAATAAAAATCTGACATGTAAACAATCACGATCATAGTGAAAACGAGTCTATAAATAGAGATTATTCGAATTATGAAAAGGCGAGCCCTTGACAGACAAGTCAGAGCCCGAGTGAAATGTGTAACACAAACACAAGAGCTAATAGATCACCGTGCTACACCTTCACGCCCACGCCAAACCGCAATTTCTTGAATAGTAATTATCGTTAGTGTGTGACCTTAGTCGGCGAGGTAAAAATTATAAACAATTATGGAAATTCTGCAAGGTTGCCGCATCTTCGATTATTACCATCGGGACGGTAATAATAATAAAACTGCGCCGTGTCCTATTGGATTCTGAGGTGGAATGTTGAAAGCGTTTTCAGCCTCCGGGGTTTCGATGCGAGGACACGAGGAAAATACTGACATTTTGAATGAATGTGGAATACAGAAAACATGATTGCTTAGTTATAGGAAATGCGTTTTGCTACTGGTTGAAAATTAATTATTAATTATTTTACTGTTTTTTTTTGTTGCTATTCTTTTAACAAGCTGAAGCCTAATTACAAATGAATATCGATGCTTCAACGTAAACCAAAAATTAACATTAAGAAATGAGAAATACACTTGACAAAGAATCGCAGAATAAGTAAAATTCTACATGACGTAAAATTATTAATAAATTCAGTTTTATTATTAAAGAAAATACCAACTCCATATTATACTTTGGGATACTCTTTGATTATCATAGGCAAAGGTGAACATAGTGGTACATGGTGTGCTCTAAATAAATGTTTTTTAGTCTGGATAAATGGCTTGTCCGATTTGTTCTAGATAGATTTATTCTTTTCCAGACTTGTTTCAAAATATCCAAAAGTAAGTATTGGTAAACAAAATCACTTGCGTTATAAAGACTACGATCAAGTAATATATTTACTATATTTAGCAATATTTACCTTTTAGTAAACTATATTTGTCCAAGTAATGGATAAGTCAACAGTTCGTAGTTTACTATCAGTATGAAGAGAAAGATAGTGCAATGGGTAAAGCCTACTATATTTACGAGTATGAATGATGCGGATTACAGATGATTCCACATTCACCCTTCCTCGCATTCTTTATACGACGGATTCTCAATGTGAGTCGTGAAAATTCCCCTGAAAAGAGTTTATAAAAGATTTTTACAATGTATAGATTTTAAAAGTATTCTAGGGAACGGAAGCAAAGTTTTTGAGGTTCTTAAATATAAGCAGCCAAGTTTAAGGAAGACAAACGACATTCTAATAAACAATATATTTTCCCGTGCCTCCAGAAGTGGCCATTTCTTCTGTCGGCCCGGAAAACCTTCATTTTCGCGGCTACGAACACAAATAACTATTTTATCCTACACAATGCCAAAGTTCGATTTTCCCGGCTGCATTGGGACGCGAAAATAAGCATTTGCGCGGCGAGCCTAGAAAAATTAAAGAAAAATCGGCTAGCCTGGAAAAACAGGTTCACACAGGCTGGCACCAGAGGGCACATTTGTATATCTATCATTGCGACTGCCATACTTCAAATTTCAGTTTCATAATAAAAATAAGCATGGACAAGAGTAGTACACCTGGTTTATTACCAAGCGAAAAAAGTGACGAATCTGACTACGGATTTACTACCCCCAATAAATTAGTAGAAAGGCCAAAAGGGTAACACTAAATTTATTACCTGAGCTGATATATTAACCCTTAAAAGACATGGTGGCTGGAAGTCCAACAGTATAGCAGAAGGCTACATAGAAGATTATTTGGAGAATAAAATTACAGCAGCTAAACAAATATTGGGGCCAAAGGCCACTATCAAACGGTCGGAAAATAACATGATTTCAAACCATCACCCATCGACATCAGGTACTACCAACTCCACTGAAACACCTTCCAATAATTCAAATGATAACGTTAATATAGAAACGTCATTAATTGACATAGTTTCTTCAGAACAATGTAAATTATCAAATATATCGAAACACGGGATTTATTTGGTAAATTGCAGTATTAATAATCCTATTTTTAATATTACAAACAATTCATTTTTATTTTACGTTATCTATCTAACATTATTAAATCAAGTTCACATTTTTTTCTCCTCTTTGGTTAACTTATGTGTTATTATTTGATGTGTATGATAAAAACCATTGTGTGCTCCACGCCGCGAAAATGGTTTCCCGGGCCTCCAGAAGTGGCCATTTCTTCTGTCGGCCCGGCAAACCTTCATTTTCGCGAATTATTCATACACGAATAACTATTAACAGAAAGTAGATTACAACTATTAGGCTTTAATAAACTAGTTAGTAGCAGATGATATTGGCCATTCTAGCAACTACTTGTATGTGTAAAATAATCTAGGTCTCCCCGAAATAACATCATTCGCTCGGGAAATTTGAACCAAAAAGGAATTCGTTTTACACTGTGAGACATTGCACTTTCTAGAACCATATGACGGTGAACACGTTTGAAACATAAATATGTACAAATTTACTAGCAATTAAAGAGAGCGAGGTAAAACGATTTTGAGTAATTTTGAAAAAAGATTATTTTATATTTAAAGTAATTTTCAAGTTAGTCTGTACGTAGAAATCTCGATCCTAAAACAATGTTATTTCAATAGTAGTACTATTAATAACATCCAAATTTCTTTTGTATCATTTAATATTCGGCGTAGCATTAGTCGGGAAAAATATTTTAATAAGTCATTTAATAATAGCTTTAGTAAGACTTAATTTTGCAGAGTTACGAACAGGTTGAATATTCATATGCTTCTGCAAGAAATGAGGATTTTCAATTTTAATTTTATATTAATTTACCGACTGAAGAATGCGCCCTGAAATTAAAATAATCAATGTTGGAAAGTGATTATCTAGAAAGCTATTTATAAATTGTTTAAAAATTTTAATTATCCTTCTGTTAAAGAACAGTGAGATCAGAAAGTCGAAAATAGTTGGCAGCACATTTTCTGAAAATCCCTATAATAATTTAAGTAATGTGATATTGGCTGCCTGAATTATTTTGGTGCAGTGCAGTGTACATTTTGTTAATTTTTACATCTTGCGATTTGTTAAGGTTACTTATTTTAAAAATAGTTTTATGTGTTTTATCTGCTGATTTTACCTATTTTAAACATTAGCAGTTATTTCTAGAACTGCACATCACTATTAATAATACATTTAGGATTTATAATCTAGTTGTTTTATTTAAATTTCAGGATTTTCCATGCCAAAATTCCCATTCTTAGTAACGCCACTGAACTTCTGTTAGTTAGGTTATGCCAACTATTTTCGACATTTTGATCTCATGATATAATTGAACTTGACTAATTTTGAGCATTTGCAAATTTTTAACAGTTTTTAAATTTTTTAAATCATGAACAAATAAATAAATAAATGAACAAAATTTTATTTTGATTTTTTTTCTGTGCAGCATTGCCAAAGGCCGTACCTATCGGTACAATTAAGAACATTTTGGATACCTCACCTGAAACATTCCCATTTCACGAAAATCATAGACGACTACATGAACAAAATTTTATTTTTTCGACATCGAACAGACATTTTTAAAATATTTTATCATAGTAGCATTGCCTAGGGCAGTACTCATTAGTACAATTAAAACATTTTGGAGACTTTACCTTAAACATCCCTTTTTCACGAAAATCATAGACGACTACATGAACAAAATTTTATTTTTTTTGACATTTGGCGCAGACATTTTTGAAATATTTTATCATTGTAATATTTCTAAGGGCCGTACCCATCGGTACAATTAAAAACATTTTGGATACCTCACCTGAAACATCCCCATTTCACGAAAAATATAAAAGACTACATAAACAAAATTTTATTTCTTGGACATCGAGCAGACATTTTTAAAACATTTTATCATGGTAGCATTGCCAAAGGCCGTGCCCATCAGTACAATTAAAAATATTTTGGAGACCTCACCTGAAACATCCCAATTTTACGAAAAATATAGAAGACTACATGAACAAAATTTTATGTTTTAGACATCGATCAGACATTTTAAAAATATTCTTTCTTGGTAGCATTGTCAAAGACCGTACCCATCAGTACAATTAAAAACATATTGGAGACCTCACCTGAAACATCCCCATTTCACGCCCATGCGTGTTTTCGGAATTACAATTAAAGCGGTTTGGGGGTCATTATCTCACAATCTTAGAAAATACGCGACATCGGAATTACAATAAACGCAGTTTGGGGACGGTTATCTTGAAATCTAGTAAAGGGTGTTTGCAGTTTTTTTATTATTTCTAAATTTGAGCAATTTAAAAAAAACAACTTTATAACAATTGTTTTTTATATATTTTTGTCTATTAGAGAATATGCGAAATCGAAATTACAATAAACGCAATTTAGGGCTGATTATATCGAAATATAGTCAAAGGTGACTACAGTTTATTAGTTCATTATTCCTAAAGTAGAATATAATTTAAGTAATTTAAAAAAAACAAGTTTCTAACAATTGTTTTTAATATTTTTTTATCAAGTAGAGAATACGCTACATCGGAATTACAATAAACGCGGTTTGGGGGTGATTATCTCGAAATCTTGTAAAGGGTGTTTACAGTTTTTTTCATTATAGATTTTTTTTTTATATTTTTTTATCAATTAGAGAATACGCGAAATCGGAATTACACACTGGTGGAAAAAAAATTAAACACTTAAAATTCGTGAAACCGCCATTTTCAAACCGCCATAACTTGGCGTATTTTCAAACGATTTTGATGAATCTTTGAGGGCAAAAAACCGTGAAGTGTCCTCTTTAAAGTCATGCATGCGAACTTAAGCATAACCCCTTCCGCCCCCCTCTAGAAACCATTTCCAACTTTGGCGATGTCTACGGTGTTGGAAAAATTTTGTCGACTCGATCCACCATAATGGCATTAAAATTTGATCAATTCCCTATGCAGAACTCAAAGAACGAAGTTTCTACGACAATTTGGCACCAAGTTATGGGTGTTTGAAAAAAGTGCATTTTGCGTTTTTTCGCACGTAACTCAGTGAATTTTTAACCAAATTTGATGATTACTTCGGGAAAATATCCAATTTTGGCTCTTCTTTAAGGGGGTAAACTCAGATTGGAATTATACCTTTTCAAACCCTTCAACCCACGAACAAAAACTAGCGCTTTTTCGGACAAAAAAAACGTTCAATTTTGGCAACGTGTACCGAGTTGGAAAACATGTGTCGACTCGATCCACCAAAAGGGCATTGAAATGTGTTCAATTACCTGGGCAGGACTCAAATAACGAAGTTCCTACGAGATTTGACACAAAGCTATGGATGTTTGAAAAAAGCGAATTTTGTGGTTTTTTGACTCATAAGTCCGAAGTTTTTCAACGAAATTGTTTTCGTTTTCATGAATGAAATCTTCTTAGCATGTTCTTTGAAGTATGCACGAAAATTCATTGTTTGCGCGAAATCATGAATATCGCATTTGTACCTTGCATTTTATACCTTAACAAAAAACTTTATTTTAGGTAAAAAAGGCTCACTTTGACAAAAGACAAAAATGTGGGCCTAAATCACCACCATTCGTCCAATAAAAACAAACCAATTACACTGACGGAAAAATAAAACACCTGAGAGTTGTAAAAATTTAGGTATTTTTAAAATGGGCATAACTCTGCTTCTATCCAACCGATTTCGACGATCTTTTGAGAAATAAAAAAAAATGTGTCCTCTTTGAGATGGTTTATCCCCCACTCAAAAAGGAGGCTCTACGCCCCTCCAAACGAAAAAATAAAAAGACCACAAAATGCACTTTTTTCAAACACCCATAACTTTGTGCCAAATCGTCGTAGGAACTTCGTTATTTGAATCCTGCACAGGTAATTGAACATATTTCAATGCCCTTTTGGTGGATCGAGTCGACACATTTTTTTCAACTCGGTACACGTTGCCAAAGTTGGACGTTTTCTTGCCCAAAAACGTGTTTTTTGTTCTGGAGTTGAAGGGTTCGAAAAGGGATCATTCCAATCTGAGTTTATTCCCTTAAAGTAGAGCCAAAATGGGATTATTCCCGAAAGAATCATGAAAGCTGAAAAGTCACTAAGTTATGTGCGAAAAACCTCAAAATGCACTTTTTTAAACACCCATAACTTGGTGCCAAATCGTCGTAGGAACTTCGTTCTTTGAGTCCTGCATAGGGACTTGATCAAATCTTAATGCCTTTATGGTGGATCGAGTCGAAAAAATTTTCCAACTTCGTATGCATCGTCAAAGTTGGACATGGTTTCCTGAAAAAACTTTTCTTTTTCACAGGGGTGCTAGAGGGTGTGGAAGGGGTTACACTTAAGTTCGCATGCATGATTTTAAAGAAGAGACTTCAAAGTTTTTCGCCCTCAAAGATTCATCAAAATCGATTGAAAATACGCCGAATTATGGCGGTTTGAAAATGGTCAAAATTTCACGAATTTCAAGTGTTCCATTTTTTTTTCCTTCAGAATATAAACGCAGTTTGGGGGTAATTATCTTCAAATCTAGAAATGGGTGCTTGCAGGTTTTTTATAATTCCTTAAGTAGAATACAATTTAAGTAATTTAAGATTTTTTAAGTTTTTGACAATTATTTTTTAATTTTTTTTAATCAATTTTAGAATTCGCGGCATCGGAATTACAATAAACGCAGTTTTTGGGTGATTATCTCGAAATCTAGTAAAGAGTGTTTACAGTTTTTGATTATTCCTGAAGTAGAATACAATTGAAGTAATTTAAAAACATTTCAAGTTTCTAGCAATTGTTCTTTTCTATATTTTTTATCAATTGAAGAATGCGCGACACCGTAATTGCAATAAACGCAGTTTGTGGGTAATTATCTTGAAATATAGTAAAATAAAACTTAAAATTATTGAAGTAGTAGAAAATTGGAGTTTTTTTTTTAATTTTGAGGTCAATCCATGACCTCTAAATATTATTTTAAAAATAAAAAATTTCGCAGTACGTTATGTAATAATAATAATAATAATTTTATTTCCAACAAGTCAATAACTTTATAATGGAAACATCATATGTATGTTACAGAATATATGCAATGTGTACAGTTAAACATAGAAATATAAATGCACTAGTACTATACAGTATGTTTTTTTTTTATCGCGGGCCATAGGATTTTACATGCTAAAAATTATACCTTATGTTAATGTATATTTTATCATAAAATTTGGAAGGAAATTTTAATTAGTAATAAATCAATTATTATTATTTTTCTACATGATGCGCTGCATTAGAATAACTTAAACATGTTTTATTCCATTAAAAATGAAATTATTTGATATAAATAACTGAGCAAGAATAATCAAAGTACCTTAAATTTACGAAATGTCAGATTGATAAGTGAGGCAAGTAATCAAACGGACTTTATTCTTGAAAATGTCCATTTATACTATTGAATAACGGGTGGAATTTGTAACGGCATTTATAAGAGGTTTATTCATCAGGAAAATAGTTATATTTTTCTACAAGAAGTCAGGGAATTTTTATTTTAGGGAAATTTTTAGTTGACAACTTTTCTGCAGCGTATCTCGATCGTTCGGTTCCGAGCAAAAGCACTTTTTAATGAAATCGAACATGTTTAAATGATTCTAATTAAGCGCATCATGTAGAAAAATAATTGATTTATATTATCAACTAAAATTTGCTTCAAAATTATATGATAAAATATACATTTACACGAGATATAATTTTTAGCATGTAAAATCCTATGGCCCACGATAAAAAAAACATACGGTATAAATAATAAGCAAAAAATAAATAAAGAGCAAAACAATTAAATAAAATTAAAAACAATTAAAATAATAATAGCTCTACAATAATAATAACAAAAAATAAATTATAAATAAATAAATTATCCAAGCACAGAACAATCCAACACATTTAGTTCAAAACGCCTAAACACACCATTTAAGCAATTGGAACCAAATTAACACATGAGACATAAAACTTTTAAACATTTGTGTTTTATTATTATGTATTGTCATTTATTTGATTTTATGTTATATTGTTTGTATATATTCATGAGTATTTGTTCCCTTTTTAAGGGTCAAGTGGTAGAGAAACCTTAATGGTTAAATTTCGCTCGTTCTTTTATATTCACATGGACAATAAAGACGATTATTATTATTATTAAATATTTTTAAGAGTGACGAACGAAATGACTACTTTGATAACGAGTTGTAACATCAGTAACTGAAACTTGTTTTTTATATTTTGTTAATGGTTGTTTTTGGAGGTTGTAATACATCGTAAATATGAGTAATTGACAACTGTTTATTAGTCGTATCAAAATGGTTAATAATTACATTAATAATTTGATGAGCGTAACAGATAAGTGTAAACAGAACTAAAGCTGATTTTTAAGTGAATACAAAAATGATGTGCAGATCGTTCGATGGTGCGGATGGCCAGCTAGCAAGATACATTAATTGTCAATGTTTAAAGTTGATAACTGAATCAACAAGTTGCAAGTTTAGAATGTAATAATTTACTATTGCCATGAACATTGTTCTTGGCGTCTTGGAGGCGACAGGAATTATTTACTTACTTTACCCCTTTAACCACTAGCCCACCATGCCTCCTTGACCATCTTTGATTTCAATAATTTATTCCATTATTTACCCAAAGTAAATAGAATTACGAAACCCAACAAATTCATTAGAAGTCCTGCATGGCTATGAACTGCAAAAAACTTTATAGTAAATTTCTTAATTTATTGGGCATTATCTATCTGTAAATAACACCCCTCAAGTATGCAGTTAAATCGTAAAAACATTCAGTACATGTACAATCCTCAGATATATCTCTGCGCCCAAACTCCTTATCTCGTCGGAATAACTTACGACCCGCACGTATTTTATTATTAAGATTAAGGAATTATAATTTTTGGCCGTGCAGATCGTATCTTATTGTGAACGTACAATGGCACCAAAGGACACACCTTTGAAATCGTCCCCACAAAAACCCGTTATCGGCTTGAGTCCGCCTCGACAAAAGAAAGAAATGTTATTCGGGACGGAGAACATTATGGTCCTTGCATACATTTGCAAATATTTAACAGGTATTAGTTTCGCCTGCGAGTTTTATTTCCTGCGACTGCCAAAGTCAAATAATATTCGATTGATGAGGTAAAACTCCGTTATAAACTTTATAATAATACAGGAATGGTATAATTTCACATGTATTTGTAGGGACACTGATGCAATTGTTTTACCAGCCAGTCAACATTGTTCATCTCTGTGATGAATCCACTGTGTGGTAAAACAATTTTAGCTCTACAAATATAAGAGAAATTCTAACATTCGTGTTTTATTGTAAGTCAAATAACCGTGATCCCTGTTTTCTTTTAAATTGGCCTAGATAGTATCTTTAGGCAAACGAGATAAAAGATATGTTATCAATCTTTCGAAATCATCTCCATCATGGATTAGATCTCCTTGTAGCGGCACCTCAACAGGGGTCCCAAAAATTCCCAAACTTTAAATACACTTGCAACTAATAATGCATGGAAAACTCCATCTAAAATCCATTTTACACCATACAAGAAACGATGTAAAAAATTAGTTTCAAATCTATGTGTTTGTGCCCTTTAGTGGGCGATTCACCTCAATTGTGGTACCTAAAACTTTCTTGCCGAATTTGAAATACCCTTGCATGCATGCAAACCTTCATCAAAAGCCTTTTGCGACCATAGTAATTTGGCCAGAGCGGCGGGATCAAGGGGTACAATTTGCGGGTTGTTTACTACCGACGATTAGGGATTCTATTCTCTACGTAATCGTGTAGAAATTGTAATTTATGACCATATTCGAACCTTTTCTACCTGCTAGAGACGAGGTCTGGACAAGCTTCCAAAAAGATATGCCAGATGTTCCCATTCTTCACCCCTAGTACCTGCGTTCGACCTTCCCTTTAAATTTTAATAGGAATTCGTTTAAATGAATGCAACACAACTCAATATCCGTTCCAAACTAACGTACCCTGAATAAAGCTAACTCATATTTAATACATTACAGGTACTTTTTCAATCTAAACGGCAATTATTAATTTTTACTTTTAAGTGAAACATGGATCAATGAAATTATATTTATGTTCATTTCAGTATTTTTGTGAATTTTTTTTCTCCAGTTAGATATAAACTACTAGCCTTATATAGAGCAAGAACACTAACTAGACCCGAACTTTACAAAAAATAAAGATTTTCAAATTTCAAATAATTATAAATTTGTCAGGGTTCTTGCTCTATATAAAGCTAGTAGTTTATGATATCTAGCTAGAGAAAAAAATACACTGTGATAAATTTTGGTTGTTATTTTTGGGTCTAAAGTGGATTTTCTAAATATTCAATACCAAACTTCCATTTTACTGGTTATTTTTAAATTTTGGATCTTTTGAGTAATAAACATTGTTGTAAAGGAGACTTTTCTGAAAACAATCATGTCAATTGCAATGTTGTAACTTAACATAGTGCAGAGATATTCAAATTAACGCTAATGAAAATGAATTAACTTGAAAACACGTCGTGCGCTTACAAATATAGTAACGGTGCAAGGTATTTTTTTTTAACTTTTAAACTCAATTATAGGGTAATCGCATATAAAAAAATCAAAATATTTAAAAATGGTCACGCAACGAACTTAATTTTTATTCACTTGGATTGACCCAGTTGAGAATGTCGCCAGTCTGTTTCTAGCTTAGAAATGTCAATTGTTTTCCAGTATGTCTACTATATCTAAGTGGTCAATTTGAAGTCAATTGTACGAGTGATAATGTTTTTAGAAATTTTAAAATCCTTAGATGCAAATTTCGCTTTCTCTAATTCAAGTTTCGAATGTCTCCATTTTGTTTCTAACTTAAAAATATGAATTGTTTTCTAGAATGTCAAAAATGCATTATTTTTTAATTAGTTTTAGAAATTTTTAAGAAAATTCCACGATTGATAATGTTTTTACTATATTTATAATCCCCAGATGTAAATTTCGCTTTCTCGAATTCAAGCTTCAAAAGTCGCAGTTTTATTTCTAGCTAAATTTTTTATCAATTGTTTCCTAATGTATTAAAAATGTATCATTACTAAGTAGTTTTGGAAATTTTGTAAATAATTCCAAAAGCGATAATTTTGTTAGCATTTATTGTTTATGGTGGAGGCTTCTACTTTGTTATACATGTTGTAAATATAATAAAAACACTTTTACTTTATGTTTTGATAATGGCAAGTTCAGTTGCCGAAACTATAGTCAACAATAAAAATCCGTGTTATACCAACAAAGTAAAAGTGTTTTTATTATATTTTTATAATTTTCTTTATTTGAAGATGTAAATTTCGCTTCCGCATATTCAAGTTTCGACTGTCGCCATATTGTTTATAGCTTAAAAATATCAAAATAATTATCTAGTATGTAAAAAATGAATTATTTCTAAGCAGTTTTGGAAATTTTGAAGATAATTCCACGAGTAATAAAGCTTGTAGAATTATTCTAATCCCAACATGCAAATTTTTCTTATTCGAATTAATAATAATATTAATACTTTTATTAGCGGGACATCGCCCTTGAAAAATACAAAATAACTGAAATATACATTTCTAAGAAATAAAGTAATCTTAATCTTTTTGAAAATGTATTTTTTTCAATAACGAACACTCGAGTGCAAAAAATTAAAAATTAATATAAAACAGAAGGATAAAATCCTACAAAAATTCAGATTACTTCACAAGCCGTCGATCTTTTATTTTGGTTTTTGAATGTGCAGCAATTTTCAGTCGAGTTATGAATTTCTGAAAATGTATTTTCTTCAATGTCGAACTCTCGAGCGCAAAAATTAAAAATTAATATGAATCGTGGGAAAAAATTCTACAAAAATTCAAATCACTCTACACAACGTTGACCTTTCAAAATAATGTTGGTTTTTGAATATGCAGTAATTTTTAGTCGAGTTATGAATTTTTGAAAAAGTATTTTTTTCAATGTCGCAATTTCGAATGCAACATTAATATGAAAAATAACTGCATAAAAAATATTACAAAAATTCAATTCACTTCACAAGACGTCGATCTTTCAAAATAATTTTGGCTTTTGAATCTGCAGCAATTTTTAGACGAGTTACGAATTTTTGAAAATGTATTTTTATGAATGTCAACAGTCATAAATTTATTTTGATTATAATAATAATAACGAATATTTAATTTTCAAATTATATTTTGCAATCAAAAGAAGTTAATAAGTACATCCAGCTGTGTTGACATTTTTGACATTCTTGTTTTTAATAAAACCAACTATGAATTATTTGTTTTGAATACGGTGTTTATTTTTAGTTTTTTTAATTCTTTGTAAACTTTATTGCTTTAAATGTTATGACGTCATAATTGTTATTTTTTTTTCTATTCTCATAGAATAGAAAAAAATACTAATTTTTTCTGTTTTTTATAAACTAGTTTGTTAATTACATTTTTATAATAACCCTTGTTTATTCTGAGATAAGTTACCATCATTTTGCGATTTAAACGTAAATTTTCAGTACGACATTGCGTTACATTATTAATTAAAATAGTAATCATGAATGAGTAACGGTCTATAAACACATATTGACATTATAAATTAGGTCGCGGCATTTTTCCAACAGACAAGCACGTGTTCGCTCTCCCGCCCGCAATTTATAATAATTACACGTGTTTACAAAATACTTCAAAGTGCATATTTATCATTCTGAATCCGTATCACCGCCTACAATCACTTCATATCTAAAGCCGGTCCCACATGTATCGAGAGTACATCCGAGTGAACGCAAATAGTGGGGAACCACTTTATTACTCACCCTTTTCCCCCAAATTGTAATAGGGAAATTTTCAAGATTACTCAAATTTAATTCAGCTTCACGAATAATAAAAAAAACACCCTTTTACTTCATTGTAATTCCGATGCCGTACATTCTCCAATTGATTTAACAAATTATAGAAACAAGTGTCATGAACTTATCCATGATAACTCAACATCAATATTTACTTGACGAATAATTAAAAATCTGTAAATACCCATCTACTAGATTTCGAAGTAATCACCCCCTAACTGTTTATATTGACGCGCATCCTCCAATTGATAAAAGAAAAATACAAAGACAACTGACTGGATCTTGAACATTTCTTAGATCGCTTAAAATCAATTCTATAGACCTATTCATGAATAAGGGCGGTTTACGAACTAAGTTCGAAACATTCAAATAATATTGGTATCCTTTTCTACTACCTGATAACCGAGCGGATATTCCCAAGACGTACGATTTCGTCGGCCGTATCTAGAAAACACACACGCAGCCTGCGTAGCTCGGTCTTAGACCGAGCGGTAGAAGGAGAAAGAAATAGTTTACGGCGTCTCTTACTTCCCGGTTATTTCATAGCCACGCGCGATTTAGCCTATGGTGGAAAATTGCAACGGACACTACTTGATTCGGACGGATAAGACACCCCGGCCGCCATCTCTGCTGAATAGCTCTATAGTTCACGAATAATAAAAAATCTGACGAGATTGTTGTGTTTTAGATTTCACCCCCAAAATGCTTTAATTGCAATTCGTTGGTCGGACATTCTCTAATTGATAAAAACATATATAGATATAAACAGATTGAAAATTACAAAATATGCCCAAATCCAAATGTACTTTACGAATAATAAAAAATCTGCAAATATACCTTCAAATCCAATAAAGAAAAGTAGCCCGGATATATGAATATTCAACATTGTGGCAAAATTAAGTCTTACTAAGACTTTAAAGAAATAACTCCTCCCTGGCTAATGTCACGGTGGTTATTGAATGATGCAGAAGAAATTTGCAGATTATTAACAGTACTATAATTAAATACACTCATTAGATTTCGAAGTAATTACCCCCAAACTGTATTTATTGTAATTCCGCAGTAATTTTTTTTCGTGCATTTTCTAATGGATAAAAAACTGCCTGAAAATTTTCGAAAAGTCTTTCATTTGATTTCGAACTAATCATCCACAAACTGCGTTTATGTAATTCTAAGGTCGCGGATTCTTAAATTGACAAAAAAAAATATGAAAAAGTTTACTCAAATTCAATTCTACTTTACGAATCATTTAAAATCTAAAAATCCCTTGCACTATTGTATTGTAATTCCAATGATTCACATGAACTTGAACTTGAACATTTTCAAAATAACTCAAATTCAATTCTACTTTACAAATAATTAAAAATATTCAAAAACTCCTTTTTACTTGATTTCGAGAGAATCGCCATAAATTGTTGTGATTTGTATTGTAATTCTAAGGTCGCGCATTATCGAATGGATAAAAAAATATAAAAACAATTGTTACAAACTTGAGCATTTTCAAGATTACGCAATTTAAATTCTACTTCACGAATAACTTAAAATCTAAAAAGACTTTACACTAAATTTCGAGATAATCACCCCCAAACTGCTTCTATTGTAATTCCGATATCGCGCATTTTTTAATTGATAAAAATTTCTATAAAAACAAATGCTGACTTAACTTGAAAATTTCCAAAATGATTCAAATTTAATTTTACTTTACGAATAATTAAAAATCCGCAAACATGCCTTTACTACATTTTGAGATCATTCTCAAACTGCGTGTATTATAATTCCGATGATTCGCATTGCTCAATTGATTAAAAAAAATTTAAAAAAACCACTGCAAAAATTTCTACATTTCGATTTAATTTAAAGAAAAATATAAAACCAACTGTTAGAGACTTAAAAATATCCAAGATTTTATAAATTTAATTCTACTTTACGAATACTTTAAAATCTGCCAATGCCTCTACACAATACATATTTCGAGATAATCATCCCCAAACTGATTTTATTGTAATTCTAAGGTCGCGCATTCTCAAATTGATAAAAAACAAATAATTGTTAGAAAGATGCTGCAATAAGCATTGATACAAATAGATAAAAATAGAACCTAAAATTTGTAAAATAGTAGAAAATCGGCGTTTCTTATTTTCTCTAAACCTCGGAAAGCTATTTTTTCTACTCCCACCTCTAAAACGTCATTTATCGCATATGTTTCCATGACGCTAAGTGATTCTTTAAATACACCTTGACAAACTGTGACTTTGTGCATTTTAGTCATGGGCTGAAGTTAGCTCCAGATTTTTAAATCGCTAAGATCAATTGAAACTCAAAATCAAGTTAGTTGTCATCAATAATCTGTCAAAATAAGAAATGAATAAATGAACCAAGGAATACTTTCAACTTAAATCAAATAAATAATACAAAACATCAAAGAAATTTAGGAGAATCAATGATTTCCTTTAGCAATTGCCATGATGTCTCTAACGTAACTGTTAATGTATATTTACCCAAGTAGACTAATTTAATAATAATGTACTGTTACCATGTTTATTTAAGTGGTTAGGACAATAAAATAATTTCAAAATTTTACCAATTTAGTCGTAGAAAAAGTATAGTATGCAATTCGTGTTATAAACTTCTCTAGGCACTCGTTATTAAACACTCGCTCCGCTACGCTCCGCTCGTGCCTAATTAACTCGTGACTAAAGTGACGTTTATAACACTTGTTGCATAATATACTATTAAACGCATAGAAAAACAAATTGATGACTTTTCCTGAATTTTTTTTTCAACTTTGAGGTCAATGCGCGATCTCTATATATTATTTTTTCTACTCCCACCTCTAAAATGCCATTCATCGCATAGGTTTCCATGACGCTAAGTGATTCTTTAAATACACCTTGACAAACGGCGACTTTGTGCATTTTAGTCATGGTCTGAAGTTAGCTCCAGATTTTTAAATCGCTAAAATCAATTAAAACTCAAAATCAAGTTAGTTGTCACTTATGAACAATCTGTCAAAATAAAAAAAATAAATAAATGAAACAAGAAAATATTTTCAACTTAACCCTACAGAGAATACGTGAAATAGCATAACACCAGTGAATACGTCTCGGGGGCCTCTCAGGCCAAACGTATTCTCTGTAGGGTTAAATCAAATAAATAATACACAACAGTGGCGGCTCGTGGAACATGTTGATGATAGAGCCACTTATACAATATCCCCCCTCCTTTTTTGAAGAAACAAAGAACCATTTATCTTCCTAGACCAATCGAATATTTTGCCCAAAAGATCAAAAATTTGGAACAAAACAGCCAAAATATCGGCAAAAAATCAAAAATCCAGGTTTAAAAATAAAAATGCAAGCAAAAGAAAAATAATTTGCCATTTCAGCCCCAAAAATAACACTTTTTAGCTTAAAATAAGTTCCAACAAGAAATTCGAAAATAATAGCAAAAATTCAAATTAAAAATTATAAGTGGAAATAAAGAAAATTTCCGCCAAAAGACCATCAATTGAAACCAAAATAATCGAAAATACAAAATATAGACAAAAAAGTAAAAATCTACAATAGGGCATAAAAAGGTAAAAATTTAGATAAAACATCGAAAACTCGGGCATAAAGATAAAAAATGCAGACAAAAAATCTAAAATTTCAAGAATTTTTTCGTCAAAATAAAGAATATTTACTGCAGAAAATAAAAAAAATCTACAATATAGCCTAAAACGGTGAAAATTTAGACAAAACATCGAAAACTAGCGTAAAGATAAAAATTGCAAACAAAGAAAATCGAAAATTTATACAAACCAATCGGGTATTTCGATCAAAATAATGAAAAAGAAAAAAAAATGAAACAAAAAAATCTAAAATATGGGCCAAAGAATCAAGAATCCTGATTGCTGCTTTCAGCCGCCAAAAATACGTTTTTGACCAGAAATTTGAAAATAATAGCAAAAAATAAAAAAAATAACGAAATAAAATCAATAATCCAAGTTAAAAAATGTAAAATATAGGATCAAAAAAATTTATCGAAAATCTAAAATTCTGTCCTAAAAACAAAAATAGTGGACCAAAGAAAGAAAAATTTTAACAGACAAATAAAAAAAAAAACAAGGAAAAATTTAGGGCAAAAGATTTAAAAAAAATCCACAATGTTGGTCAAAAAGTCAAAAATTTAGACAAAACATAGAAAACTCCACCCCAAAGATAATAAATGCAGATTAAACAAAAAATCGAAAATGTGGGCCAAAAAATCGAAAATTTTAACAATAAAATCAAAAAGTTTGGTCAAAATAAAGAAAAATTTAAGTCAAAAGATTTAAAAAATAATAAATATCTGTAATTCTGGACCGAATGTCGAAAATTTAGATAGTACATTGAAAACTCAAGCCTAAAGATAATGAATGCAGACTAAGAAATTGAAAATTTCAACAAACAAAACTCGAAAATACCGGAAAAAATAAAAAGAAATCTCGCAATAAAATCAATAATTCGGGTTATAGATATTTTAACCAAAATCAAATCAAAAATTTGGAACTAGAATTAAAAATTTGGCTCAAAAAATCAAAAATGTGAACCAAAAAATCAAAAATTTTGACAATGAAATCGAAAATGTATGTCACAATAAAGAATATTTTGATAAACAGGTCAAAAATTAAGACCTAAAAGAATCGAAAACACAGGTCAAAAATTCAAAAATTAAAAATTTGTCGGGAGAAATAAAAAATGCGAACCAAATAGTCGAAAATTTTAACAATGAAATTGAAAATTTAGGTCAAAATAAAGAATATTTTTGCCAAATGATCAAAAATTTAACAAAAAAAAAATAGAAATTACAGGCTTAATAATAAAAATGCAGAATATTCTAGTGAGAAAGTGGTTTAAATTAGTCTGAAAAATCACTCTATTGTTCAAAATAATTTTACAATTTTTATTAAATATTTTTAATTTTCGCTTTAATTGTCCAAAAAAGTGAAACTAATTTTTAAAAAAATTCAAATAAAACCATTAACGTTGTTGGGATCACCTTATTGTTTCGCCTTTTGTGCCGGCAGTTTCGACAACTTTAGATTTAGTAGATACATTATGAATAATTCAAATAAAACAATTCACTTGGTTAGTATGACTCTCAGTAGCGGCCCGTGGGACATGTTGATGGTACTTTTACAATATGGGGACGCCCTAGTCTCCTTTCTACGAGAAAGAAAGAACGATTAAGCTTCATAGTCCAAGATTATTTTGAGTTGTAAAGTAAAGGTTCATAATTTCAAACAGCCGAATTCAAACAAGCTGAAAATATGCTTTATGCGTACTTTCGATTTATCGTGCGTTTACATTTTGTCCCAGACATGCACTAAATCTGTAACACCATTCTTCGACCACGTAACCTCACCATCAAACAATACACAAGAATTTTAAGAATTAATTATAAATTTTTGCTGTGATTAAAACTGCAGGTAGTACCATGGCTCCTTGGCTCTATATAACGAGCCGCCCCTGATACACAACATCGAAGAAATTTAGGAGAATCAATGATTTTCTTTAGCAAATGCCATACTGTCTCTAACGCAACTGTTAATGTATATTTACTCAAGTAGACTAATTTAATAGTATTGTACTATTACCATGTTCATTTAAGATGATAAAATAATTTCAAAATTTTACCAATTTAGTCGTGGAAAAACTATAGTATGCAATTCGTGTTATAAACTTCTCTAGACACTCGTTCTATTAAACAATCGCTCCGCTCGTGCCTAATTAACTCATGACTAGTTGCGTTTATAATACTTCTTGCATAATGTACCATTAAAATTCTAAAAAAATCACAGGACGTTCTTTTAGTAATGAACACACGAGACATAAAACTTTTAAACATTTGTGTTTTTTTACCCATCCAGTAAATTTAATAGTTTAATTTTCAATTCAAAGAACAAAACCCTTACGAACGAAGATATCGTCTCGGCCATGAGTGAATATATTATTTCAAATGTATTACATTAATTATAAACAAGTTGTAAATTTGTATACACAATAACACCCATTGAATATTAATGAATAAAAATTAATAATTCCAACGAAATCTGACAGTTACCGTCCCAACATTGTCAAATAATCAAGATATATTAGTAAGCAAAAATTTCAAGAGGTGACTCATCTAAACCAGCATTTTTGAATAATACTCCCAGCAGTCCTAGGTGTGGCCTGCTCATCGCACAATCAACTAATTGTTCAGGTCAAAAGATGTGCAAAAGAAATGTTCATTTTGGATGCGGTTTCCGATGCAGTTGTTTTGTCGAAATAAATAAATCAATGAGCAAATACGAGAACGCGCAGAAAACGTAAAATAATTTATCGTTCATTGTGATTGTGTACTTTTTTTTAATCTGCCGCAATTGATTTATGTTTCGATTGTCCCGTCGCCTCACAGGTATCCTCATTAGCAATTCAAGCCGAGGAGGCAGTGATTTATAAATTAAAGATCCTCGGTCCCGGAACTAATTTTTTTGAATATTATATTTGGTGTATTTAAATAAGAGATATTAACTGCTTTACAGTAAACAGAGATCAAACACTATGATTTATGCAAAATGAATTTTGAGAGTAGCACCTTTACCTCAACATCTTCTATCATACGAAAACTTAAAAGATATAGTATGACGTATGATTAAATAGTAGTCTTGCTTCATTTAAATTTATTAAGCTATGATTATTTCAAATTTATATGATCCCTTTCAAAGTAGTCTCCTTGGGAACGTACAAAACGCTACCTGGAAACGACGTTCTATTTTTGGATATTTTTCCAAAAGGCTCTTAAAAGAATTTTCTTTTTCGGCTTTGGCCCATAAATCACTAACGATTATAATATTGTAAAATAATAAAAAGGGGGGAAAGATGAATAATTATTATGGGAAGAACTCTTAAAAGAATTGCTTTTAAATTATTTTCTATATTTTCTTTTATCTTGGGTATTGATAAAATAAGGTACTTGGTTTTGTTTCACAGTTTTTAGTTTTAATTCCGACTAGTTTCGTTTTTTGCTTCATTTTCTAGAAAATTAACCACTTCGCGCCCATTTGATTGGGTTATAGCATAATCCCAGGTTTATTGAAAAATTACTTTTTTTATTGTTACGGTTTTCTACGAAATATTATTCCACTGTCATAAACTCATTTATGCAAAAAAATATGAAAAATATTCCATAGATGGCGCTAAAGCGGTATTTTTTTTTATTTGTAAAATATTTGTTTTTTGCTTGTCGCCACATGTGGCGACCTGGGCGTGAAGAGGTTAACCAAATGCCTTATTTTATCCATACCTAGTTTACAAAATGATTTATCATTTGGAATTTTTTATAATTTAAAAACGACATTTATTTTAACATTACTTTCAACTTTGGAAATTAAAAAGTCTGGAGAGTAAGGCCAATACTGGGAAGCACGTGATGGCCATTGTCATGGTGCAGCATCCACGATAGTTTTATGGAGGCTTCCTTCTTACTGCCACGCGCAATCGCCTCAAAACTTCCGAAAGGAAGTGCTGTTTGGCCCTAAGGCGGTGAACTATCCTACGAAAATCAAACTACTTTATTAACATCGCATTAACATTAGACTTTACATGCCTCATTTTTTCGGTATGGGAGAAGTGAGTTTCTCAACGACTATTAAATAATGCACTCATTCTTGATGTGTATTAAATTGAATAATAGCATAAATTCTTCACACCGTGAATTCTTACAAAGAAATCACTTTAGATTGGCCAATCACATCCTTTGATTTTTAAGAATTTACGCTAATATGAAAAAATCACATTGCTTTGAAAGTAAAAAAAAAACGAGTATTTTAGCAACCTCCTAATAAGTCACCATTTGGAACGTCAAATACATCAGTTTAATTAATTAATAACATCAAGTACACCAATATATATTGGTGTTGTCTAGCATAATTTTTATTAATATAACATTTACAATGGACGTTAGTAGTAATAGTGATAATGATCTAACATGTACGCCTCCCGAACTTCGAGAAATTGCACAAGCATCCGCAATGAATTTACTGCCGGAAAAGTCCAAAAGTTCAAATATCAGTAATTGTGGCAACTTCACTATAACTTTTGCCAAAAAGTAAAATTATTATTCACTTAGATGATTCTACGCTCGCTCGTGTCGGAAACTTCATCTACGTGAATAATAGCCATCATTCTACGCTCGTCGAAGAATGAACTATTCTTCCATTTCTATGATATGATTGGAACTTTATTTCAACACCATGGCTATAGCCCGTTCTCTGGAATCTGGCGGCTGTGGTCGTAAAAGAGAGTCGGAGCTCGATAAGTAGGGGACGTAATATTTTTTTATCTCAAAACCAATCTTTGTTGAGAAGTACTGGTGTAAAAGTGCGTATACCAATAGGAACAAAGGACAGTAATAAATGTATGGGATGCAATTAGACGAACCACCAATGCCTTGTCTTCGTGGGTGCGTCGATCCTCAGAACGGACCGACCGTTTTAAGCCCTCCAGAGAACAGACTATATACTAGGGTGGTCCTTATTTTTCGAAGTGAAAAATATCATCGGGGCACCCTCTTATTATGTTCTCTGTGCTATAATATGAATACAGATTTTTTAATTTAATTTTTTAAATAACGTTTAGGGGTCGCGACCGACATTTCAAAATTAAAAATAGAACTTAAAACAAGACAAACGATCAAAAAAGATATTCATGAAGGAATTTGCAAAATGTTATGATTTTTGTTTGCTTATATGACTCATAAACGAGCAGTGGTTCGCAATTTGACTCCCCTCACCCCTCTCTTGCCTTACATTCTCAAGGGCACGCCCCGCAACTTACTCAAATTAGTCCCGTTTTGGCCGTAAGCGAGAGCGCACATCGTTTTTTTTTTTTGTCATTATGTTGTCAAAAAGTGGTGAAAGTGGATCTATTTCCACAAGAAATAAAACAAAGATTTGGTTAGTTGGACAAATGTCGCCTGATTTGAGTGCAACAAAATTGCCATCAATCAAAGAAGTGTTGCAGTTGTTTTTTTATTACAAAAACGAAAACAATAAATGTACTCGTGATTCTACTACTTTGACTGTTCGCGACGTCTTGGCAATATGGGAAAAGGCTGGAGTACCGACCAGGTTAAAAAAAAACATGTGATTGTTAAAGTAGAACAGTACTTCAAAGAGTGGTAAAATCTCAGTAAGAGTAAGCTAAAACGTTCGCAAGCAATAAAACAAATAGAAAAGCAATGGTACCAAAAATTAGAAGGATTATTTGATATTGCACACGCTAATGCCTTAAATATCATGAAAGTTGAAGAAGACAAACAATTTTTGCTTGCACAACGTGAGGAGGGCCGTAGGGGTCTAATCGGTGCAGTGGACAAAGCGAGTTTAATTAAAGAGGCGAAAATTCAAAAGAAACAAGAACGGCTTAAGCGAATTCGCGATCGTGAAGCTGAACGCATCAATACTTTAAAAACACAACTTTTGCTTTCATCGTCCTCAACTATTAGCACAGACTCAGACACAAGTATTGCATCCGAAATTGAGATTGCCAGCCCTTCTATGCGCCACCGCCGCGTAAACGAGGTCGAGTAGAGTTGGTGGATAGTCATTTAGCTTCAAGTCTTGACGCCGCGAAATTAAGTGACCGGAAAGTTGCTATTGTAATCACATCTACGCTGAAAAGTGCAGGGTCTGACCCCATGGAATTTACTGTCAGGTCGTCCATTCGTCGTCAGCGTCAGAAGCATCGTAAAGAGATGGCGGAGTCGTTAAAACGTGAATTCATAACTAATTTGCCTTTGACTGTTCACTGGGATGGAAAGCTACTAGAAGATATTACTGGGCATGAAATCGTGGATCGTCTTCCTATTTTGGTGTCAGGGCAAGGAATCGACCAGCTACTATCGGTCCCAAAACTGGACCGTGGAACAGGAGAAGCATGTGCGTCAGTTGTCCATGGTACAATACGGGAATGGGGATTGAGGGATAAAGTAAAGTGCATGTGCTTCGATACGGCTGCAGTCAACATGGGACTAAAAAATGGAGCATGCATACTACTGCAGCAAAAAATGGAGGAAGATATGCTTTGGCTTGCATATCACCATCATATACTAGAGATAATGTTAGAAGCTGTCGTGAGACAGCACTAGGTCCTTCAAGTGGGCCTGATATTTTAATTTTCAAAAGATTTAAGAACTACTGGAGCAAAATAGACCAGACTGACTATAAAACAGTCACATCTGATCCTCATTCGCTGGAATTAGTTCAAAACGTAGTTCAGCATGTGATTTACTTCGCTAAAAATCAACTCAACCAGTATCAGCCTCGAGATGATTATAAAGAGCTACTCAACCTCACCATTATTTACCTAGGAGGGGTTCCTGAGAAACGAACATTGTTTAGAATGCCAGCTGGACTGCACAGGGCTCGTTGGATGGCAAAAGCTATGTATTGCTTGAAATTATTTTAATTTAGACACCAGTTCAAAATGACCAAAAAAGAAGAAAAAGGAATTAAAGTTGTTTGCATTTTTGTAGTCACAACTTACGTGAAAAACTGATATCAAGCTTCTGTTGCTTCTTCAGCGCCCAGAAATGACTTGCAGCTATTAAAAGACCTGACTATATTCGAAAATATAAGTCCATCACTATCCAAAGTTGCTCTGAAAAAAATTATGGGACATTTGTGGTACTTGTCAGAGGAGCTCGTATCATTTGCATTTTTTGATGACGAAATTGCTTCAGGTACCAAACAAAAAATGGTACAGGTATTAAAAAACGAAGGTCTCGATTCCTCTCCGAAGCGAATAAGTCTGGATACCAAAGATATTGCAAGAAAAAATATCGCTGACTTCGTGTCCAGTAATTCATTCCGTTTCTTCGAGATACTTGGAATATCATCCCAATTTTTAAAAAAAGATGTCGCTGACTGGCCAGCAGATGAGGAGTATAAAAGTGGAAGAGACATAGTACGGTCAATGAGGGTAGTCAATGATATTGCAGAACGTGGTATTGCATTAATGGAAGAATATAATAAGTTGATCACCATTAATGAAGAGCAAAAGCAATACCTACTTTTGATTGTCAAAGAATTTAGAAAAAAATATCCCGACTCTAAAAAATCAACACTTGTTAAGTAACTTTTGAAGTGACTTGTATATTTTATGTTTAAACTTGACTATTTAAATAACTTAACGTTTAGTTGTTTGTTGTTTCCACTGCTACAAATAAATGTGGTAATTTATAAAAAAAAACGACTTTATTTTTACTTTCCCAATTCAAAAGTCCTGTCGCGACCCCTAAACATTATTAATAAATTCTTAAAAAAATATCATGTTTCTTTCTAAGCCTATATGTCACTTTGTGAGGGTGCCCCACCAACATTTAAAAAAAAAATTGTTGACAAATAAGGACCACCCTACTATATACAATTAACTTTCATCGATTGTATTAATACTTTTTATTAAGCCTGGATCATCATCTACCCTGTCCAAGGTGCGAATTACCAAGTTGTCCATGCCCCAAAATTCATTCATAACCTATCCACCAGCTCTTGTAAAATTTCCGATGGATTCTGCCTCTGATCCACATTCAAGAGACGAACGACAAACTTTGCAACATGACTCGTGCTCTTATTATTCACCAAGCTCTTCACTTTATGTTACAGATACTTGTTACTTTTTCAAATAATTTATTCTGCCGAGTCATTGCCTGACTCTTCGAATCGAGTTCTTTCACTGAGTCAGAGGTTGTAAAGTAGTTCACAAAAAAGAGTAATTTTGCCAATCTCTAATGTATACCCAAAAAATATTTAACCACAATTAGCCTGTTCTAAAACCACCCCCACAACCCCTGAAATCTAACTTCTGCTTTTTCAACAAGAAGACAAATTCCCATATGAGAACGAAAATACAGCAGTATTATGAACACATCCTAGAATCATAATCATAAAAAAAACCGCAGGCAACTAAAATCAAATAAACGTTTCGTAGATACAATTAAACAATAATCATCAAACCCCCCCTCATTTTTCGACAAAAAAAAATTACATAACACTGCGCTCGTATGAGCGAACTATATTTATTTAAAAAAAAAAACACGGAAGACATGCTCCCATAGAAAAACCAAAATCAAATAAATATTCCCTACATACCTTTAAATAATAATCATCGAAAAAACGCAGGCACAGCCCGTCAACCCCCAATTTTTTCGAGAAAAAAAATTACATACAACACTGCGCTCGTGTGAACGACCTATAATTATTATTATATAGGATGATTGATGAAGAAACGGCACATTCGAGGAACGTGTTCAGGAGATCAAAATAAACAAAAAAAGTCATATAAACATGTGTCCGATTCCACTGGTCGGCAAAAAAGAAAAAAAAATGGTGATGTGGCCATCATGTTACTTTCTCCGACTTTATATTTACGTTTTCATGGGTTTATTTTCAATTGAAATCATATTTTAAATGTACATCGAGCGTTGCGTAAACTCGGATGAAACTGACGTTTAAAACGTCAAAATCATGAAAGATGTAAAATTATACTTCGAATTCAAAAACTCGGTTTACTCAAGAACTAACGAGATTTCGAAAAAAACTTATTCTTTAGAAGTTGTTCATTTTGGCATTCTGTACAATTATTATTCACATAATTTTTCTGTAACTATTATCGTTTTATAATTATAAACCAAAAATTAAAAAAATAATAATTTTTTTTCTCGAATAAAAATGATTTTATGAAAAATGTTTTCAAGCAAAAGATGTTCATTTCTTTGTTATCTTCTAAGTTTGTTTGAATGTTTTTGTGATATTTTTCATATTTAAGAAAATATTGGCAAAAAACAAAAAACAGTTAAGGTAAACGCCCACTTCCGGTGTACGAAATTTTACCAAAAGCTTTTCAGTTCTTCAGATTATCAAATAAGATGGATGTTCAAAGTTTCATATCAATTGCTCTATTAGTTTTTGAGATACAGCGCACACAGAAAGACACACACACACACACACAGACACACACACACACACACACACCCACACACACACACACAGACACACACACAGACACAAAAAAGAATTCAAAAAATTGTTGAAATGGCATCTAGGGACCCCAAAACGGATATTTCCGTAAAAAAAAATTTTGAAAAAAAAATCACGATCACAATAATTTCTCGTACTTCGTAACGGAGAAAGTAAAAATTGAGCCCTGACACCGTTCCTGCTCATTCTTATGTAAAATGATTTCCTAAATCCGAATATGACCCCCGTTTTCCTTCATCACCCACCATTTTTCGGGGGACGCCCCCAACGTATTTCGATCACTTTTCGATCGTTTAGAGGGATCAAGAGGATTATTTTAATCTTTACATTACTTATGAGGGGCTAGAGAGGTGATAAGTTCTAAAATATGGACATGTAAAGCATGGAGGTAGATTTGGGGGATTTGCCCCCTTAGATTGTAAAAAAAAATCAGTAAAAACGATCGATTTTTCCGTTTTTTTGCAATCTTTTGATTTTAACGTAACTTTCAGCAATTTGGTCAAGCTACTATAAAAAATCGTGCAGCAACCTGTTCTTGTCCTGATCGCGAACTTGGCAATCAAAGTAACATTTATAAGCAGTTTTGAGAAGCGGAGAAAGGGGTTTTCTTTGCAAAGTCGATTCCCCGCAAACTTAGCAGAAGCTATCGAGATGATATTTCCACTCGTATGACATAATTAAACAGTAAATAAATGCTCCATATCACTCAGTAAAAAAATTCTATCATTTTACACAATTTATACAAATTGGAAACAGAATCCTCACCTAGAACACCAAGTTGACTACGATGGCTAGATGTGCTAAGGGAGGGAAGATAAGGATTACAGTGCAGGACTATAGTGATAAGAGCAATGCAAGTTTAAAGTTGTCAAAGCATAAAAAAATCCGTGCAAACCTGTACATGCGAAGTATTGAGAGCGTGGTAGAGTGAATCTATATATTTTTATTACTGTTGCTATAAATTTTAGCTGTATATTTTTATTATTGTTGCTATATGTTGTTCCTTTATATTTTTATTATTTAGGAGTGTTTGGGAGTGGTTAAGGGGGTCTGGAAAATTAATGAATAAATTGCGGAAAAAATTGAAAAATAGATCATTGGTAATGATTTTTTTACAATTTAAGGGGGAAAATCCACCTCAAATCTAATTCCTTGCTACATCTGTCCATGCTTTAGAACTTTTCACCTCTCTAGCCCCTCAGAGGAAATGTAATGGTTAAAATAATCCTCTTGATCCCTACAAATGATCGAAAAGTGATCAAAACATGTTGGGGGGCGTCCCTCAAAAATGGCGGGTGATAGGTGAAAACGGAGATCATATTCGGATTCAGGAGGTCATTTTACATAAGAATCAGCCGGAATGATGTTAGGGCTGATTTTCATGCTGGTCGGTTCTTAACTGAGGTGTCACTTAAAAAAAGTATAATAAAAGCAGCACCTCAATTATGAAACAAATCATTTATTATAATGTACTATGCTATACAGGTGAAGGAAAAACAATTCAATGTAGAATATTTTCAAAAATACCACCGCCAACTTCGATGCATTTACTAGCTCGCTTGTGGATGATCGCACGTGTTGCTCTTTGTAGTGCTCTTTGGTCATTTCTTATAGCAGCGGCAGAATTGACGATGCGGTCTAATAATTCCTCTCTTGTTTGTAATTTTGTAGCATAAACTAAAGATTTTAGCCACCCCCATAGACAGTAATCGTGAGGATTGAGGTCCGGAGACCTAGGCGGCCAATTTTGTTAGTTACTTTCATCCGTGGCATGGGGATTCTCATCTGACCATCGATGTTCATTATGATGATTGCTAATTCCATCGTGTGTGAATTGTGCTTCATCCGTAAACAAAATGTAACGATATAGCCAACGATTTTGATTTACCCGATTGCAAAATTGCAGCCTTAGGGCAAAGTCACCATTCTGAAGATTTTGGACCCGCTGAATATGGAAAGGGTGCACCCCATTCCTGCGAAGAGTCGCCGATACTGATGTCTGATTAATTTCAAGGTGAGCTGCAATGCGCCTTGAACTTACACCTGGACTACGTAGTGCAACATCAAGAATCTCTTCTTCTACACGCACATCAAGACCATTTTCTCGTTCCGATATGATTCTTGCACTGGGAAAAATACAGGTTTCGCTTGAACTGCCAAAAATTGAATGAAATACACTTCTGTGAGGGGCTCTTCTGTTAGGATAGCGGTGTTGGTATTCAGCGTATATAACGTTCCCATTGTAGTGTCCATAAATGAAAATCATATCGGCATATTCTTTATGTGTAAATATCGCCGGCATTGCGGAAGTGTGTAGCACTAATAGCTGGATGTGACAGCCACAAAAAAAACACAAGTCAATTATTCTAACAATTAACAAATTAGAAACAACTTTACTTGTTGCAGAAAGCATTAGATAAATACAAGAAAACGAAATGTAGCCTGAATATATGAATATTCAACCTGTTCGTTAATCTGCAAGCAAAAAATTAAGTCTTACCAAGACTATAAACAAATAACTTAACAATAACTTATAAACAAATAACTTAACAATAAGTTATTTGTTTATAGTCTTAGTAAGACTTAATTTTTTGCTTGCAGATTAACGAACAGGTTGAATATTCATATATTCAGGCTACATTTCGTTTTCTTGTATTTATTCTAACAATGACAACTTACTACTAATAATTAATATCTCAGTAACGGTTAAGAATCGGACAGATGTTTATATAACCTTTTATGTTTATTTTGATCTCCTGAACACGTTCCTCGAGTATGGCCGTTTCCTCACCAATCACCCTGTATAATATAAACCAAAGAAGACATGCTCCCATACAAATACTAAAATCAATGAAACATTCCTTACCCTTAAACTGCAGGCACACCCCCCATTTTTTTTTTCTAGGAAACAAATAATTTACATAACACTGTGCTCATATGAATGACTTGTACTTATTATCAGAAGAAAAAAAAAACTAGGGAGACACGCTCCAATAGAAAAGGAAAAATTACATCGACGTTTTTTTACACACGATTAAACAGCAATCACAAAAAAACTGCGGGCGCACCCCACCATTTTTTAGAGAAAAAAAAATTACAAAATACTGCGCTCATATAAATGGCCTATACTTATTTTCAGGAGAAAAACAAGGAAGACACACTTCCATAGAAAAACTAAAATCAAATAAATATTTCCTACATACAATTAAACAATATCAAAAAAAAACGCGGGCGCACCCGACCATTTTTTCGAGAAAAAAAAATTTACACACCTCTGCGCACGACCTACAGTTATTTTCGGAAAAAAAAACAAACAAGGAAGACAGGCTCCCATAGAAAAACTGAAATCAAATAAATGTTTCTTGCATACTCTTAAACGATAATCACCAAAAATTCGCGGGCACACCACCCTATTTTTTCGAGAAAAAAAATTATACACTGCACTCGTATGAACCACCTACACTTATTTTCAGAAAAAAAGAAAACAGGGAAGACACGCTCCCATAGGAAAACTGAAATCAAATAAATGTTCCTTATATACTCTTAAACAATAACCACTAAAAAAAACGCAGGCACGTCCCCCCCATCAGTTTTTCGAGAAAGATATAATTTGTTTAGCGCTGCACTCGTATGTACAACCTATACCTATTTTCAAAAAAAAACAAAGAAGGCTCCCATAAAAAAAAACCTAAAAATCAAAGAAACGTTCCTTATATAGGTACTCTTAAACAATAATCGCCAAAAAACCACAAACAAACCTCCCATTTTTTCGAAATAAACATAGATGCACTCGTCGACCTATATTTGTTAAAAAAAATCAAGAAAGATAAAAATAATTTACATAACGCTGAATGTAATGAATACAGGGTGTCCCCGAATGGTCTGTACAACGCTCTACCACATATTCTCTGAAACAAAATAAGACGATTTAACTAAACTTATCTCTATCCAAAAGTGGTTCCTAAGCCATCTACGAGGCCTCAAAGATATTTTTTTTTCATTATTTTTCAAATATTTTTATTTTGGACTTAAAACCACGTGAGTGGAATTTGAGGGGTTGTGGGGGTGGTTTTAAAGTAGGTCACATGGGGGTTAGAATTTTGTTGTTGAAAAATAGTAGACTATACAGGGTGTCTCGTTTCGAGTGTGCCAAACGAAAACAGGCAATAGATAATGTTATTCTGAACAAAATAAAATAAGAATAAGCTAGCAACCTGTCAGTTGCAGTCAATTACATCAAGTAACATTACTGTCATCTTTATAAATTTTCGAGCAGTAACAAGAAAAACATTTAGTTAATAATTAATTTTATTTTATTAGGTCATTAACAATTCAAAGAGAAAGAAAAATACAACATTAAAGTAAATGTTTAAATTGCGCCCCAATTGCACTAATGCAACAATTTATAATTTCCTTAACAGCGTTTATTATCTGATCTAATTGGTTCTTTGCGTTTATTGGAACGCTATAAACTTTTTTTTATGTCTCCCCAATATCTCCCCAGAAATAATAATCCATAGGTGTAAAATTTGGAGATCGAGATAGCCAGGAAAAAGGCCCTGCTTGTCCAATCAGGAAATTGAATGTTTAGCCAATGTATATATCTTGCATAATGGTGCTCCATCGTGTTGGAACCACATCCTAAGCCGTTGTGCAAGTGGAAAATCATTTAAAATTGCTTTAAATTCGTAAAAATCTTTAAGATTAATTATCTCGATAACGGTAAAAAATCGGACATATTTTTATTTGAACTTTTCTCTTCAGAATAATATAAAGCACTTCCTGTTTTCGTTTAACACACTCGAAACGAGACACCCTGTATATCAAGGGAGACAAATGCGTGATTTTCCTGAGGTGCAAATTTGTATCTTAAGGGCGAAAGCCTGAGGCATACAATGCATAAAAAATAGCATTCTCTCCCGGGATATACATATACAGGGTGTTTCAGAACTCTGGGTACGGTCAATCACGTGCATGTTTGTCAAAATTTAAAAAAATGTTTTATACCAAAGTTGTGCAGCATAGTGAACTGCATGCCTTTAAGATAGTTAAATTTATACAGGGTGTCTCATAACAAAGTTACAGACCAAATTTATGTTTTTTTTTAATGGAACACCCTGTATATTTTAGCATTTTTAGATTCCTTGAGATTGAAACCGTGCTATTTTCGTGTTATTCAATTGTTCATACAAACATTTTAACAAACTTGTTAAAGTGCTCCCCTGCAACTAATAAAGATAATACATTTTAATTTAGTGATAAAGTTTTATTGATCTTTAGGCTTTAAAATTACTTAATCATCCAAAACATAACTCGGAGTATTATACAGGATAATAGCTATTCGCAAACTGCACAATTTCTTAGTTTTTTTTCAAATAGAACACCCGGTATATTATTTCACAAATTAAAAGTCCAATAAGTAAACTTTCGTTTCATAAAGGTTTTCATATATCTGAAGGTGATGGTTACTTAAATATTTCAAAATCTGTAGGTAATTCGCATGTTTTTATTATTAGATTTAAAATCTAGGTACCAATCATTTCAAATAAACAAACAAAATAAGACAGGTGACAATAATTTTTACATTAGTCCCAAAAAATTAGATTTCACCATTTAAGTTGTGATCTCAGTCCATAATTAGGAATTGGTTGATATGATTTTTTGGATACTAAAGTCACTATCAGCTTTAGATATCCAAAACCTTACATAAAATGCTTGTAATGTTTACTTAATGGACTTTTAAATTATGAAATAATATATAGGGTGTTCTATTTGAAAAAAATTAAGAAATTTAAAAAATGAAGAAATTGTGCAGTTTGCAAAAGGCTATCACCCTGTATAATACGCTGAGTCACGTTTTGGATGATGAAGTAATTTTGAAGACTGAAGTTCAACTAAACTTTATCACTAAATTAGAATTAATCATGTTTATTAGTTGCCAGAGAGCACTATTTTATTCAAAATTGTGTATAAACAACTGAATTACACGGAAACGGCATCGTTTAAATCCCTGAAACCTAGATTATTTTTAACCCCAAATAACAAAGAATAAAAAATACTAAAATATACAGGGTGTTACCATTAAAAAAATAAAAGTTTGGTCTGTAACTTCGTTATGAGACACCCTGTATAAATTTAAATATTTTTAGGACATGTAGTTCACTATTATGCACAACTTTTGTATAAAACATTATTTTGAAAAAAATAAATTTTGACAAATAAGCACGTGGTTGACCGTTCCCAGAGCTCTAAAACACCCTGTATACTATTTTTTCACAAACGGGATATTTTAAGAGTAAAACGTTCGTTTTTAGAACCTAACCTAGTAAAAATGCTGTCAACCTAGACAGTTAAAATAAATAATGGGACCTCAAAACCTTTGGACGAGAAATATTATTTCTCACGATTTCAACAGCCGAGAAGTCGATTTTTTCCTCCCTTTTATGAAAAAAATTACTTATGCGGTCCGTTTTAACGGAAAAACGTAATTTAACATCTATTGCTAACTTCACACCTGTGTTTTATTTAGCTTTGAAAATTTTCAATGAGTGCTCAAACTTTAATTATGATTGAAAACTTTGCGCCTCTGATTAAATTCACTGTTCGGCATACGCTCACATAACGCTTCATTTCCTGCCTTTGTAAACTTTCAAAAACTACTATTCGAAGAACATAAAACGAGAATACAAAAATAAATTAATCAAAAAACAAAAAAAGTTCAGATAACTCTTTTCGGGAATAATTGGCGATAAATATTCCATCAACGATTGGCGAAATCACAGAATTAATTTATTCCATCAGCGAGTCGACGGACCGTCATTACATCCTAATACGCCCAGTGAACCGTTACAATTAATAAAACGATATCCTTAAGGATCCATTACCAACGTGTTATAATTATTTATTAGATAATGTATTTTAAAATTGATCAAGGCGTGAATTTAATTTTTTTTTTTAAATTTAGACAGCTTCAAATGTATACAATTTTTGATTCTTTTATAAAAACCCTTTTTCTTCGAATATTGATGATTGATACTTGGTGGAACTCTATTGTGAATAACTGGCAAAATATATGTAAAAATAGCCGTAGCCGTGACATAGTGAAAAACTGAAATTCGTAATTTGACTGTCATTAATCAATGTATTAAAATGTCGTATTCTTGTCACTGTACAATCAAGGCAAACATCAGTTTTCAAAGTTTTATTACAGCAACATTATATCCGGTTAATTATATAATGATAAGTTACTTTCAATACGCAATAATTAATGAAACTTCAAAACTGACAGTAAAATTAGAACTTTCAGTTGTTCACTATGTCATGGCTACTGCTATTTTAACATGCATTTATCATTTGATTTTTACATTTTTTCCACAATAAAAGCATATCTGTAGTAAATGTAAAAGGAATTTGGTGGATTTCTACATTCTTAACATTATTTTACACTTATAGTTTTTCTCGAAAATAATCGGGACAAGCAGGAAAATGCATAAATGTGGTTTTGCTGGCTCCATCAACTTAGCCCCCCGAAGTTCGACTTTTTTGAAAAAACCTATTGCGCCAGAAGGGCCTTAGCTAGCGCCACCTAGCGCCACAAAATTTAGAGCTAGCGCCCCTAAGGCGAGAAAGTTACGAGGGTTTGAAATTCCGGGGGGCCAAGTCGACGGTTGCCCCCCGAACTTTGATTTTTTAAGTTTTTTCACTTGATTCGGATTCCCCTGAGCTAGCGCCACCTAGCGCCACCAATTTAAAAGCTAGCGCCACCCCCACAACCCTAGAAAATACAAAATTAAAATTATTGGATTGATGAGGCTGTTACTTGGTGAAATTCCATAATGTATGTGGTAAGTAAAACACGTGTGTTGAGAATTTTCACAAATTTTAATGTCGAAACACTGCGACATATGTTTCGCCACACAGTGGCTTCATCAGGCAGATGATAAATGATTTATCATCTGCCTGATGAAGCCAACATATGTCGCAGTGTTTCGACATTAAAATTTGTGAAAATTCTCAACACACGTGTTTTACTTACCACAAAAATTAAAATTGACCCCAGCCCCCGAAAACGGATTTTTTTACTGAAATTGGGTGGAAATAATAGCTTAGAGCTAGCGCCAACCGAATATGAAAAAAAATTTCTCTCAAAAAAATCTGGTGAAGAATTATTCACATCCAAATTTTGATAGCAGAGCTCTCAGATCCCGTATGCGTATGCTGAATTTCTTCGTATCGTATTCGAAAAATTCAATGGAAATAATGGAAAACAAATATGTGTGCATACTCTTTTGGCACTGCAATTACTTAATTATTATTCAGTGGTAGTAATCATCACAAGGGTCGAGTAAGAGGAAGCACAATAGGGGATTAATTTTAAAGCCATAAATAATATTAAACGGAGCATATTGGTACATAAGCCAAACAACAAACGATGTCAACAAATTTTCCTCCATTATAACAATGTCTTCAGTTTTACTTATCACGATCAAGTATAATAAAGACAGTGGCGTACCCAGCTCTACATTGTTCCTCTGTTAATTTTAAAATTGTTTTAACTTGACAAATAAACCACCGATTTCAAAACACTTTACAGCGTTATAAAGGCCTTCATACTGCTAATTGACATGAGTAATTAGAAAGCTAGCGCCAGTAAGGTAGAGGCGTACGCAGCGATTATTTTTTTAACCCCCTAATAGTTGAAATTGTTCTAGCTTGACAAATAAACTACCGATTTCAAAAAACTTGACAGCGTTATAAAGGCCTTCCTACTGCTAATTGACATGAGTAATTGGAAAGCTAGCGCCAGTAAGGCAGAGGCGTACGTAGCGATTGATTTTTTACCCCCGAATAATTCAAATTGTTCTAACTTGACAAATAAACGACCTATTTCAAAAAACTTGACAGCGCTATAAACGCCTTCATACTGCTAATTGACATGAGTAACTAGAAAGCTAGCGCCAGTAAGGCAAAGGCGTACGGAGCAATTGATTATTTACCCCCGAATAATTCAAATTGTTCTAACTTGACAAATAAACGACCGATTTCAAAAAACTTGACAGCGTTATAAAGGCCTTCCTACTGCTAATTATTATGACCAATTAGAAAGCTAGCGCTAGTAATGCAGAGGCGTACGCAGCGATGGTTTTTTTACCCCCGAATAATTGAAATGGTTCTAACTTGACAAATAAACAATCGATTTTAAAAAAACTTGACAGCGTTATAAAGGCCCTTGATTATTTACCCCCGAAATCGGTCGTTTATTTGTCAAGTTAGAACAATTTTAACTATTCGGGAGTAAAAAATCAATCGATCCGTACGCCTCTGCCTTACTGGCGCTAGCTTTCTAATTACTTATGTCAATTAGCAGAATAAGGACCTTTATAACGCTGTCAAGTTTTTTGAAATCGGTCGTTTATTTGTCAAGTTAGAACAATTTGAATTATTCGGGGGTAAATAATCAATTGCTCCGTACGCCTCTGCCTTACTGGCGCTAGCTTTCTAATTACTCATGTCAATTAGTAGTATGAAGGCCTTTATAGCGCTGTCAAATTTTTTGAAATCAGTCGTTTATTTGTCAAGTTAGAACAACTTGAATTATTCGGGGGTAAATAATCAATTGCTCTGTACGCCTCTGCCCTACTGGCGCTAGCTTTCTAATTACTTATGTTAATTAGAAGAATGAGGACCTTTATAACGCTGTCAAGTTTTTTGAAATCGGTGGTTTATTTGTCAAGTTAGAACAATTTCAATTATTCGGGGGTAAAAAATCAATCGCTACGTACGCCTCTGTCTTACTGGCGCTAGCTTTCAAATTACCCATGTCAATTAGCAGTATGAAGGCCTTTATAGCGCTGTCAAGTTTTTTGAAATCGGTCGTTTATTTGTCAAGTTAGAACAACTTGAATTATTCGGGGGTAAATAATCAATTGCTCTGTACGCCTCTGCCCTACTGGCGCTAGCTTTCTAATTACTTATGTTAATTAGAAGAATGAGGACCTTTATAACGCTGTCAAGTTTTTTGAAATCGGTGGTTTATTTGTCAAGTTAGAACAATTTCAATTATTCGGGGGTAAAAAATCAATCGCTACGTACGCCTCTGTCTTACTGGCGCTAGCTTTCAAATTACCCATATCAATTAGCAGTATGAAGGCCTTTATAGCGCTGTCAAGTTTTTTGAAGTCGGTCGTTTATTTGTGAAGTTAGAACAATTTAAATTATTCGCGGGTAAAAAAACAATCGCTGCGTACGCCTCTGCCTTACTGGCGCTAGCTTTCTAATTACTCATGTCAATTAGCACTATGAAGGTCTTAATAACGCTGTAAAGTGTTTTGAAATCGGTGGTTTATTTGTCAAGTTAAAATAATTTTAAAATTAACAGGGGAACAATGTAGAGCTGGGTACGCCACTGTCTTTATTATACTTGATCGTGATAAGTAAAACTGAAGACATTGTTATAATGCAGGAAAATTTGTTGACATCGTTTGTTGTTTGGCTTGTGTACCAATATGCTCCGTTTAATATTATTTATGGCTTTAAAATTAATCCCCTATTGTGCTTCCTCTTAATCGACCCTTGTGATGATTACTACCACTGAACAATAATTAAGTAATTGCAGTGCCAAAATAGTATGCACACATATTTGTTTTTCATTATTTCCATTGAATTTTTCGAATACGATACGAAGAAATTCAGCATACGCATACGGGATCTGAAAGCTCTTCTGTTAAAATTTGGATGTGAATAATTCTTCACCAGATTTTTTTGAGAGAATTTTTTTTTTTCATATTCGGTTGGCGCTAGCTCTAAGCTATTATTTCCACCCAATTTCAGTAAAAAAATCCGTTTTCGGGGGGCTGGGGTCAATTTTAATTTTGTATTTTCTAAGGTTGTGGGGGTGGCGCTAGCTTTTAAATTGGTGGCACTAGGTGGCGCTAGCTCAGGGGAATCCGAATCAAGTGAAAAAACTTAAAAATCAAAGTTCGGGGGGCAACCGTCGACTTGGCCCCCCGGAATTTCAAACCCTCGTAACTTTCTCGCCTTAGGGGCGCCAGCTCTAAATTTTGTGGCGCTAGGTGGCGCTAGCTAAGGCCCTTCTGGCGCAAAAGGTTTTTTCAAAAAAGTCGAACTTCGGGGGGCTAAGTTGATGGAGCCGGTTTTGCTCATCAAACTATATATACCAAACCAATTGAACACTCGGTATAGAGAAAGGAAATAATATAAATTTAGATTAATGATATGTGAACGAACAAAAAAAAAAAAATTAATACATGGACGTACTTTAATATTATATCATTTTTTGTATCTTACTGAATACCTTATTTAGATATGTTATTATATTGATTATTTAAGTATTTTAAGTGCATACCGCATTATATGATCTAATGGCAATAACAGCAATATCAGATCTTTTTCAGATATCAAGGTGATTTAGATTTTTTCTTTTCATTTTCCTTTTTTTTAATCTCCAGAAGTAGTCGGAATATTTAAAATTTCTTTATTACAAACTATTCAGCACTAAAATACGCAACTTTATCCTAATTTAACCAACTCTCTATCTCTTATAGTTATCGAGATAGTAATGCCAATGAATCGAATTTGTAATACACTGTATAGTTCCCGCAATGCATTTCTGTTAACAAATAAAATTTATTATTATATAATGTACAATTCAAAATAACTATTTATCACGGATAATAATAATTTTAGTTGCACTTACATTATTTTATGCTAGAAATACAGTTGAAAATTAATACATTTATCACCCAACGAAACTATTTTATGCATGTACTAAAAACAAAACGTTAATATATCACAATTTCACCGCGTTCCTTTGAAGTTGATTTTTTTCGGCCTAATTGTGGAATGTGCATCTTTCAAAACAAACCGCATAACAGATTACTCACAGCTTCTAATATTATAATAACAAATACTGTCTGCAAGATTAGGGACAGTTGCATTCAATTTATTTTAATTAGTCCTTTCTATCATCGAAAATAAACATCTAGACCAAGAATAAGAATAGTCGGTCAAGCGCTTGAAATTATAAACTTTACAAAAGTGGCGATTTAGTCATTCATGATTTTCAAATATATTAACTTTAAGATAGGGCAGAAAGACAGACTAATCCCACCCGTATTTTAATTGTGATGTAAAAATATTTTCTTGTGTCGGCTTTACAATTCAATCCATTATTCCGTTGATCTTTGGAAATAGTTTAAGTGAATTTTCCGCATTATTACAGAAATTACTGTAACTTCTGTGTTTCTTCTTCTTCATAAAAAAAAGATTATTAATATTGTCACGGTTTAGTTAGTTATTGTAGTTATCCTTAGATTAATTTTAATTTTAGGTATTTATGTTATACTTTAGCTTTATTTTGTACTTTCCCTGTAACTAGGTTTCTAATCTGTTGGGAAATAAATGATTATTATTATTATTATAAAGATTGATAATTTTTGTAAATTCTACGAAACATTTTTATAATTATAATATGCATATACACAGTGGGCCAAAAAACGATACAAATTGGAAATATTCATATTTTCAATAATAATTAACGCATTAAATATTGCCTTGAAAAACTAAATGTTTACACTTTGTAGTTTACAAAAATGATGAATTGCATTTTTTTTAAGTTTTTCTTATTGAGGATATTTCACATTAATGACGGTTCTGCAAAGGCGGGAGTTTATAACGCACCGTCACGTCGCATTTGTGAGTACTAAAATTAGGCCATGATTCGTTTTAGTTTTCTAATGAATCTTAGACATTAGCTGTCACTTTTATCAGCCATTTTAGTTTTTGGGACAATAATTTTTGAAAGGATAGAAGTTCATGCACAAGTTTAAGTACTATTTTTTAGAGCAAAAATACTTCATCTTATCTATAAAAATTGGGCTTTTCACTATTATATTAATTATTTTAAAATAATAATAACTCACGAAGATATGACAGTACCGTTTTTTGCCCTCTGATTATATTTTCAAAAAAGATAAGCACAGGTAGCAGTAAAAATTATTAGAAACGTGTCACTTACCATAATTTACTAAAATATAATGCCAAATCTGAATATGCAATTAAGTTAAACTCAAAATTGCAATCTTTCTTAATAAATAATGCAGATAATACAATTCTCTCTCACATAGGTAGATATTTTAAATTTTATAATTACCGTGAGCTTTGCTATCACTAGTATCACATAGTTTTCTCATATATTGATAACAGGTGAACACTGCATAATTATTGTGATACCTTTTGAAGCTTTTAATTTGATATTTCATTCACTTGAAAATTTTTGCACACATTTCATGAAACAGTCGTAATCGTGGGTATAATTTAAATAAAACTCTTGTTCGGTTTCATATTACCATTTTCAGTTTCCTGACACGCGCTTTTATTGCAACCATTTTGAAAGAAAATTAATTCATTAAGTTAAATAATTTTCCTCAATTACTTAACGATTTCCATGTTTGTTTTTTCGATGTCAAAACGATTATTGTAGTGTAAGAACAAACACATTTTAACCATTGCACGTAACCGAGTGATGCTTCTTATTGGTGATCACTTGACCTCAACACGACAACAGATGCTCGCGTGTGTAAAAAAAATGGCGAACAATATATAAACCAACCCTGATACTAATGGCGGTTTCAGGTGGGGACAGGTACATAACTCAAACCAAATATTCAAACAAATTTCATGAAAAATTGAATAACACTAAATTTACTTAATTTATTTTTACCACTAATTATTTAATTTTAGTCACCACTAATATTTTCGTATTCACGACAGATTTAAAATATCTAAGCTTAAGATACCCTGGATACCTCTGGATTCGTCGGTGCTGTATAACGGGATATTATTATTTAAAGTCTCCCACTTGCCCAATCCTTTCACCGTAAGAGTTCAGTTCCTCTTCCTTCCTACACCCTCCCGCATTATTGCATATCATCCATTTCGTTTTACCCTCTCTCTCAGTTTACCGTCGTTTTCTAAAATATCTCTTCAGTTTTTCCTTCACTCCTTCCGCAACTCGTCCACTGATTAAGGATTATGTAAACAGTACCACATCATATGCAAACGCCAAGTTTCTTACTTTTAACTACTTGCTCCAAAACTGGAGCTGTTTCAAAATGCGCAGAATACTAGTTCCAGAAATTCCGGAGACACGTTTCTGGTACAAGCTATAGGGGTCAATGCATATGACCAGGGCGGCTCGTTACGTAGAGCCAAGGAGCCAAGGCACTACCTGCAGACTCAAGCTCAGCAAGAATTTTTAACTAATTCTTAAAATTCTTTTGTTTTCCGTGTGTATTGTTTGAAGGTGAGGTTATGTGGACGAAGAATGGTGTTACAGATTTAGTGCATGTCTGTAAACGCACGATTAATCGAAAGTACACATAAATAATTTTTTTAACTTGTTTGAATTCGGCTATTTGAAATGATGAACCTTTACTTTACAACTTAAAATCTTGGACTATGAAGATTAAGCGTTCTTTCTTTCTTCAAAAAATTATATTATATATTGTAAAAGTACCATCAACATGTTCCACGAGCCGCTACTGAGGGTCATACTAACCAAGTGAATTGTTTTATTTGAATTATTCAAAATGTATCTACTAAATCTAAAGTTGTCGAAACTGCCGGCACAAAAGGCAAAACAATAAGGTGGTGATCCCAACAAAGTTTTATTTGAGTTCTTTTTCAAATTATTTTCACTTTTTTGGGCAATTAAAGCGAAAATAAAAAAAATGTAAAATTATTTTGAACAATAGAGTTATTTTTGAGACTAAATTAAACTATTTTCTTACCAGAATATTCTGCATTTTTTATTAAGTCTGTATTTTCGATTTTTTTCGTCTAAATTTTTGATTCCTTATTTTGACCTAAATTTTCGATTTCATTGTTTAAATTTTCGACTGTTCTAAATTTTCCCGCCGAATTTTCGATTCTTTTGGGTCTACATTTTGGATCTGTTGACCTAAATATTCTTTATTTTAACATAAATTTTCGATTTAATTGTTAAAATGTTCATTTTTTTGGTCCGTATTTTAGATTTTTCGAGCCGAATTTTTAATCTTTCGATTTTTGACTTGTATTTTCGATTTTTTTTTTGTCTAAGTGTTTGATCTTCTGCTCTAAATATTCTTTATTTTGACCTAAATTTTCAATTTAATTGTTAAAATTGTTGATTTTTTGTCCGCATTTTTGATGTTTCGGGCCGAATTTTTCAATTCTAGTTTAAAATTTGATTTTGGTTAAAATATCTATAACCTGTATTTTCGAGTTTTGTTTGTCGAAATTTTCGATTTTTTTGTCCGCACTTATTATTTTTGGGCGAAAGTTTTCGATGTACTGTCTAAGCTTTCGACTTTCTGGCCAACATTACAGATTTTTATTATTATTTTTTTTAAATCTTTTGACCTAAATTTTTCTTTATTTTGACCCAACTTTTCGATGTTATTGTTAAAATTTTCGATTTTTTGGTCCGCATTTTTGATTTTTTGTTTAGTCTGCATTTATTATCTTTAGGCCAAGTTTTCGATGTTTTGTCTAAATTTTCTACTTTTTGACCAACATTGTAGATTTTTTTAAGATTTTTTTAATGTTATGCTCTAAATTTTTCTTTATTTTTTTTTATTTGTCTGTTAAAATTTTTCTTTCCTTGGTTCACCAGTTTCATTTTTAAGCCAGAATTTTAGATTTTTGGTCTCAATATTTTTTATCCTATATTTTAGGTTTTTGGTCTATTTTTTTATCCTATATTTTAGAATTTTTAACTTTGATTATTAATTTTCACGAATTCAAAAATCCACGATTTTTTTTATTTTCGAATTTCTGGTCAGAAACTTATTTTTGGCGGCAGAAAGTAGCAAATTAGTTTGCTTCTACCTAAGTTTTCGATTTTTTGTCTGCGTTTTTTATTTTTAGATCAGGATTCTTGATTTTTTGGCCCATATTTTAAATTTCTGTATTTTCGATTTTTTTGTTCCAATTTTTTGTATTTTTCTTTATTTTGACCTAAATATTTATTTGTTTTGTAGAAATTTTCGATTTTTTTGTTTGCAATTTTTATCTTTACGCTCGTTTTCGATGTTTTGTCTAAATTTTTACTTTTCTGGCCTATATTTTGTTTTTTGGATTATTTTGGTTTCAATTTTTGGTCTTTTAAATTTTCGATTCGTTTGTTAAAAATTTTGATTTTTTGCTCCACCACTTTGATTTTTGGGTACGAATTTTAGATTTTTCTATTTTTTGTCCTATATTTTAGATTTTCTTTACTTGAATTATTGATTTCATTGTGAGATTTTTTTTAATTTCTATTATTTTCGAATTTGTTTTAAGCTAAAAATAGTTATTTTTAGGGCTGAAAATGGCGATTTTTTTTTCTTTTGCTTGTATTTTCAATTTTTTGGTCTGCATTTTTATTTTGAAACCAGGATTTTTGATTTTTTTGCCGATATTTTAGATCTGTTTTGTTCCAAATTTTTGATGGAAGATAAATGGTTCTTTGTTTCTTCAAAAAAGGAGGGGGGGGGGGTATTGTATAAGTGGCTCTACCATCAACATGTTCCACGAGCCGCCACTGCATATGACCCAAAATCGCCACTTCAGTTTCCCGAAATTTAGCCACCAACTGCACTCCCGTTAGAAAAATATAGTTTCCACTTTTTCTTCGAGAGTGTACATGATTTTCGGCAAGAGACAAATGTCAAAATTGATATGCGAGAACAAATTTAAAAATCGTGTATAATGGGATGTGGTTCAGATAAATGCATAAAGCTTGTTACCTCAAATTCCGTTTCGAAGTGTTAACGCTCTCTCAGGAATAAATGAAAACGAAAACAAATGGCACCAATATATTCAGAATCAAAAGAGCTTTTTAAAGATATCACTCGACCCAATGAACAAATGAACAAATTAACAAATGAATAATGTCAGACGTATTCAAAAACCATGGACCCGAGCGAATACTTCTTGATCCCCGAAAAATCTTTCGCCCGGGCTAGGATTCGAACCCACAAGCGCTCGCCTGTACCCACTACACCAACGGGCCGCCCTAAAATAAACTATCAGATGATATGAAAGAGATAATTAGAGATAATTTCTTTAGGAAGTGACACTAGGCCTTCAAAATTTAATCAATTGTATATCAACATACATCAACTATTGCCGTGGTTCATTTTTTTTATGCAGTATATTCCCCTCGCTCTCTCAGACCAACACTAACCTTCCCGTTCTCTAATTACTGATTGATTTACACTTATCCCTCCCTACCTTCAAAGTCATGGAGAAATGATCCGAGCCACCCATATTTGCCCTCACGTCAGCTATCATCAAGATGTAGTCTATTACTGAATTCCCTTAATGGGTCATCTGTGCCCCTTCCTTCTTAGCAGTGTACTTTTTAGTTCACTATAGTAGCTATATATATTCTTTATTAGAAATACGTACATAGCATTCCATACAGATTTAAATTATGGACTACTATAGAATATGCCAGTACATCTCTATCTGGTCTACCAAAGTCCACTAGCTCGTGTTTTCCAATTTTTGATTTTAAATCTTCTATTATAATCATCAGCTTGTTCTTTTTTGCATACTCGAATATTTCTGCGATTTCTTTATTAAAATATTCTACCTCTTCATCTAATTCGTGAGCTATTGGTGAATTCCCAAACGTATGAAAATGTTCAGCCTATTCTAAACATATTATGTGAAGCCTTTATAGACCATAGGGATATTGAACCCTTTTTCGTATTTTTTTGTCATTTTGTATACAATTATGTAGCAATATTGCTATCTAACGCCAACACATAAATGTAACTTAAAATATGAAAAATATAAAAACAATGTTAGTTACAAAAATATATGATGTTAAAAATCGGTATATAGAGCTCTTTCTTTAGTCTGAAAAAGTCAACAAAATGCTTAAAATATTATATAAAAGGGCAGAAAGACCGATAGGTCGATAGCCCTAATAAAACATTGTTTACTACTACTACTATTATATAAATTTGATTAAATTTCGTTTTAATATTTTAAATACATAAAAAATGACCTTTTTATCAAGTGTTCGATAGCCAGGTGAGATAAGCACAGCAATTACACTCATTATAAAAACATATTTCTATTTAGGGTCAATCTGATATCTTAAAAATAAGATAATTAGATTTGATCTAATTACAGTATGACAATTTATCTTGTTCGGTCACGGCAACTCGGACCGAGAAAATGAAAAATGTATCACGCAATACTATAACAACAATTTGACATGAACAGATAACGATAATTTATCATTACAATATAATTAATTGTCGCATGTTCATTATCACAACTTACTCTTGATCTACTTTACTACAACTGAGAATTCAGAATATCCGAATCAAGTAATATGAAACTATTGAAAAAGTTCATATGTTAAAAGAAAATATTAACTAGAATCTGTAGTATTTGTAACGTGCAAATGGCTTTTTATGCCTTCATTCCTCATCCAATGGAATTTTCCAATACCCGCACATTAAATCTAATGAGCTTAAATATTTTATGCCGTGAAATTTCTGCAATAAGTCATCTATCGCTGGAGGCGATTCTCGATCGGGTACAAGCACAGAGTTTAGTTTTCTGGCAAATTCTAATCGTTTTTTTTTTCTTAATTTCGACACAAAGATTGGAGAAGGGTGAGTTTGATTTCTCTAGGATTCTCCACTGCAACATTCTTTGAATTTGCGCGCAAAGAAATTGACCCACTTGGAATGTTTTTTTTTTTAGAAATTAGACAGGGTCAACCCATTAGAGATCACCCAGACCACGTTGCTCAACATTTTTAATTTTCCTATTTTTTCACCAGTTACTCCCCATACTAGGTGAGTTCAAAACTGTAGTAAGAAACATTTTTAGGCTTACACTTTAAGTTGGCTTCGTAACCGTTTTTCAGCCGACAATAAGTTTTACGTAAATGTATCTAATTCTGTAAATTTTATAGATATCAAGACAAAATAAAAACCGAAATTATCAGAATGATGCTCTAGATTTTTGTCATTAGATAATATTGAAAGTGAAGAAAAAAATTCACAACTGTAATTTGAAAATTAACTTAAAACGGGATTTTTGGTGCTGCAAAATTATTAAAAGGAAGAAAGACTCAGCTTTAATTTTTTTCTTGCATAGATTTATTATAGGACTAATTGCTGTAGAAGTTTCACGCTTGAAAACTTTGTCCTTTTTTCTATATATTTTTTCAAAAATGCCCAAAATCGTATTTTGGCAATATTTAAAGTAGAATATCTCAAAAGGGGCTGTGTGAAAAATTATGAAATGGATACAGATACCACCTCTTTATGACACAAACAAATGATAAACATTTGGTGACTGAGACTCAACTGGTTCCAAAGTTATAGTGCATCAAAGTTGGCCAAAAATTGCGTTATTTGTACAAGTTTTTAAGGGGTTTCGCTACCGCTCGGAGATCGTTTTATTTCTACATTGTCTTATGTATTTGTGTAAAAGCCAAAACTTAACATTGCAAGAACGCCACACGTAAGGAAAAATTGGTACATTGAAATATTGGGAATAATATCTATTTGTGTTTTAAGAGCGCAAAATACGTGTTTGCCGATCGAGATAGGTAATCTATCGAAATCGGCAAACGGGCTTTGCGCTCGAAATTAAACACACGTTTGTACGACCGTTTTGAAGAAAAACCCAAACATAATTGGGTCATTCCATGCTATTTCAACAAAAGGTTCTTCTTCTTTTCTGTGATAAATTAACATATTCATTCGTTTTCTTAAACACCTCCTTAACATTTTTTATTTATTTAATTTATTGTTTTCTAATATATCGGGTAGTATTATGTCTTGTGGTCTAGGCCCCAAAAAATGCGTAATTCGATCCTGATTTGAATGATTTAAATGCCAAATGAAATTAGTGTATTTTAATAAAGTATTAAGAAATATTTATGTCGAGCCAACGAAAATTACTAAAATCCGAAATAGCCCAGGTTAAAATTGAACTAAACTGCATTTTTGATTTTGAAAAATTGCCTAACTTACGAACGCGTAATTTTATTTTCTTGCCCTGCAAAAAAAAATGTCTGGGCTAATTTAGCCCTGATTTTAACTAGGTAAGAGACGATTAATCGCATTGAATGAATTACAAATTTTAATAACAATTTATTAAATCCAAGTTTACAATCAAATACCAACAATTTAAGCATTATTACATTCTCACGCTCGTGTTGGTGCGCATTTGCAGAAATGATTGATTGATTGAACGTTTCGCCGCCTCGAGAGACATTTCCGTGATTAGCAATTGACGATGTTGTATAACAAATAGTACTTGGTTTAAAGCAGTAATTAATTCTAGTAGTATGTTAATAACAAATTTAAAAAAACTGGATTAAAAAATTCGCCATTAAACATTACAACAAAATATTTTTTTTGGTTTGGTGCCGAAAAAGTAGAAAAAGTAAGAACAGATTTTGGATATTTGGATATTTTTGATGTGCCTCGTTTTTTTTTCGTAGCAGCTCTAGTTTTTGAAATACTGGCTAATTCATTTATTTCTAATAAAACGCAAAAATAATAATAAAATCATGATTCTATTATTATTATCATTACAATGATTTTATTTTATTACTATTATCATTATTATGATACGAGAAGCCATAATTAAAATTCTGTATCTAAAATTCAAACCTAATTAGCCAGTTTTATCGAGGGTGTTGGCAATAGATTTGAAAAAATAATATCTCTGAGAAAAGAAAAGCGAATCGAAAAATAAGTAAATTAGAAAAGGTCTAAATTGATACCACATAGAGAATCAACCCTTCGTTTTAGCCCTTTATATTTTGTCACCGCAAAAAAAGTATAATAAAAGTTTCGATTTTTGACTAACTTTGCAATAGGCCATAACTAAATAAGAATTCTTATTTTTATCTCTAATAAAGTACTTTAATAATCAAGAGCCAAAGAAATGTTACGGGCACAATCCAGAAAAAAAGATTTCTCCCGAAAGCCTCTCAATATAAATCTCGATTTTTGACAGTTTGCAATCGGCCATAACTAAATCAAAATTCATATTCTCATCACTAATACAATCACTTTCATAATCAAGAGCCAAAAAACTTTACGGGCACTCCTTCAACCAAAAAACAAAATTTCTTCCGTCATTCGGAGAAACCCATACCCCGCGATAGTGAGCAGTGTATATTTATCTTCTTTGTTAAATAATACCTTACTTTGTACTATTTTTTTACTTTCTTCGTTACGAAGTACGAGAAAGTATTGTGATCGTGAAAATTTTTTCCAAAATTTTTTTTGGGGAATATCCATTTTGGGGTCCCTAGATACAATTTCAACAATTTCTGGAAAAAAAATGGTGATGTGGCCATCATGTTACTTTCTCCGACTTAGTGGTATCATTTATATTTACGCTTTCATAGTTTATTTTCAATTCAAATCATATTTTAAATGTACATCGAGCGTTTTGTAGAATGAAACTGACATTTAAAACGTCGATTTTATGAAAGATGAAAATGACAAATTATACTTTAAATTCTAATAGTCAGTTTACTTAAAAACCAAAGAGATTTCGAAAAATACTTATTCTTTATAACTTGTTCATTTTGGCATTCTCTGCAATTATTATTAAAATATATTTGCTGTAACTATTATTGTTTCATAATTATAAACCAAAAATGACAAAAAAATTATAACTATTTAATAACTATTATTTTTCAAAAACCAAATATTTTACTAAAAATATTTTCAAAGAAAAGATGTTAATTTCTTTCTTGTATTCAAGTGCTTTTATAGTATTGATCATATTTAAAAAAATATCGGAGAAAAACAAAAAACGGTTAAGGTAAACACCCACTTCCGGTGTACGAAATTTTACCAAAAGCTTTTCAGTTTTTTGGATTATCAAATAAGGCTTATGTTCAAAGTTTGATGTTAATTGATGTAGTAGTTTTTGCGCATTTTAATTTATATCGCTCGCCTGCCACCTAAAATTGTGGCAAGTTCAGTTTAATAGTCAGTTTACTCAGAAACCAAAGAGATTTTGAAAAAACTTATTGTTTATAAGTTGTTCAATTTGGTATTATTTACAATTATTAATCATGTAAATTTGCTGTAACTATTGTCGTTTTCTAATTATAAACCAAAAATGAAAAAGTAAAATTAATAAAAATTTTTTCTCCAATAAAAATGATTTTATGAAAAATATTTTCAAACAAAACATGTTCATTTTTTCGTTCTCTTCAAAATTTATTTGACTGTTTTCGTAAAATTTTCCATATTTAAAAAAATATTGTAAAAAAACAAAAAACGGTTAAGGTAAACACCCACTTCCGGCGTACAGAATTTTACCAAAAGCATTTCAGTTCTTCGAATTGTCAAATAAAGCTTATGTTCAATGTTTTGTGGATATTTCCGTAAAAAATATTTTTGAAAAAAAAATCACGATCGTACTTCGTAACGGAGAAAGTAAAAATTTGGTTGTGTGTGTGTGTGTGTATCTGTGTCTGTTCGCGCTGTATCTCAAAAACTAATAGAGCATCAGATATGAAACTTTGAACTTGAGTCTTATTCGATAATCCGAAGAACTGAAAAGCTTTTAGTAAAATTTCGTACACCGGAAGTGGGTGTTTACCTTAACCGTTTTTTGTTTTTTCCCAATATTTTTTTGAATATGAAAAATCACAAAAAATATTTAAACAAATATTGAAGACATCAAAGAAATGAACATCTTTTGCTCATTCGAGAATTTTCTTTTTTTAATTTTTGGTTTATAATTATGAAAAGATAATAGTTACATCAAATGTATGTTAATAATAATTGTAGAGAATTCCAAAATGAACAACTTATAAGGAATACGTTTTTTTCGAAATCTCTTTGGTTTTTGAGTAAACTGGCTATTAGGATTTGAAGTATAATTTGTCATTGTCACGTTTCATAATTTTGACGTTTTAACCGTCAGTTTCAACGATTCTATAAAACGTTCGATTTACATTTAAAATATGATTTAAATTGAAAATAAACCATGAAAGTGTAAATATAAATGATGATGCCACCGGAGAAAGTAACATGATGGCCACATCACCATTTTTTTAACTGGCAATAGTAATAACGTAAAATGTACGTAAGTTAAAAAATGTTTTTTTTTTATAAAGTAGGCTAATATGGCGTATCTCAAAAATTAGATCTAGTAGACCAAATCTGATGGCTATTTTGGATTCTGCACCCTAAAATTACCTGGAAATAGTTAACAAAACGCAGGCACCAAAACGTCTGTTGGGCAGTGTTATTTGTCAAATTTAACCAAAACAAAAAATTACTTTCAAACAAAAGAATACATTTTCTAGATTTTAAACCCTTCTACATACTAAAGGTAACTCATGAGTAAGTCGATTAATTAAAAAGGTCGACTCTTTGAAATGAGTCGAGAGTTAAGTGACTATGTAAATATTCTGACTCATTGTGAGTCATGAAATTTGAGAAGACGCGGACACACACATTTTGGAAGTGATGACCTTTTTTTTTTTGACCGAACCAAAAATTATCTGCGCATTATTCAATGATTAATAGTGAATTCCTCATTGAGGAAAAAGGATCATTTAATAATGAATTACAAGAATTAAAAGCATTGGCAAACAAAACTGTTTTTCAGTGATTCAAAAATTGATTCAAATTTCGAAAAGGAAGGTTATTTGAAATTTATCAGAAAAATAAAGGGGATAAAAGTAAATACAGATACCTATTTATATTTTGTCATTGAAAAAAATAATTCTTGAGCTCAAGTTAACAATGCTTTAAACTATTACATTACTAAGGCAGAATAGTCTTGTCACTTTGTTAAATGTTAATGTCAATAAATTGTTTTTCAAAGCCACCTTCAATTTTTATTTACTAAAATGGCCATTGTAATGGTTGATAAAACGCGATTTTTGCAAATAACTTTTAATGCGTTAGGAATTGGGATAAGGTTGTTATTAGGAAAAATGTTTGTTTTTTTAATTCCGCATGGAATGACATGAAAATATACAGGGGTTCCAATTTAAAATAAGAAGAATAAAGTGCTTTAAAGTTTGGAAAGTTTGATACTAAATTTTGGACACCCTGTACAACTCATATCAATCAAACTTGGTTAACGATACTATCAGACCTTATTTAATAAGTACCTTGTATAATTTTATTAACAAGACGCTATTTTTGTTTTTTATTAATTTTTTAAACCAATGATGCAAAACTGATTTTTTTTGTTTTTATTTTTTTTTGCTGATATCACTGAATCTATTTTAATAAAATTATAGAAGTATGTAGGCAACCGTAGAAGGTACCCAAAGAAGCAATAAAATATACAGCATGTAATCTAAAAAAATATATCATCATGACGTCACACTTTTTTGGGACACCCTGTATAATCAAGAATATTTTCCTGAAATGCATTTTAGGATGCAATCTTATTCTGCAAAATATCAAAATTCCAACTTAATTAGTAAATGAGCTATAGAAGACGGGAGGTGAAATGCAGGACCCTGTATATTAAGGATAGTAATAGGAAATCGATAGGAGAGAGAAAACATCTTTATTCAGAAATCCATCTTTAAATTACCATGTATACAATGAGAAGTTATAGGGGTTAGTCTGACCGGGCTATCGACCTGAGGTCTTTCTGTCCACGAAACAGATATTAATTCCACAAAAAAAAAATTACTTTAAATTTTGATTGTTTAAAATTTACGACTATTTTCGTCTTATTATGACATTTTAAAGAGAATTTTCTAATAAAACGCCACAATATGGCAAAAAAACAAAACTAAAACTAAACGAATCGAGAATGTTAAACATTCAAAATTTATTTGATAGAGTTAATATTTATTTCATATTACTATCCTTAATAATATGTATATATTAAAACAATTAATTAGATAGATGTTTAATCACAATTTCACAAAATATTATAATAAGTTATACACAAATATAACATAACTAAACACTAAAAACATTTCTCTTAAAGGTACTGTTTGATGCTTCAGAAGCAATTGAAATTAATTTAGGTCCGCAAATTAAATTATTAAATGAACCAACGCAATTATTAGATTCTCCGCATTTAATTTGGATTATAATTTTGAAAAACAAATTCATACACTTCGTCTCGCTGGCCTACATACACGTTGTTGTATTCGTATACACCGGATTTTTTAGGGCATCGACAGAACCGTAAAGTTGAACAATTTTTGAATCCACATTTATCGATGATTACATTTTCAGAAAACCTCAGGTGTTAAGCAAATAGCGGTGCCCTCGGGCCACAATTCCATCAGATAAATAACAATCAGCTCGATAGCCCATAATTAAGCACTGAAATGAGTAACAATTTCATATTCAAATTTTATGCACACGGACTCTTTAATACACATTTACGTGTGCACAACTGTCGGTGTGTGAAATGTCATTAGTAATAGTCGGCAGAGTTGAAAGCGCGGAAGGCGTGCTCTTATGTAAATATGCGCTATTTAATGTTATGGTTCCGTACACTTTGTTTATAACGAAAAACGCATCACCAATTCAGAGGTTACGCGCATTCTTTTGTGGTGTGTTCGGAATTTTTTAAACGCACATTTTACACCGTGTTTTGCATAATTTGTTTCTTTTTGGTTGTTTGTTTTAGGACTTAATGCGTTATTACCGGGTGTTTAGATTCATATATGGTAATACTGCCATTACCATAACAGTTACGTTTTTCTCTAATTATTGATGGTGTGGAATGTGATAATTTTGGAGGTTTGGAAACCATCCAACCCATCCTTCATAACAATAGAAAATAAGTATACGCCATTTGAGGAGCAGAGTTTTTTTGCCCATGCTAGACTGGCATAAGAAGATGGGATATCTGTGTCAGTTCCGAATGCACTGAAGTATTACAATATAATGGCATAGTTTTTCTTTTTGGTAAATTTTGAATTTAATTTTTGCATTCCCACACCAGTCTCCATAGGCAAACAGTGCGTTGTCGGTACGAAAACCATCAACAGTTAAATGAATTAGTCCTGACTAACTACTACTCGAAGAGGGAAGCTGAAAACTGTAAACCAAAATATAGGACGGGTAGTAAGATATTGGTTCATAGTCTCATTGTCAACATCATGCCATAAAGTACTATGATCGTCTGCCGTGCAACATTAAGTCTGTTCGAACATAAAGAACGTTAAAACCTACCTTCTGGCGTATCTTTGTGAGAAAGAGTTATATTCTTTAAACGACATATAGGGAAAGTAAATTCGCTTAAATTCATTTAAATTCCTTAAAATCTCATTTTCAGTTGTCACTTTTATGCCGTGTTTCAGTTTTACTACTTTTCATGCTATTTTGAATTCTATGTATTTCCTATTATCTAAATTGTTTTGTTTAACATATCTTCATTTATATGTATTGCATTCTGTTATATACTTATTTCTTGAGAATAAATTAAGTTTTGATTTGATTTGAGCATCTTCCAAATTAAAATATCTTGAATCATATGAGACATATTTTTCAATCAGGCATAACTGGAATTTTGGTATCTCAACATCACGATTTATCGGCGGATAAGATCTTGTGTTAAATATTTACCATCCACGCTGAAATAGATGACTTGTTTACAAATTTATACACAAAACGACACGTAAGTTCTCTGTCAAAAAAGTAAATACATTCCGGCATTTCAGTTACATTCACGGCCAATAAAGGCCAATTCGTTTTTATTTCCCCGAGCGAATTATTTCATCAATTTACGCTGGAACTTCATCAATTGCGCCGTCAACTGTCGTTAATTGTCTTCATTCACTTTGGAATCCGCTCCACACCGCTCACACATTTTAATTGATAAAATGTTACAACTGACCCAAATTTACAATTTCACCATTGCAGCAAACAAAAAGTATTTTTTTAAATAGAAACCAGTAAACAAATAGGGGAAAATCGGATAAGATGACGAACTAAAGCTTTGGCGTTTTTTCTTGACCTTAATATTCGTTGCTGGTGAGTTACCGTTTTCGGCAAAATCACACTAGTTTAAGATATGTACAAAAATGCATTTCTTAAGAAAAAACTCAAAAATGTAATTTTAGAAGAATACATTTTTGGTATCATCTTTCCCGTACAGTCTGAGACTCCGATTTAATTCAACCTCATATATGATCAAACAACTATTTAAAACTGTTGACATCCAAAACCGTCTTATAAATTGTAAGGACCCCAGGTCATGGGCATTTAACGGGCCCCTCGTTCAATGCAAAGCAAAGATAAAGCCGACAACTTTCGTCGAGCTAAATTGTTCCGTAAATCATTTTTCATCCATTTAAGGGCGGAAAAGCTTCTTTCACCGCTAATGTTGCTAACTGGCATTGCCTTCGGTGACAAAACAAATTAAGACCAGCAACCGGGCCCCTCGTTTACGCGGGCTCGTTGGCCTTAGTGTAAAAACGGCCCTCTTGATATCCCACCTTAAACATACAAAATTGCACATAACATAATTTAACTAATGAAATAGCATTAAACAAATGAAACATCATCAATCGACATTTTTGGATTGAAACATTAAGAAATGAAATTAATTACAGTAATCGCATCGCCATGGGCAGTGTGTAGCTTGAACTTCGTCCCATCAAGTGCAGGCGGAATGGACCCAGTTCTTGCACATAAAACATTGGAACGACAATTGCTCATCACAAATGATGCAGCATTCATCGTCGAGGCCCAGTGTTAGTGTTAACGTATGGAACTTGAAATTAATGAATAAGGTCTTCAGACTGAGAAAATTGTCGCTTATTTTTTTTAGTTTTAACAGTTTTCTTGCACACTTTAGTCTTCTTCAACTATCACTGTTTTGGATTATCTTCTTTTCCATTCTTCTCCTTTATTTAATTATAAGAATGAAGTGCTAATGATGTACATGGAGGGCAATTTCTTTCTATGTCTCCTTAACATTTTTCCCTGCACGGTAGGAAGCAATGGAAGATTTGAAATCACACATGCTTTAGAAGGAGAAGGATTGAATAAGACCTTCAGGTACAGGTAGATCGATCTCAGCAGGATTAGTATTCGTCGGAGGAATTTCAGTTTCAACTTTCTCGTTAGGTATTTCAGTCGTGAAAGAAGAATTGAAATCTTCAGTGAAAATCGAACTCAATTCCTGTGTCTGTGAATCCTCTAATAGCCATCCTTGCATTGGCAACCTAGAGGTACGCTTGACCAAATATTCCAGCTACACCCCTGATAGAGATTATGTGGCCTGGATTGTTTACCATAAAGCCATTACAACTCATATTACAAACGGATTGAAGTTGATCATTTAACGCCACATCAAGTGGATGTAGCTTATGACTTACGTGTGAAGGTAACCCCATTATGGATATAAAGTTTTTGCTGCAAAACTCCACTGCTTCCAATGGTTGACCATGATTAAAAAAAGAGAGTGTTTTTCATTGGTACGAACGAATTATATCAAATATTTCAGGAAACAGGGGGTGGTCATCCAATCAATCAACTGAACTTGGACGTGCTCCAGCCATAAATGTTGGATTCATTCTGACTCTAGAAAAATTTAAGAATATAAAATTTCCAAAAGCGTTCATAGCACACACACACACACAGTGATGGTAGTTTCGCGCTCAGCAGATGTCACTTTGAAATTTGCGGTTTTCTTGTGGCGATCACCCTTTGGACTCTAGAGAGCTCCGTAATCAACATTAATAACGGAAAGTATGTCACCAAAACCTGAACACTAACTTCAATAATACCAACTTCTAAACCTTACTAGAACTTTTACCAGCATTTTCTTCAAATTCTCTTGCTCCACCATTTTCGGCCGAATCATTTTCTCCACAGGTGACGTCCAATCAAATGATAGCGGTTTCAATGTCCAACTGTTTAGTTGTTACTATGGTTACAATTCGTTTTTTGTCAGCGAACTGCCGCAATTTCCAAATAGAAAAATTATTCGTTATAATTTAATACACACAGAAAAATCTTTAGGTGATTATTTAATATGATGGGAAAAATTATAGTATTAAACTCATGAATTTTCATGAATTCACTCGGGTGAATTGCAACACTCGCCTACGGCTCGTGTTGAAAACTCCACCCTCGTGTTCAACTTGTTCACGAGTTTAATACTATACTATTATTTTGTTCAAGTCTTCAACAACTTTAAATATTAACTTTCAAAAATTTCACAACTTGCGCAAAAATTAACACATTTAAAAAAATCTAAGTTGATTCTAAAGATAGATGTTTTATGAATATAATTACTAAAATTTTTGAGAAATTCTATCATATCAGTATTGTTTCTGTTCGACAACTTAAAACGTTAATTTTCAAAAATTGACACATTTTCAAAACTCAAAGTTAATTTTAAAGGTTCTGTGGGCGTATTAAAATATTCGAGGAACTCAATTTTGTTTTGCAATTTTTGTTTTGTTCAAGTGCTCGATAACTTAAAATATGGATCTACAAAATTTCATAACTCACGCAAAAATAGTCTCATTTCTAAAACTCAAAGTTAATTGTAAAGGTAAATGTATTATGCTTGCATTAGAGTTTTTAAAGTATTCAATCATATCAGTATTATTATTTTTTATTTTTTCTTTGTTCGAATATTAGACAAACTCACAAAAAATCATTTTTAAAAATTAATAACTCACGTAAAAATTGATACATTTTCAAAAATCTAAGATAATTCTAAATTCTAGATGTCTTGCGAATATACCAACATTTTTGAAGAATTCTATCATGCCATTATTTTTTTGTTCGACAACTTGAAACAATAATTTTCAAAAATTTATAATACTCAAAAATGAAAAAAATATCAAAAATCAAAGTTAATTTTAAAGGTAGTCGTTCTGTGGGTGTATTACAATATTTGAGGAACTCTTCGTTTTTTGTTTCGAGTGTTCAACAACTTAAAATATTAATCTACGAAAATTCATATCTCACGCAAAAATAGTCTCATTTTTAAAACTCAAAGGTAATTTTAAAGGTAAATGTATTATAATGGCATTAGAGCTTTTAACGAATTCAATCATATCAGTATTATAATTTTTCTATTTTTTCTTTGTTCAAATAATTTTTAAAAATTGTCATAAATTCATAACTCACGTGAAAATAGGCTTATTTTCAAAAATCAAAGTTTTTTTAAAAGGTAAATAAATGTATTATGATTGCATCTTTTATAAAGAATTCAATTATATCGATATTATTTTTTTTTCTATTTTTTTGTGTTCAAATATTCGACCACTTCAAAAATCATTTCTAAAATTTATAACTCACGCAGATATTGACACATTTTCAAAAATCAAAGTTTATATTTATAAGAATTTATTTTCTTTAGATTTTGTTTGTTCAATTGTTCGACAATTTAAAACTTAGTTTTCAAAAATTTATAACTCACGGAGAAATTGGCAGACTTTCAAAAATTTAAGTTAGTTTTAAAGATATATGTTTTGTATAGATATTAAAATTTTTGAGTAATCCTATTACATCAGTATTTATTTTAAAGTTTTTTTTTGCTCAAGTCTTTAACATCTGAAAATAGTAATTTTCAAAAAGTCATAACTCACGCAAAACAGTGGCGGTTTCAAACGGGGCGTAATCGGGTAATTACCCCCTCTAAGAATTTTTCGCTTAACAGTTTTTAGTATTAAAAATTACCGATATTCCATATTCCAAACAAATAATATAACCGGTAAATTTTTCCAACGCTGTAAAATGTTCGAAAAGGATAGGGAGATTTCACGGAACAGGTGTATGAGAGCGGAAGCACCAATTTATCTATATTTTTTTTAATTAACCCCCCCCCCCCCCCCTCCCCCTAGACCGGTTGGTTTGAAACGCCCTTGGCGCAAAAATTGACTCAAAAATCATTAAAGGTAAATGTATTATGATTTCATCAGAATTTTTAAAGAATTTATTTATATCGATATGATTTCTTTCCTAGTTTTTCCTTGTTCAAATATTCCACCACTACTAATATTCATCTTTAAACATTTATAACTACCGTAGAATTGACACATTTTCAAAAATCAAAGTTTATGTTAAAGGTAGATATCATGTGAATATATTAAACAAATATATTTGAACAATTCCATAAAATAAGTATTTATTTTTTTTGGATTTGTTCAATTGTTCGACAACTTAAAACATTAACACGTTGACCAATTTGTCAGTCACCGGTGACTGATACTGAAGTATTCCGATGGGGCCGTGTCAATCATCGATGACTGACAGTTAGTACCTACTTTAAACTTACTATTTAGCGCTGTCAGTCACGAGTTAAATTAAATAAGCATTTAATAAAATAAAACTTAAAAACAAAGAAAACATTTTTTGACATTTTACAAAAAAAAAAATTGACAGCCAATGTGTTAAATTTCAAAAATTTAGTTTTAAAGTCAGATGTTTTGTAAAGATTTTAACATTATTGTCGAATTCTATTACATCACTATTTATTTTTTAGTCTTTTTGGGGAATTCAATCATATCTGTATTCATTTTTCTTTCAATTTTTTCATAATATTCAACCTTAATTCGTACCCAAAACGTTAATTTGAACTGCTCAACAGTATGTTAAAATAAGAGATAGATTTATTTCGTACTTTATATTATTATAGTCTCAGGCGAAATTCTAGTGGAATTAGGTGTCTATGTGGTTGGCAACGCTGATCAGCATAATATATTTGTTGACGAGAGTTTCAAACCAACCACCAAGTAACCAAATGTGATAAAATCCGAGGTCTTCATTTGATCATTAATGTTGTTGATACATATTTCATTATTAATAAACTGGGTTTAACACAGCGATAAAGCAGCGATTTAACGGTTTTAATTTAACATAATGGTCTGCACATAACAAGATATGTGCATGTTTTCAGGCCACGCCTTGTTATTTGCTTGCACGCTACCGTCCGAGGATTATGGATGTATGGATGTTAGTTTTAATCACGTGGATTTATTTATGTTATGCATTTTCTTGTTCCAGCACAGATAAATCATTAAGAAATTTACCGACAGCTAGTTTTTGAAATTCACGAATTATTTCTCAATTGTATGTACCAACAGATTTTGAAAGTTGTATTTCATCTCCGCATTTTAAATGTTTTCCTTATTTATATTTATCTGCGAAAATTAGATGATATCGTAGGGTGTGAAGGAAACAATAAAAACAATAAGGGAGGAAGAATGAAGAAGAGCTATTCATTATTATTGCTCTTCTCTATTTGTATAATGTTTAGCTTCTTCAGCGCCATACGGAGTCTGCTGATGAGGCGAATGTGTATAAATAAGCTGATTGATGAGGCGCTGAGTTGAAAATCCATATTAAGAGTGTAGGTTGCAATCATTCGAGTTTCTAAGACGGGCAGCGGTACAGGGGGGGAATAATTGATTTCATCAATAAAATAATATTATTCGAAGTTAATCTTTAAATACGTTAGTAGAATATAGTTTTAGCTTTCATATAAATTTAAAAAAAGTTGCATTTTTAAAGTAGTTTCGTTGTGAAATCGAAGTTCGCAGACCAATTATATGTGTGGCGGGTTGCCTAGCGGACTGCCCTCTTAATATAATAATAATAGTTCGGTGATATATCCGCACAGGAAGACTGCTCACGCGAAAACTGCCCACAGCGAAAACTCCGCACACGAAAACTCCTCACACGGAAAACTCCGCACACAGAAAATAACTCACAGTAATAATTGCGCACACGAAAATTACTCACACTGAAAAATGCTCACACGGAAAATTACTCACTTTTATCAATCCTCACAGAGCGCGCACAACAAATATTTTTGCTATAGTTATTACATTTCACATTAGTTTAAAAGCAACAATGTACTGTGTTTTTAAAAGTATAAATGTCTAATATATTAATTTGAATAAACAATTTAAAGATAATGCCATCACAGGTATGTTAAATTTGTTTTCTTTTTAGTTTTATTAAGGTTTGATCATTTCAGATCTAGATTATAATTAAATTTTACTGGATCTATATGCATGTGTTTGGAAGATTCTAATAGAGCTCCAAAGCTTATACTACATTTACGCTACAGAGCGTGTATTAATAAACGATTGCTTCTGCTGTTTCGTATATTTCAATTTTCACAACTTCTCCGCCTGATCAAATGAAAATATTTTAAAATCCAGTGAAGGCATGTAAATGGATTTTCACGAAATCATAATCTAGGATGCATTTCCAGTTATTCTAGAAAGTTTAACGCCGATGTCTATTATTTTCCTATTTTTTTCGAGTCGGCGAACTTGTTAGAATTTTTTACAACTTCGCCGCCTGAACAAATGAAAGTATTTAAAAATCCAGCGAAGGGGTGTAAATGGATTTTCACAAAATCATAATCTCGAATGCATTTCTAGTTATTCTAGAAAGTTTAACGTCATTGGCAATGGTTTTTCTATTTTTTTCGAGTCGGCGAACTTGTTAGAAATTTTCACAACTTCGCCGCCTGATCAAATTCCATTGAACTCAAAAATTAAAATTCAAGAATAACACTCCGCCGTGCTGTTAAAATCTAAAACACCGAATAAACTCACCGGTGAAACTGGAAAATTTTGCCAGGTGCGAACCGCCGAATCATTTGACCTTTGCCCCGGAGGCAATTAGTATCCGGCGTAGATGTTTGCAAAAAACACATTCTTTCGTCGTCTGTTATCAATCCTTATCTATGATGCATAAACGCATACCAGATTAAATCTCTTTTTAGTCGTTGAAAACAGTTCGATTCGGCAGTTTACCTTCCACCGAGTGAGTGAGTGTTCGCGTGTTTTAGTGTGTGCAGAATATTGAAAATTACATTAATTGAAATTGATTATCAGTTATGAAGATAGTTCCTACTGTTGGTAAGCGATTAAATGAAATCAATTAAACTTTATTGAATGAATAATGTATTGTGAATTTTTCAATGCGATTTAATAATATCTCTCAACACAAATAACGATAGGAGTAGAGAGACCATCCGGTCAATAGCTCATTTATGTAAAATTTATTGAATGAATTATTCACAATAATGATTTAATAATATCTGAATACAAAAATAACGGTGTAGTAGAGATCACCAGGTCAATGATTCATTTATGTTATGCTACAATAATGTATACAAAAAAATACGGCATTAGTAGAGAGACCATCAGGTCAATAGCTCATTGACAAATCGTATAGAATCCTATAAGTACATTTATCTTCTTACCAAATACCACTTACAGTTAGCTTTCACAGCATCGAATGGGTTTATTTTCTGGAGTTTAAATAACCAATTTAAAAAAAAATATTCATTTAATGATTAATACGATTTTCGATTTTGGTGTATTAGTATTTTTTTCAATCTCGGATTTGGGACTCATTTTTATTGGAAATCAGAAATCTATAATGTTTTCAATTAATTTTAAACTCTTAAAACGAATTTCTCCTTTGATTATTTTTTTCTATCCTTCTATGCCATTTTTGTTTTCCCATTTTCAGTTTGGAAAATTGCTGTTTTGTTTTAACCTAAGATGAGAAATCAAAAATATTTACTTTTTACATAGAAGTTGAACTTTTAATAAATTTTTTACAACTTTTAAATTCGTAGAATGTATATTTCGTTTCCCCAGACAATGTTTAGAATGTTGTCATTTGTTTTCAGCTATAATTTGGCAATTGTTTTAACGGAAAATCAGAAACGTATTGTTCTGTTTATATATCTTAATATTTTAAAGCAAATTCGGCTCATCAATTCAATGATGCAGAAATTTAATTTTGATTGGAAGTTACACTTGCAAATTCTACTGCAATTCAATTTTATTTTTCTGATTTTTTTATCATAGAGTACAAATTTTAAAGTTTAAATGAATTTAAAATTCGTTACACTTGTAGGATTTTACAAATTTGATTACTTAACTTAAAATATTAATTTTCAAAAATTCATAACTTAAGCAAAAATTGACTCTATTTGTTAATGTTAGTTTTAAAGTTAAATCTATTATAATTGCATTCGAGTTTTTTTTTTAAGGAATTCAATCAGTATTTTTTTTTCTATTTTTTTTCTTAAATTAAATAAATATCAAAAATTCACATCTCACGCAAAAATTGATACATTTTCAAAAATCGTAGTTAATTCTAGTTAAGGCAGATGTTTCGTATCATATCAGTATTTTTTTAAATATAAATTTTCAAAAATTTATTTCATCCAAAAATAAACACATTTTCAAAATTACAGTTAGTATTAAAGGCAGTCATACTGTGGATGTATCGAAATATTTGAGGAACTCAATTTTGTTTACGATTTTTGTTTTGTTTAAGTGTTTAACAAAAATTGACTCGTTTTCAAAAATTAAATTAAATTTTAAAGTTAAATGTATTATTGCATTAGAATTTTTTGAAGTAATTAAATCATATCAGTATTTTTTTTCTATTTTTCTTTGTTCAAATATTCGACAACTTAAAAAAAATATCAAAAATTCTTAACTAAAAATCGTAGTTAACCCTAAAGGTGGGTGTTTTGTATCAAATCAGTATTTTTTTAAACAATCATTTTCAAAAATTTGTTACACCCTAAAATAAACTCATTTTCAAAAATTACAGTAAAAACACAGTACATTATTGGTTTAAAATTATTGTGAAATGTAATAATTATAGCAAAAATATTTGTTGTGCGCATCCTGCGAGGATTGATAAAAGTGAGTAATTTTCCGTGTGAGCATTTTTCAGTGTGAGCAATTTTCATGAGGGCAATTATTACTGTGCGATATTTTCAGTATGCGGAGTTTTCCGTGTGAGCATTATTACGTGTGAGGCAGTGGCAGCTCGTGGAACATGTTGATGGTAGAGCCACTTTTATAATTTATTGGATGAAAGATGGAAATGACAAATTATGCGAATTAAATACCGGCCAAAAAAATCAAAAATTTGCACACAAAAATCAATCACGTTAATAATTTAAAGTATAGACCAATAAAAAATACGCTCTTAATCAAGGTATAAATCTAAAATATAAGCACGAAATATCGAAAATTCGCGGTTAAAAAAATTGCAGACCAAAAATCAAAAAAATTAAATAAAAAGTTTAACCAAAATAAAAAATATTTAGGGCAAAAACTCTAGAATTTGGAACGAAGAAATGAAAAATACAGGTCAAAGATCTAAAATATAGGCCAAAAAAACAAAAATGCAGGACTAAAAATCAAAAATACAAACCAAAAAATTTAAAAATCAAGGAATACAAAAATTATTTGCCGTTTTCAGCCCCCAAAATTACTCATTAGCTCAAAATAAGTTGCCGACCAGAAACTCGAAAACGGCAGTCAAAAAGTAACCAAAAAGTAAAACAAATCGCCCATAAAAAATAGTAATTCAAGTTAAAAAATCTAAAATTAAGGAGAAGAAATCAAAAACTGTACTTTTTAAAATTTAAAAAAGTGGCGTATAAAATTCAATCATTTAGGTTAAAAAAATCTTAAAATCGACTAAGTCAATTCTAAAAATCAAAATTGCGGACCAAAAAATCGAAAATTTTAACAGACAAATCGAAAATTTAGAAGAAAATTTAAAAGATCAAAAATTTAGACCAAAGTAAAAAAAGAAAACAAAAAGATTGAAAATTCAAGTACCAAAATTGCCATTTTCAGCACTCGGGGTGATAGCCCCAGAAAACAAAGAAACAAACTCAAAATTTGCTTTGTGGCGAAGAAATTTGCACTCGACGATTTGAAAAATTGTAAAAAATGTATTACCCCAAGGATTCGCTTGAAATAAACTTCAATTATTCAAAAATAGTGTACTTTTGATTTTCTGCGAAAACAACGACATGCTCCTGCAGAAAACAAAGAAGTAAATTCAAAATTTGCTCGGTAGTGGAGGAAATTTGCAGTTAATGTTTTGAAAAGTTGTAAAATATTAATCACATGTAGAATTAGCTCCAAAATTACTAAAACTACTCAGAAAAGAGTGCATTTTTGAAAATAATTGCAATATTGCTACTCAAAATAACATTAATTGACTCAAAACTGCACAGAAGGGGACGAAAATTGCACTCAATGTTTTGTAAAAAATTAATCACTTGCAGAATTAGCTCTTAATTAAACTCTTTACGCTTAGGTCGCCACATGTGGAGACAAGCAAAAAAATAAAATAATTTACAAATAAAAAAATAATACCGCATCAGCGCCATCTATGGAATATTTTTCATATTTTTTTGCATAACTGAGTTTAAGACAGTAAAATAATATTTCGTAAAAAACCGTAACAACAACGAAAAAGTAATTTTTTAATAAAAATGTGACCCAATCAAAGCAGCATGGGCGCGAAGTGGTTAAGGTAAAAAACTAAAATATAAGCACAAAAAATCGAAACTTTACACAATTATCGAAAATTCGCGGTTAAAAAAAATGTAGACCAAAAATCCGAAAATTTCAACAACATAAAATCAAAAAGTTTAATCAAAATAAAGAATATTTAGGGCAAAAACTCTAAAATTTGGAACGGAAAAATAAAAGAATACAGGTCAAAGATCTAAAATATAGGCCAAGAAAATAACAAATACTGGTCTAAAAGTAAAAAATGCAAACCAAAAAATTGAAAAATCAAGGAAAACAAAAATAATTTGCCATTTTCAACCCACAAAATAACTCTTTAGCTCAAAATAAGTTGCTGACTAGAAACTCAGTTCCTGGAAGACCCACAATTTTTTTTTATTGACAAATAGTGTTCAGAATGGTCTCAGGCTTGAAAAAAGCAAAAAAATGTTTGAAGAAAAATTAAATTTAATGGATTTTAGTCAAAAAGTAAAAAACGTCGCCCATAAAAAATAATAATTCAAGTTAAAAATCTAAAATGATGGGCAAGAAATCAAAAACTGTCAAAAAAATAAAAAAGTTGCGTATAAAAATTAATAATTTAGGTTAAAAAAATCTAAAATATAGGATAAAAAATTAAAAACTTCGACCAAACATTCGATCCTAAAAATCAAAATTGCGGACAAAAAAATCGAAAATTTTAAGAAAAAAGTCGAAAATTTAGAAGAAAATTAATTTGTTTGGAAATTTGTAGATACATTATTCAAAATTAGTCTGTCAAAATTTCAACCGTCTGTTGCAATAAATGTGGAATTCCCATGTGGATATCTAAAAAATGCACTTTTTTGGTCATCAAAATTTGCTTTCTAGTGCAACCATTTTTGTTGTGGTAAACTTGCAATATTTTTTTTTATTCGTAAAGACACATTATTCAAAATTAGTCTGTCAAAATTTCAACGATCTGTTGCAATAAATTTGGAATTCCCATGCAAATTTATGAAAAATGCACTTTTTTGGTCATCAAAATTTACTCTTTAGTGCAACTATTTTTGTTGTGGTAAACTTGCGATTATTTTCTTTGGAAATTTGTAAAGGCACATTATTCAGAAATAGACTGTCAAAAGTTTAACCATCTCTTGAAATTAATGTGGAATTTCCATGCGGTGTTACAGGCGTTGTTTAACATTTAAATTTTTTTTTAGGAATCAGTTAAAAATTCTTACTAAGCTTGAGTCTACAGGTAGTGCCATGGCTCCGTAGCTCTATATAACGAGCCGCTCCTGGTGTGAGGAGTTTTCGTGTGCGGAGTTTTCTGTGCGCAGTTTTCCTTTGCGGATATGTCACGAATAATAATAATATATATTTGATTATCAAAATTTATTTTGCTTTCGCTACAATTGTTTTACCACACTGTAGCTTTTTTAGGTGCAGAACTATATATTTAAATTACAAAGCACGTGGTTAACTACTACGGTAGCTGTTTCGGGTGCGGGTGTAGTTGCCCTGGGCATGAATATTTTTAACAACTGCGAATAGTTCATTTAGAAATAAATTTAAAAAAAAACGAAATATTGCCTGAATAAATTAATATTCAACCTGTTCGTAACTCTGCAAGCAAATTAAGTATTTACTAAGACCATTTGCTTGCAGAGTTACGAACTATTAATTTATTATATATATTTCGTTTTTTTTAAATTTATTTAATGCTTTCTGCAACATGTAAGGTTGTTTCTAATTTATTTATCATTTAGAAATGTTTCATTCTTGTTTTTAGTGAAGTTTTCTAGGGTGAAAGCTCACCCTACTTGAAAACTTGCAAAAACAAGAATGAAACATGTCTAAATGAAATATTCGCGGTTGTTAAAATGACAAGAACTGTCCAATTCGCCGTTGCTAAAAAAAACATCTCCATGATAACTACATCCCCACCCAAACAACTACCATAATATCTAAGCACGTGTTCCGTAAATTAAATATGTAATTCTTCGCCTGAAGAAATAAATGTAGCGACAGCAAAATAAAATTTGAAAATCAAACATATTATTATTATTTTTATTATAAGCGAATATGTATGCCCCTAAAATAGGCTCTCCTTTATTGGCATTATTTTTGAAATGTCACAGGATATGGTAGTTTATTTACAATAAATCAACTTCAAACAATCAATTACACTTCGAGGTTTTCACAATTAAAAGTGAAACGAATTCAATAACAACTTTCAACAATTTGGCTCCATTAAAATATTTCGGCGCCTTAAGAAGTGTGCACATTAATAAATAACGCACCGTTTATTTGCATAACCCGCGATAAGCCAAACAATTTACAATCCGCCGACACACGGTTCCCAGAAAGTCAGGCTTGTCACTGGAGCTTAGACTTTTTGCTGCGACGCTTAGAAAGGTCGTTCAGTGTAAACGCTAGAGAAATAAACACTCGCCCAATTAACGAGCCTCGAGGGACTGCAGAACTTCATAATATATACAACTAAATATGAGAAATGAGTTCTTAATTTTCGATAAGATATTGTTTGATTAATGGTTTCATCTGATACGTAATTTATAATTTATTCGATGACTTGAGTTGGCCATTAAATTAGTTTGCAAGAGGCTGTTGGAATTAAATTTAAATTGATGAGATTTCATAGAGAAATGGAAGAAAATTTTGATTTTTGCGGAGGAACCTTAGGAAACGGAGATGGGGTGGAAATTTTGTCCGAATTTTGTGTCTAAAAGTTGAATTGGACTTGAGATATTAATTTACTTTTTATCTTTGTTTATACAGACTTAATGGTAGAGATTATAATTTAATATTTATCGTGGCTAGGAAAGTTGTTTTTTTAATCATGGATGACTTTTAAAATAGTTTAATTTCTAACTTCCTCATCACGCGTGTGGCAAAAGACTGGACCATCTGTCTTATTTTTGTAAATTAATTGAAGCTTCAAATTTTATACTTCTTCTGGACAAAAATTGATTACTACATCACGAAGATAGGTATAAATAGAGATTCAAACTAATTTGCATCTTATCTTTCTAAAAAAAACACACAGATTTGCGACGACCTCAAACCGAAGGCCATCAACACTCTTCCTCATCCATATTTCTAAAATTTTATCACGGTATCTCGCACTGATGTGATTTCTATAAATACACTTACACACACAAAAATGAAGATAAATAATGCTCGTGTTTATGCATGAGTAATAACAGTATCAATTCTTGGGATTTCGTAGAAGGAGGAGCATTACATCATTCATTCATGACTTATGGCTATGCATAGGTGCGCGTCAGACTGTCTGACCATCAGCACGTGCTCCTGATGTCACTATTGTTACGTAGGGTATGCTGCAGATGAGGTGATGTTACGTAGTCGTGTAGTCTGATGTCACCGCCGAGATTTAATAATCGATGTGTGTGAGTCAATACGTTCTGGAATAATTGCTATTAATCGCTGGATTTGTTTACAGTCTCGTGTTTGTGGTTTTAATATCAAAGTTTAAAGAATTTTTTTCATCAAAATTATGCGAGATAAAATGACGTGGGCTGATGAATGTGCAACGACAAAAACCGGCATTATAATTAAAATTGAAAAACCCTCACTTATTCCAAAAGCATTAAAGTTGTTTCAATAAGTTATTACTTTCTCCGTTACGAAGTACGAGAAAGTATTGTGATCGTGATTTTTTTTCAAAAATTTTTTTTACTGAAATATGCCATTTCAACAATTTCTGGAAAAAAAAATTTGTGTCTGTGTGTGTGTGTCTGTCTGTCTCTGTGTGTGTGTGTCTGTCTGTGTGCGTCTGTGTGTCTGGCTGGCTGTGTGCGCTGTATCTCAAAAACTAATATAGAAATTGATATTAAACTTTCAACATACGTCTTATTTGATAATATGAAGAACTGAAAAGCTTTTGGTAAAATTTCGTACACTGCAAGTGGGTGTTTACCTTAACTGTTTTTTGTTTTTTGCCAATATTTTCTTGAATATGAAAAATATCACAAAAACATTTAAACAAACATTGAAGACAACAAAGAAATTAATATCTTTTGCTTGAAAATATTTTTCATAAAATCATTGCTATTCGAGAAAAAAATTATTTTTTTTTTTTTCAATTTTTGATTTATAATTATGAAACGATAATAGTTACAGCAAATTTGTGTGAATAATAATTGTAGAGAATACCAAAATGAACAACTTCTAAAGAATAACTTTTTTATTAAATCTCGTTAGTTTTTGAGTAAACCGAGTTTTTGAATTTGAAGTATAATTTTTCCATCTTTCATAATTTTGACGTTTTAAACGTCAGTTTCATCCGAGTTTACACAACGCTCGATATACATTTAAAATATGATTTCAATAAACCATGAAAACGTAAATATAAATAGCTATGATACCATCAAGTCGGAGAAAGTAACATGATGGCCACATCGCCATTTTTGTTTAATGTCTTAGTAAGACTATTTTGCAAAGTTGAATATTCATATATTCAGGCAAATTTTCGTCTTTATTTAATTTACGAAATTGTAATGTTTTCAATATTATTTAACATGAAATACATTCATAAATGTTTCATTTGAGACTATAAAAATGTCTTGCTTATAGAGGATCAAGTAAATTACTTGTTTTCAGGCCAATGCCGCGACGAGTAACGTTAAGGTACCTTTAACAACACTAGTGTTGTTATATGTATCTTAACGCTATGGAGATATTTGCATACAAACATTATCGTTTTTTGACGTTTGTCATTCAACATTTTTTTATTGAATAAATAGAGATAGGATAAAATAAACCATGGTACGACACACGTAACGTTATTTGATTTTACATTACTCGACAATTTAAAAGCAAACTTTCAAACTTTTCTCTCGTAATGTAAAAACCTTCATAACGTTACTTGTGTCATAAATTACTATTACACAATAGATAAGTTAGGTGTTACAAATAGTTTTCGCTATTAAGATAACACAAATTTTCCAAATTTAAAAAGAGAATATCTAATCCAATTATCGATCAGTCATTGGCCATCTGTAGACGAGTTTCGAGATTTATCTCTTATTAGTACAGCTTTACTTTTTACTTATTTGTATACTCTTAAATTTGTGAAGTATACTTAGAAATCGATAATAAGTACATTTCAGAAAATTGACAGACAGGGTCAGTACAATTTAATGATTTTAGTGAATTTGTTTGTACACTGATCCACCCCACAACCAAAATTTTAAATGGCAACCCCCATTTTTAAATTTAAGCAGTTTAAATTCTTTTGTTATTATGCGTAATCTTTTGATCCGGACCGGCGAAGTTCGAGTAAAGAAAACGACCCTCCGGTGTCTTTTCTTCAACTATGTAAAAAAAAATTTCGCAAAACTATTTTTGTAATTTCTAGCTTATTCGTGACGAGGAAATCAACAGCATTTTTTTGTGCAATTTTGTGATTGAATTAGTTTACACGGGTGACAGTATACAAACGACTTCAAACTAATAACTGAGCATAATTTGTCTCAAACTTGTTCTCGGAAAAAGTTTAGATCGTCATCGAGGCATGAAAACGATAATGAAAGGTCAGAAACCGATTTTTGAATATGTGGAGTGAGGGAAGTTTCGGATAAAAAAAAATTCAGACAAAAGAATGATATTTTGTCCCCCAAAATCTGAATCCGTCGAGAAAAATGGAGATTGCTATTTAATTTTAAAGTCACCCCCATCCCTCTCGAAGGGATGAGGGGGTAAGGGATGGTTTATTATCAAAAGAATTCATAACCCGAGGCCCGCGGGCACTATTAAAGACAAACAAAGAAAATTGAGTCATTTAAAATTAATTTAAGGATTTTTAAGAAGACTATGGCGATGTAATTAATTTTTCTGAAGTGAGATAGATGAGCAGATCATAAGTACTAAAAATATTTTTGAGCCTGAAGTTTTTTATCAATTAAAAGGCAAACCCGTTCCACAAATCCATGACAATTGTTGAAAAGGACATCTTATGTTTCTGGTAGATCTGACTCACTTATCAATAAATGAGAACTACAGTCAAATTCGGATCTTAGAGAAGCAATCAAAGATAACATTTTAAAATTTTATAAGTATATTGTTTGAGACTACATATACCTACTTGTGAACAATTATGTTCTTTGATGAAACTGACAAAGACCAAAAAGTAACTTGACAGACAATTTCCTCAAAAATTTGCTTATATTAACCTCAACCAATATCTGCGCGAATATTCTTCAAATTGTAGACAAACACCAATGCCAGAAATCATAATAGAAAATAAGGATATTGAATTTAAATAAACACTTTGCTGGTATCACAAATTTTCCACTTAATTCTGACTAGTTTCGGACATCAAATAATACACTTCTTCTTCTTTATGTGCTTCATCCGTTCCGGATATTAGCGATCATCATCACGATCTGTACTAAAAAGTTGCAGCGAAGACATACCAAATCACTGGTGCAGTTTTCTTCTTCCTGGCACTTTTCCTTCCAGATTTAGTTGGAGTATTCTATACCTCTCTTTATACCTCAAAGCGTGCCCGAACTAGTTAACTTTCTAACCTTTACCACATCATTACTGACAACCATATATTTGGTCTTCTTAAGGTTGAGTTTTATCCCTTACTTATCGCTAGCTAATTTGATCTTCTCCATTATCAGTTCTTGAGCCACACTCGCCAGTATAACAGAATCGTTTGCATATCATAGGTAGTTGATTATCTCACCGTTGACTGTTATTCCGTCTCCACATCATCCAATGCTTTCTTGAATATTTCCTCTGAGTAAATGTTAAATACTGATAGCGAGAGCACACAACCCTGCCTCATACCTCTACGAGTCTAAATATTTCCTGTGTTCTGGTCTTCAACTCGTACCTCTGCCGTTTGTTTCTAGTAGAGATTTGCTATTACACGAATGTTTTTATCGTCAGCTCCACTGCAGTTACCTGTGTTCTGGTCTTCAATTCGTACCTCTACCGTTTGTTTCCGGTAGAGATTTGCTATTATACGTTTTTGTCCTCAGTTTCAGTGTACTCGAGCACCTTAAGTAGTTAATAGTGCTTTCCCCGATCAAACGCTTTACTAAAATCGATAAAGCAAAGGTGTACATCGCAGTTAACAATACACTGAGTGTTTAAATTCAACCTTCTTACTATTTCAATATGTATCACAATGTAATGGCTTCGACAATTAATTACATAATAAAAGGCTTTTTGGGGTATTAACCCATTACCAGCCGTAATTTAAAAATTGAGAAAAATAAAAAAATAGCTTTAGGTACGTTTTGTGTTAGTCAATGAATTATTAGTTTTTTTTTATTCGAATTCAAAAGTTATCTGGCATCCCATTTTTGGGACATTGGCGGAATGTGACAACGAAATTAAAAAGAAAACGTTTTATTTAAAAGTAAAAATATTAGAAATTATGAATGTTTGTCTATAACAAATTAAAATTGCTGCATATGGAAATCTGCGAAACAATTATCATGCAATGGAACGTCACATCGTCTGCATATTCTCGTTGTCTTCTTGCCACAAGCAGCACATGTTCTTTGAGTTTTTATCAGTATTGTTATGTGGTATATTTTATCAAATCGTTTTTCTACACTTTCAAGTCTTTTGCGACTTGATTTTGTGTCACATAAGTAAGCAAGCACAATTTTTCGTCTTATTTGTGCAGCGAAATATTACACTTCTCCAGGTACTACTTGGTAGTCTCCATGTTGCTCCAAATTGCGCCAATACTGGCTACCACAATTTTTTTGATGAAATCCTCGTTCTGTAGAGTGTTATTTGTTTATTTACCAGGAGAGTCCACCCTTATGGCTATTATATTCAATAAATAAACGAGGTATTGGTATTGTCACTATTTTTATCTTTTCTTGAAAATCTTTTTGCATTTCCTAGTAGTAAGACGTCACTGCAACTTGAAGCCATAGTTACCGCCTTGTTATCATTCAAACGTACCAATGATAACATCTTAAAATAGCCTCTTTCTGCCTTTTTTTCTCCATTTCTTCACACGCCATAAGAGGACACTGCTTTGTCGGAGTTTCACGAACGGTTCCAGTTGCTTTCAACTTCAGGTTTCTCAGGGATGTAAGAATTTCATGTCCCATAAACATATTATCAAAGAAAACATCATGACCTCCCATAGTGTCAGGAGAGATTGCCTTGATTAAAATTTTCAATGCGCTGCAACCTATCGGCCCTTCGTTATCATCCCCCATAAGCGTCAAAATTGTGAAGATACCCATTAGAGCTGCACATGCATCCAATTTTATACAAGGTGTCTAAAAAAGACACCACCAAAATGATATGGTGTATTCCTGAGACAAAAAAAGAGCAAATTAACTAAATTTATCTATATGAAAAATTACATACTTTCCAAGATACAGCAAGTCAAAGTTTAAGATTTTTAAAATATTTTAATCTATATCTCGAAAATGGCAGATGAGAATGATTTGTTTATTTTTTTCTGATAACTGCATTAGGTGTACTACATTGTTTGAAAATTTCAAGAAATTTCTTCAAGTACAAAGGTGCTCCAGAGGACATGCTGTTTACATTATTACAAAGAACTTTTTTGTTCTTCATATTTTTTACGATTTAATATTTTTTTCAATGCAACTCATCACTTTTAAAGAATTTATAACTCTTAAAGTTTTTTTGTTTACGCCCTATTTTTAACAAAAAAAAAATAAAAAAGAACTTATTGTTCATTGTTTAATTGCGCTCGTCCTGCAAGAAAAGTCTTAAAAATAACTATAATCCAAAAACTACTTTTATTTTAACATATCAAATTATTTAACAAATTACAAAAATTGTTCAAAATGACCCTCATAAAAAAAATCACAGTACACATTGTATGCGCGCGCGCGCGTCGCGTCGATGCGCTTCAACCACCGGCGATACTTCGGTCACCACCACTCAACGTGTTAACCAGTTTTACTTAAATTGAAAGTTTTAATTGTACTGACACACGTTTTCAACGAATTGACACCCGCCTACTTAGATTATTTCATTTTTTAACACGAAATTTTCCAAACAATAAGTTCTTTTTTATTTTTTTTTGTTAAAAATAAGACGTAAACAAAAAAACTTTAAGAGTTATAAATTCCTTAAAAGTGACGAGTTGCATTGAAAAAAATATTAAATCGTAAAAAATGTGAAGAACAAAAAAGTTCTATGTAATAATGTAAACAGCATGTCCTCTGGAGCACCTTTGTACTTGAAGAAATTTTTAAACAATGTAGTACACCTAATGTAGTTGTCAGAAAAAAATAATCAAATCATTCTCATCTGCCATTTTCGAGATATAGATTAAAACAATTTAAAAATCTAAAACTTTGACATGCTGTATCTTGGAAAGTATGTAATTTTTCATATAGATAAATTTAGTTAATTTGCTTGTTTTTTGTCTCAGGAATACACCATATCATTTTGGTGGTGTCTTTTTTAGACACCTTGTATATTTATTGGTTTTCCTTGCATATACATTTTTGTTGGGTACCTTCCGTAGTATCGAACCATCATTTCATCTATGGAAAGTTTGCTCAATAAATGCCAGATTTCATTTTTCCTCAAAATATCGAAGAATGCCCTGAGTTTATCTTTGCCATTATGGCCCAATTTGCTGTTGTCTACTTCTTAACATTAAGTTAATAAAATATTGCTGCACCAGTATTATATGCCTGTTCCCAATACATATCTTCTTGGGGTAATCTATGACAGCCGCTTATTATTAATAATAATAATAATGATGTTTATTGGTGTTATGGATACGTAGACTTTAGTCAATTTACAATATTAGCAAAATGCCAATAAATTTCTTGAGATCTTCTAAATCAAAATTGAAGATTGTTGTATTTGCTTGTCGTGCATATATTTCCCTTATTCTAGGATAAGCTAAAGTAAATCTTCTGAAAGCATACATTCAAATATTTCCACAGTCGACTTGTTTTGTAGTATAGTGCGGAGGGAGCGCCAGGACCCTACTTACTAATATGGCTATCGCTCGACTACAGGATATAAAACCGCTCATGCTCCGCGCGCTCTATACGAATTAAATTGTTCGTATTTAAGCCTCTGCACTATCACCGACGGATGGCGCAGGTATCTCTGAAAATATCAGGTTGGAATTGCATGATAATCCCTAAAATAATGTTACTTAGGATTAGGTTAGGTGTTAGTAAGACAACAAAATATGAAAGGAAAGAAATAAAACATTATTTAGTACATATTATTTGAAGATAGATACACCATAAAGGCGACATCTAAACGAAATTTAAAGTTTTAATGCGAACTTTTAGATATTTAGTATATTTAATGAAAGCATTAAAAAAGGTATCTTAAATGTTTAAATGTGTTTTTTAAAAGTACTAAGAATAAATGACGAGTCAAGACAATTGTCAAAATCGGAAGATTCAATGGCAACAAAATTCCATTTCTGATTTTTAAAAATTGCTGAGGTGTTGAACGCGTTTTTTGATTATAAGGATTTATATGCTAAATTGTAGAGAATGTTGTGTGTTTTAAACAATATTAAGAAATATTCATGTTAAGTCAACGAAAACTACGAAAATTCTAAATTTTCCAAGTTTAAAGTCAAGCGTGTTCTTGATTTCTAATAATTGCTGAAGTATTGAACGTGTTTTTGATTATGATGAATTGCATATTGGAATTTAGAGAATTTATTTTATTTTAACAAAGTACTAAGAAAGATCGAATGTTGAGTTAACGAAAATTGCAAAATCCGAAATTCTCTGGATTCAGAGTCAAAAATAGAGTTTTTGATTTTGCAAAATTGCCTCGTTCTTTGATATTGATGATTTGAATGCCAAAATTTAGTGAATTTGGTGTAGTTTACATTGATTAATGATACGATTTTAATGATTTTAATGCCAAAATGTAGCGAATTTAGTGTGTTTCAAAAAGTATTAAGAAATAATCATATCGAGTCAATGAAAATTGCTAAAATGCAAAATTTTCGAAGTTCAAAGTCAACAAACAAAAACAAAATTGCTGAGGTGTTGATCTCATTTTTTGATTATGATATTTTATACGTTAAAAAGTAGAGCATACAGTGTGTTTTAAATGGTATTAACAATGTTCATGACGAAAGTTAAAAATCAGCAAAATCAAGTTTTTGATTTTGATAAATTATTTAACTTAGGAACGCGCTATTTGATTTTGATGGTTCAATTTTCAAAATGTAGTGAATTTTGTGTTTTTTTCAATATTAAAAAAAATGTTCATGTAAAATCAACACAACTTGGCAAATTTGTTAGTTTTTTTTTATCCCATCATTGTTTAATAACATTTGTTTATAATTTCGAGGGACATAATCCTAAGTCACATTGATCAAATTTTAAGGCGACTTGAGCCATCTCTGCAGATAGGTATCAAAATGCATTTGCCCCCACAAAATGGCCCTCGGCCCCCCAAATACGGATTGTCAGATAAACGCCCAATTTAGACCTCGATAATCCACCAGAGGGCAATATAGCCCACGTTGAGAAACACTAGTCTAACTCAATTATTGAACAACTTTACGACACTCATCGTTTTACTTAAGTAAGTGTTAATCTGCTTAGATATCTTAGCGAAGGAAGCTCGGGGTACCGATATGGCACGGCGAGGAGTTTATTGTATCGGTTGGTGTTAAAACCAATACTTTAAAATCTAAAATTTAAATTTCACTGTCAGTTTTGACATTTACAGACGTACATACGAACAGACGTACATTTTCAAACACTTATCTTTGGATGTTGAATTTTTCTGGCTGTACGTTGGTGACGTATTTGCCCATTTTATGGTATCCGAGAAGTACTTGGCAAAGATTCTTGAAGTTTCCTTTTTTTGTTTCTTTTATCAGTAGTTGGTAATGGCGATGATTCCGACGATGGCGTAGATTTATTTTTCTAATCAGCATCGTCATCATTTTGGGGAGTAAATGATTCTAGCATCTCGGTCATTTCCTGTTTCATTTTCATATATATTTTCATCGTGGATATCCTCCAAATCAGTTAGCTAGTCTAGGTCTGGTGGTATTATAGCAACGTTGATGTCATTAGCGTAATTTTTTCAAGGTTAGCAAAAAACTCTCATCTCCAAAAAGAGCAGCAAGCTGATTCGAGGTTAGGATTTTTTTCACTCATTTCTTTCATCTTTGGCCAGAAATTATGTCACATTACGCCGATGTCCCAAAAATAGGATATACAATTCAGTCATAAAAAACTTACCAGTTTTTGCGTTTGATCAGCACAAAACAGTGTATATAAAATATCGTCGAATTACACTTGTTCATATTTGAAAGTGTTTACAATTTCTTGATAGATACTTTCAAGACTGTGCAAAAGAGCATTTCAGGTTATGTGTTCTAAGCTACAATTTGCGATCAATAGAGTATCAAAAGCGACATCTATCGGTGTTTTCACAGAGTACCAAGTTCATACAAATTGATTTTATCTAAATCCTCCCAAATTTTTGCAGAACAATGTTAAATCTACGTCCCAAAAAAGGACATTGGCGGCTAATGGGTTAATAAATAGAATTTGTATAAGTTTTCTTGAAAAATTAATTTTATAATTATTTTAAGTACAGAATAATAATAAATTATACTTATTTGTTTATTACTTATTTTATTTATTTATATTCGTAAGCGTTTAATAAAGTCGATTTTAAGCAATGTATTTACCAAAGAGGTATGATTGTTCACTTTTTGTATAACAACTACAAATCTCTTATTTGTGTTTAATCATTCAATATCTCTGGACCTACCACACCTAACATCATAATCCTTAAGAGAAAATAGTGCAGCCTAGAAAGATTTCCCAAACTTGCAAGGAGCTATACCGCTTAAAAAGTTACACACGCCTTCTCTACGTCCTCTACATGCTCTACAGCCACCACATCCTTTACTTCACCAGCTGAGTGAATTTTTGGGTTTAAGGCGCATTAACAGCCAATGTTGTTCGCGTTCTTCCTATCATTTCCTTATCTTCTACGTCTCCTACATCCTTCACATCCTCCATATCCTAAACGTTCCCCTAGGCCTTCCTTTAATCATTTTCACTTTTCCTATTTGCCTTTCTTTGCGATACCAGTGATGTTTAAATGTGGAATTAAACTTCTTTTTCTGCAGCCGTCCTGAAAATAAAACTTTCGTAACACGTTGATTTTACGGGACTCGCATGATTTCCTACTCATCCCGTAAAATATCACTTTCGGAACTCTTTCCCAAAAGCATTTCCATTTTCCCTTTTCCAGAAGCATGAATTGTTGGCACTAGGCGGCTTGCAAAAATGATGTCACAGATTTTCGTTAAATGTTTTGAAACAGCCACAAGGTACCAACCATACACCTTTGAATTTAGTTTTAGGAAACAGACCGTCACAATACCGTTGACTCCCTCTCTCTCTCCTTCTAAACCTGCGACATCATTTATGGAAGCTGCCCTGCACATTTTTAACAAACTCTCCCGTTCTTCGCTTTTCCTATTTCATTTCGCCTCTCCGAAAATGGAAGGACGATGACTGTTTAAAAATAATTAGTACATCATCGGCATCAAATCTTTTCGCTCAATCTCGTTCATTAGTCACGCGTAACCGCACTGAAATGGTAATTTATAATTTTGTTTTGTTACAGGTAAGAAATGATTGATCCCCCGAGGAGGTGCATTCGTATGCGGTTTTGAACATTCTTTGAGCATTAGCAGTGAGGACACGAGGTAAACCGTATTGCGTATTATTACTATGATTGTTCGGTTCGGATGCTACGTCAGAACCGGATGCGTTTACGAATGAGATGTTTGCTTTACAATTATGATGCATCGGATTCGATTTGCACGATTTGGTTTAGTGTGGAATACGTGATGTCTATTTATAGACTTGTAGTAGTAAAAGTGCAATCTTTGAATTATTAATCAGATGGAAATAATTTTGACACACAATACTGCTTTACTAATAAAAAGGTTAAACTATCAGCAGATGTGCAACAATAGTTATTTATTTAATTCCGTTTTGAAAAGTCAAATTTTACTTCAATATCTGTCGTTATGAAACGTCAAATTTTTCATAACTGTCATTATAGAGTTGCGTAAAATAGTTATGTAAAGTTTTTACGTAACTAGTGATGTTTGTAATCTGCTCACATTCCAAAGCTTTTAATAGGAAACTTTATTTGTAACAAACATTATTAACAATAAGCAATTAACATGTAACTTCAGGCAGTTTTAAGATTTATAAATATTAAAAACAAAATTATTACACACACAATTGGTTAAATTTACTCCAGATTCTGGAGAAATAGTATCATTAACTTTCGTGATATTTATTTTTTCTGAAACATAAAGGCTTCCTCCTGAACTTTCACCCAGAATCTTGTCAGCTGTTCTTTTTTTATTCATGAGTGAATTTTCCACATATCCCTCTGCAACGCTAGTGGATTTCCAACCACCATGTTGTTTAATTCTTAATATATCTGCCCCTGAGTCAGCTAGGAGTGAAGCCGAGGAACGCCTAAAGCAGTGTCCTGTGAAGATACTGTGCGATCAATTTTGGTAGTTTCGCGAAGGTATTTATACCAACAGGTTGGACTATACAGGTCTCGTTGTGATATCTTACAAAAAATCTATCGTGCTTTGTTGTAAGGGGCCTCATATTTATATATTTTCTGATAAGTTCGACCATATTGACACCAGAAATATTTCCCGCGGGAACGATAAATTCTCGAATAACTCGAGTTTTTGTTTCGAGGATAGTAATTTAAAAAAAAGTGCCCTCATCTGATACCTCACCTACTCGTAGAAACGTCAATTCTGCTTTTCTACAAGCACCAGCGATTCCAATTAACATTGCGACCTAAGAGAATAGTATAAATTACATAAAGAAGGTATACGCATAAATTAAAACATACTTTTGTAAATAGAAATTGTTTGTCTTCAGCTTCTTTTAAAAAAGATTCTACATTTTCTTTTGTGAAAACTCTCGATTTCTTAGCATGATAGCCTCCTCAATAGTGCTATTAGCATGGTATATTCTTTCAAATTAATATTTTTGCGGAGAGAAAGTTCCACTCTCAGCACTGAATAGGTCGTCCAAAGAGTTGACGACTTTAATGCTTTCAAATTTTCAAAATAAGCAAGCATTACCTTTTCATTGATTGTTTTTACTTGCTTAAGGTTGCACCATCCTTCAATTTTTTTGTATGCTGTATCATACCTCGCTTTTGATTTTTGAGGTATTAAACTAGACATGACAAATTAGTAAATAGAGTGGTTTAAAAGCTAATTGTTACCTATTTATCATTGTAACAAGCATCTCGCAGTTTTACCCCCAAAAATCGATATTTTCAGAGGGCAATAACTCTACCGGTTTACCATCAAAATATGGTCCCAATGGACTTTATCCAAAGGTTGAAGACCCATGAGTAATTTGTGACCAAAAAGTCGCACATATAATATGTACAGTATGAGCTATTGGGTGAAATATGAAAAAACTACCAAAATGGCCATTTTTGAGGCATTTGTGCGAGCTGGGGGTAAACCCATGATCGAAACCACGGTCGCTCCCTTACATAGAATCATAAAAACTATCATTTTTTCACTACCCGTCTCAAATCTAAAATTTTCGACCCACCCTAGTGTGCAACGAGTAATCAATTAAACGTATATTTTACAGAGACTCAAAACTTTTGTCAAAGGAGAGACTTACAAAAATGGGAAAACCGTCGTAAAAATTTATAATCTACACAATGCTGGAAATATTATTCTTGAATTTTATTTTCGATTTTATAGCTCTAATAATATACACATCTCTCAGTAAAAGTTTTATATCGCAGAGCTGATTATAAAAACAAATATTGTTCAATGTTGATTTTCAAACATTCTTAATTTAAGTATCGCCGAGAACTCGTGATTCCGAAAGCATTGCGTGAATTAGGTCCGATGGTTATGATTAAAAATTCGTTAAAGGTAAAGGCCGAGCCATTGTTTGTTGAACACACTTTAATTACGGTCATTTATAGAAGTCGGAATTTGTTTACATCTTGGAGTTTTATTCGATTTTAATGAAGGACAAAAATGGTAACCCGTCGCTGTATTGTTGAAGAATGTTCATATAATATATGATCTTGCGCAAGCAACAGTATAAAAACAGCAATATTATTAGGTGAAAATATTTTTTTTATGTAAAGGGGACATACGTTTACACGACTTGAGTTGATCAAAATTTGAATTAAAAAATTTGCCAAATCAAATTGTAGGATGCGATTAGCAACATTTTTGAGCAGAGCTTTGCATTTTTGTCATTTTAAATTAAAACTTCTGGGAGAAAATTGCATTGTTGGCAATTTAAAGCAAATCTTGAGCTATAGGAGACCATTGACAACGTTTTTAAACACAACTTTAAGCTGCGAATTGTCATTTTAATCTGTAGCAACATCTTTGAGTAGAGTATTAAAAATGCATGCTTTACATTTTAAATCAAAACAAAGCAAAAAACAGCTTTAGAAGACAATTGATAACATTTTTACCCTTTAACTTTGCATTGCTGCCATTTTAAACCAAAACTTGACCTGTAGAAAATAATTGGCAACTTTTTTAAGCATAGCTTTAAGTTTGCGTTGTTTACATATTAAAGCAAAACTTTAGCTTTAGAAGACAATTACAACATTTTTAATCAGAACTTTTGACTTTGCATTGTTGACATTTTAAATCAATACTTGAGCTATAGAAGACAATTGGCAGCAAACAGTACATTCGGGAGCTTGCATTGTTTACATTTTAAAACAAAAATTGGGCTTTAGAAGACAATTGACAACAATTTTAATCAGAGCTTTTAGCTTTACTTTGTTGTCCTTTTGAACCAAAACTTGAGCTGTCGAAGGCAATAGACAACATTTTTAACCTCTTCACGCCCAGGTCGCCACATGTGGTGACAAACAAAAAAATGAAAACAAAAATATTTTACAAAAAAAAATTACACCTTTAGCGCCATCTATGGAATATTTTTTTCATATTTCTTTGCATAAATGAGTGAATTTGTGACAGTGGAATAATATGTCGTAGAAAAAGGTAACAATAAGAAAAAAACTGATTTTTCAGGATTATCCTATAGCCCAATCAAAGCTACATGGGCGCGAAGTGGTTAAGCATAGCTTTGATATGTCATTTTAAACCAAAAGTACCCTCACCACTTTGGTCACGTGTATCGGCAAATGTTCTCTATTCTAGTGGGGTTTGTTGCTCGTGATGGTTTAGTCGAAACAGATGAGGGCTATATTTTACGGACTGCCATGGGGCTCACGGCATTTCACGGTGACGGTGAAGCCAAAATTACTAGAAATACATAAATCGAGTAAATCAATGCTTTTAAATAGAGCTTTTAAGTTTTTAATTAGTTTTGCACTCATTAAAAATTCATTTTAGATGAATTTCAATGCTCAAAAATAAATTGTTTTTGTTTTTTTTCCCAATCTGTGGTAAGCGTACCGGTATGCGATATCGAGCGATAAGGGACTCAAATATAAAGGAAACCAATATTTTTGAGAGAGATGAGATCATAACTAAATTTATGAAACTTTTTTTGAAGGACTCTTATTTCCAAATATATCGACCTATTGCTACCTCACTGTATTGTCTTCTACATTCCCGTACAATTCAAGATTTAAAAAATTCTAAAACAATTTCCACTAATGGAATCAACTTCAAACTCGTCAAATCCACTAAGAAATAATGTGTTTTTTTACATATTAGGAAAAAAATCGAAGTGCCCTGACTAGAGACATGAGTAACTCTGGAGTAAGTCGACTCAAAGAGTCAACTCAGTGAAGTGAGTTAGTGAGACGAGAGTTATGACTTACTGCCAACTTGTTTTTAAAATATTTTTTGGTCCTTTTGAAGTAATAATTCATTTGAAAGGACCTTTCTTTTTGCTTTTTGTTTGGTTTAGACATTGAGGTGACTCACTGAGTAGATGAGTCGACTCATTGAAATGAATCCGATCTTGTGAAGCAGATAATGGTGAAATTTTAAAGCGTGGATCTTTTTTTAGCTCTTTGTTTAGTTTAGATATTGAGGTAACTCACTGAGTAGATGAGTCGACTCTTTGAAATGAATCAGATCTACTGAAGCAACATTGATAATGGTGAAAAGACAACCTTTTTTTATTTGCTTTTCGCTTTTATTTAGAAGGCATTTTCAAATAAGAATAAATAAGAATGATTATTGAAGAAGGCTCACTGAGTCGACTCGTTTAACTGAGTCAGATCTAGTGAACCAGATTACAGAAATGAGTCCCAACTGGAAAACAAAATGGATTTGAGTGAGCAAAGTTTGAATTTATTGATTAAAAAAATTCTAAAACATTTTCCAGCAAAGGAATCAACTTCAAACTTATCAAATATACTAAGAAATAATGTATTTTTAACATTCTTGAAAATATTCGAGGTGTCTCAACTGAAAACGCAATGGCATCATTGAAAGCTAGCATTTGAGTAAACAAAGTTTAAATTTCATGATTTAAAATATTCTAAAACAATTTCCACCAACGGAATCAACTTCAAACTTATCAAATCTACTAAGAAATAATGTATTTTTAATATACTACAAAATAATCGAGGTGTCCCAACTGAAAACAAAATGACAACTTTGAAAATTTGATTAAGCAAAGTTTGAATTTCACGATTGAAAAAAATAATTTCCACCAACGGAATCAACTTTGAACGTATCCAATATATTAAGAAATTATTTATTTTTAACATACTAGAAAATCATCAAGATGTCCCAACTTAAAACAAAATGGGAACATTAAAAACTTGGATTTGACTGAGCAAAGTTTGAATTGCACTATTAAAAATTTCTAAACAATTTCCACCAACAGAATCAACTTGATACTTGATCAAACCAACTAAGAAATAATGTATTTTTGACATACTAGAAAATATTCGAGTTACCACAACTGAAAACACAATAGCAACATTGAAAACTTGGATTTGAGTAAGCAAAGTTTGAATTGCACTATTAAACATTTCTAAACAATTTCCACCAACGGAGTTAACTTCATATTTATGAAATTAACTAAGAAATAATGTATTTTTGACATACTAGAAAATAATCGAGGTACTACAACTGAAAATAAAGTTTGAAATTAATGATTAAACAAATTCGAAAATAATTTCTAGCAATGGAATCAACTTCAAACTAATCAAATATACTAAGAAATAATGTATTTTTAACATACTAGAAAATAATCATCGAGGTGTCCGAACTGGAAACAAAATGGCATCATTGAAAACATTAATTTGAATGAGCAAAGTTTGAATTTCATGATTTGAAAAAATCGAAAACTATTTCCGCCAATGGAATCAACTTTAAACTTATAAAATATACTAAGAAACAATGTATTCTTGATATGCTAGAACACTGGTCTAAAACAATAGAAAGAAAACCTTATTTCGATTTTAAACTTTGTTTTTAAACTCAAAAGAAGAACTTTTTTATGGTAAACATGAATTATTGTTTCCCCGCCAAACGGCAACTGTCGACGAGTTTCGATTTTATTTTATCTCGTTAAGAAAGTATAGCCGTCGGCGGGCTTTTCATTCGATTTTTTATGTAATATGAATTGTAGCACATTTAATCATTATGCTAAACTTACACCAATTCTCCAGTCTGGCCAATTTTTGCATGTTTCTAGGAAAACGTGGATGGTAAAATGGAGGAAGTCTGATGAGACAATTGCCGTCTTCCTAAGTGACAACGAAACGTTCAGACTTTAATTGCAAATGAGTAATCTTCCATTTTTACCCTATGAACTGTTTTGAATTATCAATTTAAAAATATTAACTTGAAATCTTGACGAATCGACAAAATCGAATTAATTTTAAATTATCTATTTTTTAACAAACTATTCAGTGCTAAAAATATGCTAATTCTGTAATCTATGCAAATTATACCATATTGGCATTGATTACAGAATTCGCATGCTTTTGGTATTGAATAATTTGTTAAAATTTACAGATAATTTGAAATTAATTCCCTTCGTCGAGATATCAATCTTTTAAAGACTTTTATTACTGATTCAATTTATTTGATGTGTTTAAGAAAAACTTAACCATAACATAGAATTTTTAGAATTGTTATTAGTTTTAAATTTAATTTTAAGTAACATTTGTGTAAAATGAGGATTCACGTAAATTAAAAAAAGAAATAAGTAAAAGAAAGATTCATGAAGAAAATTCAGGTTAAGAAGAGTGAACGATGTAGGTAAATCAGTGCAAGATAATAAAACACAACCGATTTGATTTTTCCGTTTTTGTATATTTTCAAATTAACTTCGCGAATGTGTCATGGGCTTTACATTGATATTTGTTCTTGCGCAAGTGTATTCTCCGTTGGTCTCAATGAGATCTTTACAGTGACGTGTAGATATGATATAGACGTCAGAATCGTACGAGTGGTTTCTCCTGGAAATCATTTCAAATGCAATGGTAATGCAAAATTAAGAGGGGAACAACACTCTTATTCGTTTTTCATGTTTTTAATCAAAATTTTGAAATTGCCTGTTTTAGGTGAATTTGCATACAATAAGCACAGTTTACATTTTCGCTTACCCGCTTCAACCGTCCAATGTCTGAAAATTATTTTCTAAAATTTCCAAACGGACTAACCAACTTTGTTACTATTTTAGCTAGCCGAAAATTTTAAAACGTCTATCGATTTCTCTCGTTCTGATGAAAAAAACATGTACACTTGAATGGTCTAAGACAGGGGTGACCAACTTATTTACGATTGCTATCTACTCTAATTTTCATGACTTACTGTGATTGACTTTTATAATTTTTAAGTTTTTTGTGGAATGGAAGAAAAATACAATATATTAAAATTAGCCTTTATTACGATACAAGTATTACAAGTGAAAGTCTAAATAACACATAATATAATACAAATACAAACATTTTGTGGGAATATTTTATTATTTATTAAAATCTTGAGTATAGCTGCATAACGCTGACCTTAAAGAAACTTTCGTGTGAAATTTTTACTTCTTATCATCTCCAAGTAGGTTCTTCTACAGAAAAGTATTAACGACATTGTAATAGTTTAGAAGAAATTGTGGAACTCAACAAGTGTTATAATTTAATTGTTTTTGGTGATTATAATCTTCCAGGAATGAAGTGGAAAGGTATTTCTAGTGAGTTGTCTCAACGGGATGGTAGAGCATGCATCCCAAATTAATAATATTTCAAATTCACGTGGTGTTTACCTAGACCTATGTTTTAGTACTCTCTCGAACAACTAATCTTGCACAGAACCTATTACTACCAACTAGTATCCACCACTTTGCTTATTGCTCATCATTTTCATTTCGATCGATATGTAAGCACTACACTACACTCGAGAAGTAATACTTTTTCAAGAATGCGAATTATAACATGATTAACGTGCATTTCAATTCAATTTATTGAATCGTATAATGACATAGATACAATAGTATCGTGTGAGCCACAAAATTTTGTTTCAGAGTTGGCTGTGAGATAAATGAGGTACTTCGCATATTATTACGCCACGAGACTAGATTAGTTCAATTGAATTAGATTTAAAAAATGAATTAATCTCAGACATGACTGCTATGTCTCTCTCTCTCTCTCAGGCATGGCCAACTCAGAAACAAAATTATGTGGCTCACACCTTATATAAGTTTTATGATTATCTGTACTTTGCAATTGAAAATTGTGTTCTCTTTATAGATGTTCATCGTAATTCCAAGAAGGATTTCTAAGGAGCTGATCATATTGATTCGCAGAAAGAAAGGGGTTCATTGAATTTATAAATAATGCAGCTTGTATACGAACTATTGCGAATTTTCTCTACTTGAGGAAGAGTGTAGTAAACTTGCACCAAAAATGGTGCAACAATAATCGTTTGTTTTTAAATGTTTTTAAATGTTATTCAATGTCCGTATTTAAATCCAAAAATCTTCATGATTATACCAATAGTATCAATTCGAATAACTTGATACGATGAAAGATTTAAGAGGTTTATTTGACTCCAAGCTTTCATTTAATGGTTTATATGGCGGATTGGCAAAAATTTGAATAGTGATTACCTTAAAACACTGTACTGCTCATTTGTTAGATCCCACCTTGAGTATGCATCACCGATCTGGACACCATTTACTTTAACCACTGCGGAGATCTTAAACGTGTGCTAAAGAAATTTTTAACGTGCATTGAATTCAAAGCTGGTTCTCTGTTGAATACACATCGATAATGAATAATCTTAATTTAAAACCACCACAGGATCGTAAAACTATTGCTGACTTGTATATTGTTTAAAATCATAAATGGATATATCTACTCTCCTTTTATTATTAGGAGTAGTATATTTTCGCATTTCGAGTAAAAGAACACGTTCTCTTTCCCTTTTTCATTTCTATAGTCACAGAACACTCTCTAGCTCTATGAACCCAATGACACGATTGTTAGAGTTAGGAAATAAATTTAACAACCATAATTGGTATAATCCATTCGAGTCATCCATTAATAAATGGACTCATAATAGCAATTTTTTTTGTAAACAATAACTGTTTATTATTTTTAGGGCGTATTTGTTGTCTAATTGTTTTTAATGTATACACTTTATTGTATATTTATTTATTGTATTATACTAATCTATTAATACTAATTATGTAAAAAGGCGTTTGCCGTTAATAAACTAATTATTAATATTATTATTAAGTAGAAAAATGCTGATTTTCACAAGTAAGTAAACCCAAAACGAGACTTTAAACTTTCACAGCATTTTCAAAAATTGGGGTATACCTATACTTGCAAAAATCTTGGTCCAAAGACAGTTTTATAGTTTCATTTTCAAGCGTGACTTTATGAAAATGATAGGACGTTTATTTGCAACTAATTGAATGTTCACGTCCCCTTTAAATGGCTTCACCATAAATTGTATAAAGACTTCGATTTTTCGAAAATCATTCAATCGTCTGTCAAAATCTTACAAAACCTTGCGAATTGCGGACATATATTTTGTGCGTTTTTTGTAATTACACGTGATTTTTTTTGAGATTTATAAATTGTTCATTTTGAAGGTCTCGGATCATTATTAATACTAGACTTTTAAATGCGGAAATGCTAATGATCAAATCGCCGGTAGTTTTGTCTTTTCCTTATAATTGTAAACTGAGCAAAGTAAGTTTCCTTGTGAAGTCAGTCAGGAATGCCGGTTCATACTGCCAATTTTTGTCAAGCAGCCGATCTTCCCTTTCTTCAATCAAATCAATTAACAAATCTAGAAATCTGCAAAAACTTTTTTCAATGTAACCATCTCACATCCGTGTGTAACATCAAATCCGGTTGTTTTTCGTAAAACTGCATTTGAAAAAGTCGCCTCTGAAGAATTTTTTTCTCCGGTGAAGTTAACAATTTTAAAAGCAATATCCATTAAACCTTGTGTATTAAGGCTTTTGCTGGATCAGACTTGTTGATGAATAATATACTGATAGCTCAAGGTATCTGGAAAATCTTCATCGTTCTGACACAAGACAATAAACCCATTCAAAGCAACTATCATGGCTGCTGCTCCGTTTGTTGCAATTGAGACAAGTTTAAATAATGGCAATTTCATATTATCCAGGTACTGCATGAACCCGTTAAAAATTCGACTTCTTCTTTTTAATGAAATCATTATAACTTTAGTAGGGAAGTCTTTAAGAGTCATTCGAATAAAAACCAACAACTGAGCAATATTACCGAAATCCTTTGATTCGTCCAATTGTCAAGAAAAGGACACAAGAATGTACATCGTTTCGAAGATACTTATATTTTCGATACGTATTTTTGCTCTGAAAGTTTTCAACCAGAAAATCGGCGACTTCAAGAAAAGTATCCTTAACAAACTCACTATCAAAGAAAGATTTGCATTTCTTCGCCAACTAATGACTAATTCGAACAGACGCGATGATTGAAGCCTTAGATTACTCGATCGGTCGTAAAAACGCAGTTAATCCAAATTTAAGCCCCTGAGGTATTTTTTTTTCTCATTTTACTGTTAACCGAAAAAACATCTTGATATTTAGCAGGTAGCGTATTGAAATGACGCTCCAAATTAGCAAATTTTAGTATTGCGGTAGAAGGCAGCAGCATTTTTCTTAAATCATTGCTAAACATTAGTCTAATTCCCATTCTTTATGAAAATGCTGAGTATTTATGTTTTTTTAACTAAAGATAGTTAACTCATGGGTGAGTCGATTTAAAGAGTCGACTCAAGGAAATAAGTCGAGTAGTGAAGTGGTTGAAATTACTGCCTGAAAATGAGTCAAGAATGTTCGTAAATTTTTTATTAGCGTGTTGAAAATTTTATGGGTGCGGTATTATTTTTTTCTACGTCCGTTATAAAATGTACAGATTTTTTCATTAATTTGGGTTCATAAAATATGTGATTCCTGAACTCTACAAACAGCGTGAAAAAAGTACCATAACGGTTCATTTTTTCACTCTTTTGCGTGAAAAAAAGTGCTGTAGCGGTTCATTTTTTACCGCTACTATAAAATTGTTTGTGCAAAGTGTGTCATGAACGCTTCGCAACACGGCGCGAGTTCCGCCGATAAATGTCAAACATTCGTTTCCGATCAAGTAAACTTGATGATTATTATTTTTTTCATTTAAAAAAAGTATTCTTTATTAAGGTTTTATCGAATTTATTTAAAGTTACGGACGTACAAAAAATTTTGTATGAAACTCGAGAGTAAAGCAACTTTTGTTCACTTGCTCGTGTGGAAATCTTTCCTACTCGTGAAAAAAGTACTACTTTACTCACTTGTTGCATAAATAATTATTTGCTCTTCGACATTTTTGGAAATAAGGATCTTTTTTTTGCTCATCACTTTCTTTCAGACATACTTTGTGCTTCTTACAAAGAGTCATGAGTCGAATCATTGCAGTCATTTTTTTCATAAGTCGATTCACAAAAAAAGAGTAATTCGCCCACCTCTACTTTGAACCACTCATCTCGACAAATTAAAAAAAAGCATTATAAATAAAAATAAAAATATACAGCAACTTACTGAATTGAAATGAAAATATTGGTATTTATACTATTTTGATACGTGGTTTCGCGATTGACCGGTCGATCACGAACGACTTATTGATGATTATTAAAAAGTTGATTTTTCCATGATATCTTTAAGCTAAGCGCACACTTGTCGGAAGCGGACGGACGGCACGCATCGGATATCTTCGGTGGTATCGCACATTTTCGGCACAAAATGAAGGCTATGCAGAATATTTCAGTTTGAATTATGGAATCATCTGATGAAGAGCGGTTTGTGGTGTTAGAATTAAAGAATTAATTCAAGAAAAAGAAACGTCGAAAAATGTGGATACACGTTATCTGTATAAAACGTGTTATATTTGGGGAATATACTCATTTGTTCAAAGATTTATTGAATGACAAAGCGAAATTTTTCCGTATGTCCAAGGAAAAGTTTTTTGTTCACGAAAATGTTATAATGTGCGCATTATTTAATTCTACGGGCAGCATTAATGGGGTACATTTAACACTCAATTTCTTAAACACGCATTTGCGTGTTTATTATGCTTATTAAACACACATACACATGTGCGTGTTTAATTTGGTTATTAAACACGCTAATTCGCGCTTTAATTCACAGAACGTGATTTATGATAATATTTTGTTTACTCCGTTTAATACTGATTTTAATTTTGTTTCAATTGTAATTGTAATTACAACTTTAATTTCCATTTAAATTTTGATTTTAATTTTCGTGAACAAAGTATAGTGTACAACTCGCATATAATGGCTATTAATCACTCAAACGATTTGCTCTACTCGCCTACGGCTCGTTCCGCAAACATCGTTTTCGTGATTAATAGCCATCATTATATGCTCGTTGTACAATATACTATTGTCATTTTGGAATTAGTAAAACCGTTAATAAACCAACTGCATTTCAACTGTTTCTGTTGTCTGCAAGTTCCGACAGGCATAGCATAGCATGTATTTAGGGTGATACAATCGTTCCACCGCTTTTCCAATTTTTCAATACCATGTTTAAAAAAATTAATATCTTTCGCTTCAAAATAAGCTTCTGTTTTAGCGATGACCTCCTCATTTGAGCCAAATCTTTTTCCCTGGAGCATTTTTTTAAGGTCAGCAAAAAGCCAGTAGTCACTGGGGGCTAAATCTGGCGAGTATGGGGGGTGGGGAAGCAGATCAAAGCCCAATTCGTCCAATTTTGCCATTGTTTTCATTGACTTGTGGCAGGGTGCATTGTCTTGGTGAAAAAGGATTTTTTTTCTCTGCATGTGCGGTCGTTTTTTTGCTATTTCCTTCTTCAAACGCACCAGCAAGTCAATATAATAGTCGTTGTTGATCGATTTACCTTTTTCGAGGTAATCAATAAAAATCACGCCATGCGTATCCCAAAAAACTGACGCCATGACTTTTCCAGCTGACTGCTGCGTTTTCGCACGCTTCGGACGGCTTTCGTCAGCTGTACGCCACTCAGATGACTGCCGCTTCGACTCTGGAGTGTAGTGATGTATCCATGTTTCGTCCATGGTCACGTAACGACGCAAGAAATCTTTTTTGTTACGAGTCAATAGCGATAAACAGCTTTCTGAATCATCGACTCGTTGCTGTTTTTGTTCCATCGAAAGCAATCGCGGCACCCACTTGGAAAAAACCTTTTTCATGCTCAATTTTTGATGAACGATAGCAAATACACTTCCATATGATATCTGTGTCATCTCAGCAATCTCACGGAGCTTCACTTTACGGTCTTTCATGATAATTTTTGTCACTTCACTCACATTTTCCGGTGTAGAGGCTTCCACAGGTCTACCCGAGCGTTCCGCGTCATTTGTGTCGGTACGACCACGTTTAAACTCGGTAAACCACCGACAAATCGTTGTTTTTGATGGAGAAGATTCCGGGTAACATTTTTCAATCCATTGTTTCGCTTGCACGGTGTTTTTACCCATTAAAAAACAATGTTTTATTAGAACACGAAACTCGGTTTTTTCCATTTTTTAAACTGACTACAAAATGACTTTACTATAACCTCGATAACTCAGCTGTTTCTGGTCCGATCGACTTAAAATTTTGACACGTTTCAAGCAAAGGTTAGTACTCTAGAAAGGCGTGGTTACTGGTTTACTACGAGCGCCATCTCTGGGTTAGTCCCGGGACTTATTGATCCATGTAATACTAGTCGCCATCGGCACGCATCGGACAGAGCGGACGGATTTGATCGCCTATCAGACGGATTTTTCAAATGCGCTGCGTGCCGTTCCATGCCGTACCGACAAATGTGCGTTGACTCGTTTACAACTGTGTTAAGCAATTTTATACGATGCGTGCCGTCCGTCCGCTTTAAACAAGTGTGCGCTTAGCTTTACAGTGACGTGTAGAAACTCCGAAACCAACCAGTCTTTTTTTTTCAGGAAATCATTTCAAATGCAATTTTTCAGCAAATGTCATTTTTCATATTTTCGTCAAAATTTCTAAATTGCCAATTGTAATTGAATCCTGCTAATTGCCATGCAAGAAGCACGGTTATGCAAACCGCTATTGATTTGGAGTTTTATTTTGACCGCTATGGTCTTTCAAAGTCTGCAAAATCAAACTTTTTTGCCAACTTTGTTACTATCGATTTCTCTCGTTCTCCTGATAAAAAAAAAACATGTACTGTTATTGGTTTAGAATGGTTATTAAAAAGATTGGAGGGATACAATACATTTATTGAAACACTTTTACAAATGACCTCAGGCAATTGACCAGAGGTCTTTCAGCCTATAAAAAGATTGATTTTACCGATTTTTGGATTTGTGCACGTGTAACTGAAGCTTTACCTCAAAAGCAGAATTTATCAAATACTGTTGGAACATGAAACTTCTGCATTTGATCACTTTTAAAAGGTACGCCTCTTTCAACATTCTGTTAAAATAACATGCCACACACGATCATAAAATGTCATTGTTTACATTTTACTTTCTAATGTTATTAGCTGATAAAAAATGGTTCATTCATAGATTTAATGATATTGCATTAAGGTCAATTCCCACATATTCACCACACACACAGAAAAAACTACGCAAGTCGTTAGAACACTTGATTGATTCTAATTTATGTAAATATATCAGCATTCATTAATAACGAAATCAAGTATTATTTATAAAACGATGAACTGTACATTCGATTAATTCGAAAATTGCAAAAAAATAAACTTTAGAAAAAAATTTTCTTGTATGTTCCTTAATTGTTACACTGTGCATTTCTCTTCACAGACAAACAGGCCGACACACAACCACACGGGCACAATTTTTATTTCCAGAAATCGCCTCTGGTGTTTCAAAACCGATATAAAAAAAAAATTGCAAAAAAATGTCACGATCGTAATACTTTCGTAACGGAGAAATTTAAAAAGATGTGTCTGGGTGTGTGTATCTGTGGGCACTATACTACAAAAACCATTAAATATAAATAAATATATAAATAAATAAATGTAGGGAGAAGACATCGGGTGTGGTCACGGCTTGGGCTATTAAAATGAAACGGTTTTTTAAATAGTTCCAATATTTTGCCATTTAATTTTATGGCTTCATCAGGAATGACTGTATTCATTTTTAGTCATCCCTGATGAAGCCATAAAAATAAATGGCAAAATATTGGAACTATATAAAAACCGTATAAAAAACCGTTTTATTGTGTAAAAATGTGCTTGATAAGGTTAGGTAATAAATGAACTTACGATATATGTTCCAAAGGTAATGAGAAACATGGCAAATCGGCGGCTAATTGTTAATAGATAAAAAAACTGTTTAATTTTACTAGCCCAAGCCGTGACCACACCCGATATCTTCTCCCTACGTTGATGGCGTTACTTCCCTAAATTGTTAAATAAATAAATATATAAATAAATTAAATAAAATATTTTCAAATGATGCTTTGAACATAAGCCTCTTTTGATAATCCAAAGATCTGAAAAAAGTTATTGGTAGAATTTCGTACACAAATACGTTTTTCTTATTTTTTTTGATATTTTTTTGGATACTACAAAGACAACAAAAAAATGGACACCTTTTGTTAATAAATGTTTCTTTTTGTTTTTGAAAAAAAAAATTTTAACTTAAATTTTTTCGTAGTTTCCTGTATATAATTATGAAATCATCAACTTTACATTAACAGTAATTGTAGAGAATGCCAAAATAAATTATTTATGAAGCATATATCTTTCTAAATCTTCCTAAGTTTTTAAAATGAATCTATAAGTATGAAATATATATGAAAGTAACATAATGACCACATCACACATTTTTAATATCCTCTGTATTTATCCTTCAAATAAAATTTCTACATATTTTTAAGATAAGATTTTCACAGATAATTATAGTAATATAATTTAAATCAAAATGTATTTGTATATAAACCCAACAGGTCCATTAATAAACTACAATTAAGGTGTGTTTACTAATCTTAAAAGATATCTTGAAAGTGTCCGAACCAGTTACCAAGATATGTATCAAATCGAGTTTCAGTTTCGCGATCCAAATTCTATTCTGCAAATGGATTAAACGAATGCCCCATCAAAGTCGTTACGTATCTCCATCGGACATTATAAAATCGTGAACAAATCGTTTCCTTCTGGCGCAAAACTTTGCATTTTTTGCCCGTGAAAGTGTTACTCCACAGAATCGCGTTTCTGCCAGCCTCAAACATTTGCATAATTGCCAAATTGGTCGACTCGTTTTATTTGATGTTTCCGTGTTCACCTACACCTGACGACCGACACAGGAAATGTGATGAATTTGACCTCCAATTTTGGATTCTTAGAAGAGAAAAATAACAGCAGCTCTAGAAGTGTAGCGTTTTCGAAATTGCTTTGGTAATAAGGTACTTCGTTTAAAACGGATGTATTTAATTCGTTTTTGCGTTTTAAGTGCTTCGGCTACTTGATTTGAGAAAACAGTTCATTTTTTTTGTATTAACCGTCTTTTAAATTTGAAAATGTAAAATGGTTTTAGAGGATTATTTGCAACTTTTGCAGAAAATTGTGAAATTGAACATTTGCCTTAAGACTTATAACTTTTAAATACGTTGGGCGATGCCGTTAAAAAAATGGAAAAAATGTGACAAAATATTTGTTCTTAAAAATATAATTTTCTATAAACTATTAAGATCTTAGAATAGAATTTGTATTGGTCTATCACATTATTCATTTGTAAGATAAGTCAATTAAAATATATACTTTGAAACAATTTACATTAGGGCTTTAGTCTGTCTGGGCTATCGACCATTGAATCTATTGATGGCAGAAATCCCACCATATAAATTATTTTGATTTAGCATCACTTATCTTGTTATAATTGATTGAAATAATTAATTTTCTATAGTGATACGCAATTTAAGGTTTCTTTTAAATTTTCGACACATGTTAAATGTGCATGAGAAACGAACGATCGTATTTCAGTTAATTTCGTTGTGGTGTATAAGATTACCATTCGGAACGGGCGTTAATTAGCGCTTCTGTTTAAACATTTATTCATTTACTTAACCCATTATTAAGTCTCCTTTAATTAATACCCGCATTGCACATGTGTCCGTCTGTCTGGTCACGAATTAATTTTATGTCGGAATTTACCCTCCAAAATTTACTTTTTCTCCGACCGGCTTACAAGCAATAACATAATACCATCATTTCTGCCATAAAAGTCGATGTTTTCATTACCAATAATAAAAATGTGGCTGTTGCTAGGCAACACATTTAATCCTAGTGATAATAATAAGAATATGTTTATGAAAATTTGATGTTTATAAAAAGTAAAATTTAAGTCGATTTTGTATGACTAGATACCTGATTGGATGTAGACAAGCTTCTTACGTCAGGCTTACATGGGCCTAACAAAAAAAGTCGATTTTAATGTTGGTTATGATTTCTCTCTCTCTAAGGTAACATTATTTGACACTGCCTATCATAAAATAGGTAATTATATTACACTAATCTGAATATATCAGAAAAGAAAGAAAAAGAAAAAATTAAAGAATTGCTTGCGTTACTTTCAAACTTTATGAAACTATCTACTATCTATTCGCTATAAGCGAATCAAACCAACGACGTAAATTTTAAACGTCCCGCTAATGCGCTTCTGTGGCTGAAAAGACCAACGCCTCAGGCGCTCAATTTTGGAGGCGCCAGAAATCCAGAAATTATAATTAAAAAAAAAATATGAACCAAACTTAAATCATTGTTTCCTGTCAATGACAACTGCAGATTTACTCACTATAGTCGGCAAATAACGTTTAGCCCAAAAGGGCTTAAACCCTTAAAACTCTCCAGAGAAAATAAGGAAATCTTGTAGAAAGGAAACTAGTGATAACCTCTTAGTGGATTTTGCCTTTATATTGTAGCCAAATGTGTATGAAATGTATTGTATTCAATTGTGTCAAGTTGATATCCTGGAAATTAAGAAAATCGAGTTGAAAATTCACATTTTGCAAAGCATCGATTTTGTTTGAAAATTCCTGAAAACTAGTAATAACGTCTTTTAACATTTTTTTTTTGTTTAATAGCAAAATTTGTATGGAATCTTTTTCTAAAAGAAATTGTGGAAATTTCAACAATATTAACGAAATCTATACTCCATTCATTCTACAGATAGAGTTATAAAAACGCGTCATTATTACTGGCCGATTAGAAAAATTGCAGCAAATCTGCACGTTCAAATGACGCAGTACAAATGCAAATGGATCGTCAGCTCATTCTAGTGTATCAGTCTTTCAAAATATTTTTTTTTTAATGTGCATCAATTTTCAGTCAGCATGAATTTTTGAAAATGTATTTTTTCAATGACTAACACTAGTGCAAAAATTCAATGTTAATTTGAAACGCAGGAATAAAATCCCACAAAAATCCAGTACAAAACATTCAGTCGAACTATAAATTTTTGAAAATGTATTTTTTTCAATGACGAACACTCCAGTGCAAAAAGTTAAAAATTAAATTGAATAGCAGGATACAAATTTTCAAAAATTCAGTTCACCTTACAAGACGTCGATTCAAAATTAAATTTCAAAATTATTTTGGTTTTTGAATGTGCAGCAATTTTCAGTCGAGTTATGAATTTAAAAAAATGTATTTTTTCAATGACAAACACTCGAGTGCAAAAATAATAAAATTTAATATAACATACAGGGATAATAAAATCCTACAAAATAATGTTGTTTTTGAGTATATTACAATTTTCAATCGAGTTACGAATTTTTTAAAATATCCCTTTTTCAATGTCCAGCATTCGAGCACAAAAAGTTAAAAGTTTATTTGAAACGTAGGAACAAAATCCTACAAAAATTCAGTTCACTTCACAAAACGTCGATCTTTCAAAATAATTTTGGTTTTTGAATGTGTAGCAACTTTCAGTCGAGTTATAAATTTTTAAAATGTAACGAACACTCGAGAGCAAAAAATTAAAAATTAATATAAAACGCAGGGATAAAATTCTACAAAAATTCAGTTCACTTCACAAGATGTTGACCTATTAAAATAATTTTGGATTTTGAGTATGCAACAATTTTCAATCGAGCTACATTTTTTTTTTAAATATCCCGTTTTCAATGTCCAACACTCGAGCACAAAAAGTTGAAAGTTAATTTGAAACGCAGGAACAAAATCCTACAAAAATTTAGTTCACTTCACAAAACGTCGATCTTTCAAAATAATTCGCCATTTGTAATACTACAAGTTTGATGTAAAATTCCGGAAAACGCAAGAGCTAGCCATTTTATCATTGTTTTATATCTAAGGATGCCTAGAAGATTGCCTGAAAAATGTATCAAAACTCATCCAGGGAATCTGTTTTCTAAAAAAAAAATTGAGAGAATTTCAACAAAAGTAACGAGATTTAGTTGAAAATTCCCAATTTGTAATGCTGCAAGTTTGATGTAAAATTCCGGAAAAGCTAGCCATTTTACCATTTTAGAAGGTTGCCTGAAAAATGTATTAAAATTAATTCACGCAATTTCCGGAAAATTAAGAAAGTTAGTCGAAAATTCGCATCTTATAGACAGGTGTTTTATTGCAAATTCCGGAAAAAAGTTGTGATAATCTACTTTTGGATATTTCTTTTGATTTATAGCTACTTAAGTCTGAAATATTTCTGGAAAATTCGTCGAGTTCATTTCGGGAAAATGAATTTGCAAAGCTGAGATTTTAATAGGAAATTCCTTTAAAAAAACTAGGTAAAACCTTATCTTAGATTTTGCCTTTACTTTACAATTAGATATGACTGGAATATTGCTTTAAAAAAAGATTCAAATTCAAGAGGATTTTCGGAAAATTAAAAAATATCGTCGAAAGTTTGCATTTTGTTGTAGCGATTTTAGTGTAAACTTCGGGAAAAACTGGTGATAACCTATTTTTACATTGTTCTTTTGTATCGTAGCTATATATATGTCTGAAATGGTTACTAATAATTTTGTTAAAATCCATTAAAAGAAATTCGCGAAAATTAACGAAATCTAATTGAAAGTTGCAAAGCTGAGATTTTATAAAAAATTCCTCAAAAAAAAACTTTTCAGTTAGATATAACTGAAATATTGCTTTGAAAAATATTAAAATTCCTTAAGAGGATTTTCGGAAAATTAAAAGATATCATCAAAAAAACTGATGATAACCTTTTTTTAGATTTTTCTTTTGTGTCGTAGCTATATATGTCTGGAATAGTTACTAATAATTGGCGAAAATTATCGAAATCTAGTGGAAAGTTTTCAAAGCCGCGATTTTCATATAAATTCCGGAAAAATCGATAATCAATTTTTCGATTTTTCTATTGAAAAAAATTCGGAAAAATTAGGAAAATCTGGGCCGAGATTTTCATGTAAATTCCGGAAAAATCGATAATATATTTTTGGATTTTTCTATTGAAAAAAATTTGGAAAAATTAGGAAAATCTGGTCGAAAGTTCGCATTCTACGATACAGTATTTTGGTGTAAATTCTAAAAAAACTGGTGATAAACTATTTTTGGATTTTTGTTTTATAGCTACCATGTTTTCTGAAAATTCTATTAAATTTCATCAAAAAAATTCGGGAAAATTATGGAAATCTAGTCAAAAGTTTGTATTTTACAAAGCGGTTATTTAATGTAAATTCAAAAAAATTATAATAAATAAATTTGAGAAAATCTCACTTCTTACGGAATAATTATAGTACAAGTTTAATAAGAGGGTATATTGTGGCACGAGTGAATGTAACGAGTGCCCCACAATGCCTCTTATTAAACAAGTATAATATACTATTTTTTTCTACATTGGTTTAGGTAAGGATTTATTTCTAAAATAAAGTATATACTTAAACGTAGTGAGTTTTATCTTTTAACATGTGGCAGCACTGAAAACATTTGTTTCTTTCGAACGAATTTAATATTTGACATACGTATTTCGACGGCGATTTCAATAGTTAATTTCAAAACATATTAAATCTAGAATATTACTTACATACCTCCAGAAATAAGGGAAGTTGCTAAGGGTGCGATAAACAAATTGCAACCAATTTAAGCTTATAGAATAATGCAACGTACTTGCCTAAATGTTTATCGATATTTAAGGTTTTGTTTACATTTGGTTCTCCTGTAAGGCATCGATCGACGCTAATTAAAAATCCACACCGAATTAATACTCCGACAGAAGCGGCTCTTTTTCGCCACGAATGAAACATACATTGTATTCTCGCTGTTTCTTCCGTGTTATTCGTTTTGCAAACAAAGTGATAATATAATAAATTACAACCTTTCCTCTGTGTATGCTGTGTTGCCTAAACGTCGTCGTCGTCTAGAGCTGAGTGAATTCATGCGTTCGGCCGTTCCTAGTTCCTATATTTTCCACGCCAGTAAAAACTGAGCAGTATTACCCCTCCGTTTTCTTTAACCTTAGTGGTACTGGTGGCGAACTCCTCAATATACATTATCGAACAGTATGTAATGCATTGGAGGGTTCCAATTATCATATGAATTAACGGCAATTTTACATTTTGATGTCGACACCTGTCACGTTTAAGTACTGTCAATCGTGATAACTAAAATGTTACCACAAATAGTTTAATAATGAGCAAAAACTGTAAAATAAAAAATCTCATTATTAAACTATTTTTGATATAACAAAAGGTCGATTATTATTAAACCAAAGTAGAAAAAATGAATTGAACTAATTATTTGATATATTCTGTCATATTTTCGTATATAGTTCATCCGTTCAGAGCTGACGGTGACTCATGCATTTTCGTACGAAGAATTGCTTTCCATTTTATATCTATCTTTTTCTATCATGTACGAAACGGTATGAAATAAAAGACGAAACGTGTGTCTGCGTGTTAACGAATAGGGCAGCGTAAACGTCGGTCTAAGGTTACGCATCACTCTTGCATCGCATTGGTACGCTGCATATAAACACACAAAACACGCGAGCGCTACGTCAAATAACATAACCGTAAAAAGTTTGTTTGTATTGCGCTTTAGATTTCATTTCGATCGGGTTAATATTAATTAATTCATCATGCTCAGAAATAAATCGCTAAAAGTCAGTCTCAACATATGTTGATTAACGTGTTTAATTATTTTGAACGCAAATCGCCAAATGATGAACCGGTCTGAAAATGTATAAGGTGGTGCGGGAGAATTTTTAAATATCCCGCCAATGAAAATCAGCGCGGCACCATATTTTCTTACAGACATACGTTTACTTAAATCTTGATTCATGGGATTTTAAGCGATGAGTCACAGGCAGCTCTCAGCGGCCCGACTATACAATAAAATCTGACCCTTTGAACACGTTTTATTTTTGCCAATTGCCGGATGACATAATGTTGAGCAATCATTTTTAGATGTTTTGTTTGTTTTTAATTACACATGTTTGGAATGTATTCTGAAATTATTAAAATTATAAAGAGGACTTCGGGAAAATTAAGGAAATCTAGTTTGAAATTCGCATCCTGTGAATAGTTTTCGTGGAAATTTCTATGAAAATCGCTGCTTTGATTCTAATAGAAACTTCAGGAAAAACTAGTTCTAACCTTTTCTTGGATTATTCTTATTTAATCGCTATATATAGAATATTCATTCCATTACTTGTTATGGAATGAATTACATGCAAAATGCATAAGCGCATAATGTTTTGTTCCATAACAAGAGTGAGAATGTGTATGTTCTATGATCAAAATTGATTGCAGAATGCTTAAATTTTATAGTGGTCGTGGAGAAAATGTATTCTGAAATATTTATTAAGATTTTCAGGAAATTCTAGAGATCTAGTTGATATGTTGCATTTCTCAAAGCCGAGATTTTGATAGAAAACTTTAAAAAACCTATGTTTGGATATTTATTTTGTTATATTGCTACATATGGTATGTCTAAAATGTTTTCTGTAAAATTATATAAAATTCGTCAAGGAGTTCTTGAAATTTTGCGTTGCGCCAAGCAACAATTCTAATAGAAGATTTCGAAAAAGCTAATTATAACAATTTCTCTGTTTTTTTTTCGTACGCCTTGAATGTTTTCTAAAAAAAATATTTTATGTATTAATGGAATTTCAGGAAAATCGAGGTAATCCAGTCGAAAGTTTGCATTTTCAAAGCAGCGAATTTGATGAAAAAAACTAGTGATTACCTATTTTTTGAATTTTTCTTTTTTAGCCACATATGTCTGAATTAAAACTTGAAAATGTTTGATCACAAAATTTTTCCGGATGGGATGGGGTGAAATAGAAAATTCGGAAAATTTGTAACGTTAGATTTGCTCAAATAATTGAAACTAAACTCATTAAAAACTACTTTTATGGCTATTACTACAATAATTATTAAATTAAACAACGTTAACATTCACGTACTGCAAATAGTACAACTTAATTTAACAATAACTTTGCATTGTTATGTCTGTTTGTTACAATTATTGCAATATTTAAGTGACCGTATTTTTGTATAAATTTAGCAAAGCAAACGGTATTTAGTTAAAACAATTTATCTTACATTTTGATATCAATTGGACGAAAAATTTGAAACTAACAGTATTCCACCTTTTACTTTAATTAACTTGATAAGTGAAGGGAACATTTGTTTCGAATTGAAAAGGTCAAATTTTTGAAATTGGATTACATGCGTTAATTACCTTCAGGATTTCTGTTTATATTTGATGGTGATTGACGGTATACATGGTGTTAATTATTTTAACAATTTATTATGTGATTAGATCATTTCACTGAAGATATAGTCTATTAGACAAAATTAACACAACATAGATAGGAGAACTTGTAAATGTACATACACATTGGTAGTAAATACATTCATTGCAAATAATTTATCCTCGCTTGGCAAGCAAAACCCTCTATGTGCCAAAAGGAAAATTTTGCAGGAGGAGCAAAACACGCTTTATAATGTTGATAACTTTGATGCAGTATCGTGTCGGTGTTTTGAATTGTTATAGATATATGGAATTGTAGATATTTAAACAAATGTTTAAATTATGGTTTTGACTGCTATAAACTTTTAAAATCCCAAGCCAAAAAAAAATAATAATAAAAATAAATAACACTTATAACATTTATTTTTGCTACATAGAAAATTTTGAACATATCATAAATTTCACTTATTACAAAGTATGAGAGATAAAATAAATGATATCCGAATATTAAACAATGTTTTGGCCAACTCCTGTGTATGTTACGGATAAACGTAACGGCCACCACGAAAACTTCCTGTCTAATTCCCCTCAACTATCGTTTGAATAATCGAGACTGATCAGAGTTGATTATGGAAGTGATCCAGATCTTGCGCATGTTACAAAAAAAAATGATTAAAATAATGACACGTTGAATTTTTTTATCTAGTTAAATGTACATTTCAGAACACTAAGTGCTCATTATCAATAGCTTAATTGATTAGTATTCCGAAATGTTCTTCTAGTTTTTTTTTTTTTTTTGTTAAAAAGGAAAGATGATTGACAGGAGTTCGGGTTAGGGAATCGAGGATGATGGGGACTTGGCTTAGCCAACTAGGGCATTCAGCCACAACCAATTTATATTAATAATATTCATATTTAAATGAAATGGGGACAAACACTAGACACCCAGGGACCCGTACGGCCATTTTTCGTTCTGAAAAAGTGACCGTCCGGACGGGACTCGAACCCGCACCAACGGGGTCCAGAGGCCAGACCTCTACCCACTAGACCACCGCGGCCCCGTTCTTCTAGTTAAATCAAAAAATTGTAATGAAAGGATTTAAAGTGTTATTATCTTAATTATCAATAGTTATGTTATTGATAATGACATTTACTGTTTCGGAATGTACACTTCTGTGCAATAAATTTAAGCACAAATTTTATGGGTATTTTTTTACAATATTCTAGTTGTGTAATTCGGGTCTGCAGCAATAAATGATAAAACACCATAACTTGAAAATAACACCTTTGTTAAAAAGCCAAAACCAAAGACTAAAAACCATCTATTTTAGTTACAATTTGAATTTTTGAATTGTTGTCTAAATGACGCGGCATTTTGACATTAACGAAATTGACAAATTTACATATTTTCGTAACCAGGAAGTCCGCTTTGAGCTATAACACAGTTTGTGTGCTTAATTGTATTGCACAAGTGTACATTTAGCTAAATAGAAACTTGCGAAGAAAATATTTTTTTTGGTTTCTTAGACAAGTCCATATGGCCAGCTCAAGGAAGAAAAGATTTAAAATGTTATTATCTTAATTATAACAATCTTTACGTAGCTCATAAATAATTTAATTTTTTATCTTAAATTTAAATTCCATTTATAAATTTAATGATTTTGTACTTTTGAATTTTTTCTTTTTCACATCATCAAGCTATGTTAATCAGTTATTTTAAGCCCAATAAATACAATCCCTACTTCTCAATATCTATTAAAAAAAAAACACAAATTCAATTCGTGAGTTTTTGCACGTTTGAAATTATTAACGCCACTTCCAATAACTCCAACAGCGTAATTTTTCTATAAAACTGACAAATAAATTACAATCATTACCACACGACGGTTCATGACTGAAAGTACAGACCATACTTTGACCTTACATGTCCCACACTCAAGGAACGTATATTTTTTTCCTCGTTTCAATTCTTTTCGAAATAAATCATTGTATTCTATTAATTGGGTTAGCGTTCTTCGCGTTTATAATGTATCGTAAAAGTATGCTGTACGAGTCCTTGATATCCATCATTAATTAATCATAAGTAATAACTCGCGCTTGTGTTAGAAAAGAGTAAAAAAAATATGCATGCACATTAAAAAAAGTGGAATGTAGGATTATCTATTAATTGGCACCTGGGTTTAATGCAACCAAGGTGAGGTAGAATGGTTTTTAAAGAAATAATAGAATCGCTTTCTATTTAAACTTGCAAAATTAAAATTAATTCATTATTTTTATTTTAAAAATAAAATATACAGGTATGTCAAGAAAAAAAACATGATATAATTCGTTGATAAAACATGTGCTTTAATTCTAAATACATTCTGATGTAAAGTTTCAAATTTTTGGGTATTACCAAAACCACTATGTAGAAAAAATATGTTACATTATTTATTATTACATAGAGAAAGTGAGAAACATTAGTATCAACAGTAATTGCATTGGAAATTATCGGTAACAAGTTTGTGCGATTTCAACAAACGAGCCCGCAGGGCGAGGGGATGTTGCCTAAACCAATGCGACTGAGTTTGTGGAAAGAGTGCAAACTTGCGATAATTTATAATGCACGAGAGCAATTTATCAGACTATATCCCAACAAAAATATTACAACAAAATTGAATTACATTTATTGTCATCACGGGCTTGTCAGTTTGAATATTACACTTTTAAACGGATCAAACAAAATTTGAAAATCAGAAACGTACTTCTCTTGCTCTAACTTAGCACTGGTATTCCATAAGGACTTTACATTTTCTTTGCATTTTCTTGAAGATTAATCGTTCAAAAAGGCGAGGGCCTCCCCATATTGTAAAAGTACCATCAACATGTTCCACGAGCCGCTACTGAGAGTATCTCTACTAACCAATTTTTTTATTTGAATTATTCAAAATGTTTCTACTAAATCTAAAGTTATCGAAACTGCCGGCACAAAAGGTGATCCCAACAAAGTTAATGATTTTATTTGAATTCTTTTTTAAATTAGTTGCACTTTTTTGGACAATTAACCTCTTCAGGGACAAATTAATTTTGAAGTTTCAAATTCTTTAAGAAACAATTGATATCTTACCAGTAGAATCGGACAGGAGGCATCTGCATGGAAATGTGCAATTGTAGCAGCTTTCAGAGCTTGACATGAGATGGCAGTATTGAGCTAAATCAAATTTGTTTGAAATGTGTTCGTCATTTTTTAAAACGTACACAAATGTGTTTCTGTCCCTGAACAGGTTAAAGCGAAAATTAAAAAGAAGCCTATTAAAAAAAAGTTGGAAAATTGTTTTGAACAATAGCGTGATTTTTAAGACTCATTTTCTTACTAAAATATTTTGCATTTTTTATTATTAAGCCTGTATTTTCGATTTTTTTTTGGGCAAAATTTTTGATCATTTGGCCTAAATATTCTCTATTTTAATCTAAATTTTCAATTTTTGACTATTTGGTCCGCATTTTTTATTTATTTTATTTCACCCGACGAATTTTTAGTTTTTAAATTTTTGACCTACATTTTCGATATTTTTGGTCGAAATATTTTAACTTTACCCTAAATATCATTTATTTTGACCTTTTGCCATTTAATTGTTTAAATTTTCGACTTTTTGGCCCGCAGTTTTGATTTTCCCGGCGAATTTTTAATTTTTAGGTTTTTGACCTGTATTTTCGATTCGTTTGGGTCTAAATTTTTTATCTGTTGACATAAATATTCAATTTAATTGTTAACATTTTGGATTTTTTGGTCCGCATTTTTGATTTTTCGGGCCGAATTTTAAATTCTAGTTCCAAATTTTTGATTTGATTTTGGTTAAAATATCTATAACCTGAATTATTGATTTATATGCGAGATTTCTTTTTACTTTTTCCGGTATTTTCGAGTGTTGTTTGTTGAAATTTTCGATTTTTTAGCCTTTTCGATTTTTTAGCCTACATTTATTATTATTATTTTTAGGCTCGACTTTCTCAGATATTTATTTTTTTTTAAATCTTTTGACCTAACTTTCAGATTTTATTGTTAAAATGTTCGATTTTTTGGCCGCCATTTTTGATTTTTCGTTTAGTTTGCATTTATTATCTTTATTGCCGAGTTTTCGATGTTTTGTCTAAATTTTCGACTTTTTGACCGACTGGATTTTTTGCCCTAAATTTTTCTTTATTTTTTTTATTTGTCTGTTAAAATTTTTCTTTCCTTGGTCCACTATTTCTATTTTTAGGCCATAGATTTTTGGTCTCAATTTTTTATCGTATATTTTAGATTTTTGGTATATTTTTTATCCTATATTTTACATTTTTTAACTTGGATTATTTATTTTATTTCATGATTTTTTTTAAATTTTTTGCTATTATTTTCGAATTTTTGGTCAGAAACTTATTTTTGGCGGCTGAAACTGGCAAATTATTTTGCTTCTACCTAAGTTTTCGATTTTTTGTCTGCGTTTTTTATTTTTAGATCAGAATTCTTGATTCTTTGGCCCATATTTTAGATTTCTGTATTTTCGTTTTTTTTGTTCCAATTTATTTATTTTTCTATATTTTGACCAAAATATTCGATTGGTTTGTAGAAATTTTGGATTTTTACTTTTTTGGCCTATATTTTGTATTTTCGCTTATTTGGTTTCAATTTTTGGTCTTTTGGCCGAAATTTTCTTTATTTCGATTCGTTTGTTAAAAATTTTGATTTTCTAGTCTACCGCTTTGATTTTTGGGTACGAATTTTAGATTTTTTGTCCCATATTTTAGATTTTCTTGCGAATTTTTTTTTTATTTTAAATTTTTGCTATTATTTTAGAATTTCTCGTTGGCACTTATTTTAAGCTAAAGAGTTATTTTTGGGCTGAAAATGGCAAATTATTCTTCTTTTGCTTGTATTTTCAATTTTTTGGTTTGCATTTTTATTTTTAAACCAGGATTTTTGATTTTTTGGCCGATGTTTTAGATCTTCTGCAGTTTTGTTCAAAATTTTTGATTTTTTGGCCAAAATATTCGATTGGTCTAGGAAGATAAATGGTTCTTTGTTTCTTCAAAAAGGAGAGGGGGGGGGGGATATTGTATAAGTGGCTCTACCATCAACAAGTTACACGAGCCGCCACTGCATGCTGCAATATTTTGGTTGGGCTCTACTTGAGTAGGCAATGACGAAACGGTGATGTAGCCATTCATGTTGCTTGTTCCGCTTTCATGGTTGAAAAGAATTTAATGAAAAATTTAATAACATAATATACAAATTAAAAGTTCACGACAAACGATAAAAATCTGAATCGTCAAAATCAAACAACGCGTTTAGCTGCAATTTATAAAAAATCAAAATCACGATTCCAAAAACTGTTTTCAACGTTCGAAAAAAATGCGATTATTGCATTTTATGTTAATTTCAGGGGAACATTTCGAAAGCCGTTTTAAAATAACACTAAATTTGTTACATTTTGACGTTTTAATCATTAAAATATAACAGTGCGGTAATTGTGCAATTTCAAAAAAAACAAAATATCAATCAAATCAATGATCATGGGAAATAAATTTCTGTTTGGATCGATTTTTTCAGGTAAATAATTAAAATAGAACAATAATTTTGACGGCTAAAACAAAACACATTTATGTAACATCTAAACAATTTTTATAAATAACGGAGTTACACTTTGTTAAGTGCGCCAATGTATTTCTTATGTACGTATTGCTAACGTTGTGTTGCTAATTGTGCGCCGGTCATTTTAAAATGTAATAAAGGCACTTGGTTTTGGAAAGATTTTAAAATCTTTAATACTTTAAAGAGTACAAAGTGAGATTAATGCATTTTGTATTAATATCACGCAGAGGCTGATCCAGAATTTTTTATAAAATTAACATTAATTTTTGAAAAGATCACGACAAACGATAAAGAAATGTAGTCTTAACGTGTGGGGGGTAATTGCCCTAATCCTTGATTATATCCAACTTATAGGTCATTTATTTATCTCTCAGTAGACAAATATTGTCTTCTTACAGAGAAAATAGTAAACATATCAATACAAATAAGCTAAGAAAATAAAAATAATTCAATTAATTAACCATAACAACACAGAATAACATAACTTTATTTCATTTAAAAATGCCATTAAATAAAAATTATAAACACCGATACCATATCGTACTTCTTGATAATGATGGACCATTTTGTAGATGATAAGTAATGATTCGAACGTGGCGTATTATAGTGGGACGTAATATTTCTTTTGCCCAGTGTAAAACACTAATAAATTATTATCATCATGCTTTCTCATACTTTTCTATGTACAAAGTCATTTCCTTTCGATCGTAGTTATGTAAGTGGCGACAAAGTTCTGGGCCAGACGATTGAATTCCAACTGTCAATAGTTGGATGCCTGAAATGCTGGCACCGTTTCAATAGGCAACTAATCTTTGAATAATTCCTTTGAGGATAGCCGACCTCAAGAAGTTAAGATATTTCACTCTCCATTCCACCGAGTGATAAATTTAGAAATACTACATCGTTGTTTTTGTTGATAGTTCAGTATTATATAATTTATGTAATGTTTGTTTGGGTGTGTATGCACACAAATTCAACGTAATTATCGTTGCACGTGTCCACGTTACGCAACAACGGTAATGCTTCAAAGGAATCTAAGTCATTGAAGAAGATATACATGCTTTAAGGTAGGAAAAATAATGTCATATACTATTACAAACATACGATACAATAATGCCTTTCTAAAAACCAGATTGTAGATTAAGAAAAGTGTCGTATACAGGGAGTGTATAAATTTTGCGGAAAAGCTACACGTGGTGATATTCTTCATAAGATTTTAGGCGGCTCATCTCGATTTTAAAATGTACCATGCTACCTGAATACGCACGAGGTACTCAAAGTTTAAAAATCCAGTCATTTAATAGATGTTATTATTACCAAAAATGCGCAAGTCATGCAAACAATACCAAAGAGATTGCAACTCTGTTTAGAAGCAGGTGGGTTTCATTTTGAACAAAATAAATGAATTGAATTATGAAGATACCGGGTGACCCAGAGTTCTGTAAAAGCCCCTTAATTTATTTGCTATTTGAGATATTGACTTCTAGTTTTCATAAACTGGCACCCACACCCATTCTACATATTTTAAAAATATGTATATTTTTATACAGGGTGTCCCAGTATAAATAACAGAAAAAAGTTTTTTTCTTAAATGGAACACCCCATATTTTATACTTTATTGTTACAACCTTTTGAGAAGCTAATAAAAATAGTATAAGATACTATGGGTCTATTATGAAAGGTTTGTTACTTATGGACAAATTTGGGGCAAAAACGTGTTCACATTGAAAAAATTGCAGAAGCGTTCCTAGCAAAGATAGCGTAATTTTGTATAGACTAGAGAATTTCCACATCACGAAGAATAATACACATCGGTTTTGGTCCTTTTTTGTTCATACTGCTATATAGGGTGTCAACATACGCAAAAAAATGGATAACAATTTTTTTCAAATGCAACACTCTATATATGTTGCCACCAATGCATCGCATTTTTTATAAGCTTTCCAATGATATTCAGTTGTATAATGTAATATTAAGGACTCTTGAGATTTATCGATAAAAACATTTTTCTTTTGTCACCTTCTGCTGATTTTTGGATTTTCAGCCAACTATGCATTATCTGGAAAAATTATAAGAAACAAAAGTTGTAGAGCGGAAAATTTCCGATCGATATAGATCTTTCGACTTTTCAAGTAATGCGTGCATTGCCCGCTAGAGCGCACAAAATCGTGACCGTATATACATGTTAGGGTTTTTTTTTCAATTTTTGTATTAATAAATTTCACTATACTTTATTTTCTACGCACTCTATCGAAAAAAACGGGAAATTATAGTAAAATTCAAATGATCCATATCGATTTAAAATGTTAGGCTCTACAACTCTTAATTAATAGAAGCAATTTTTGCCCAAAATGCATTAGTATTCGCTAAAAATTCGAATTGAAAATGTTTGCTTTTCTGAATGTTTTTTCTTGCTTTGGCGATCTTGAAAAAAGTAGAAAACCCATCTAGGTTGCAAAAGAAAACTTTCACTTGTTTGCTCTTTGAGGCAGCCCGTTCAACTATCAACTGTTACGAATATAATTTGCATATTTGTAAATTTCTTAAATTTTTGCCTGAACATCGTTGTTTTTACCACTCATTACTGCGGCGCCATCGTAGATTTGGAAAATTAATTTTTCAGGCGTTTTCCAAAGTTCCTCCAATAAACATTTGCTAATGCCATCCAGCAGTATGATTCTCTGGTTGCAGAAAAACTCATAAAACTCTATTTTTAGATTTGTTGATGTGGTCCTTGAGGGGACTATCAATTTCTGCCAACAAATCAACCAATCCATGAAAAATCCCAAGATTCGCAGTGCCTTGTGTTTCGTCATGGCCGCCTAGAGCGATTTCAAACATGCCACCACTTTTAGAAGTCCAGGCATGGTCGCTTTGTGGAGAATTCTTAATTAAGCGCACAAAACAACAAAAAGCATTTTGCACATTACACCCACACAACCAGTCTGATAAACTATATGAGCTTCTGTTGAATTTTCTCGACTAGGTTTTATTTGTTTTCGAAGTGTGTTCTTGTTTAATCAATAAATCCGGTCTAACTTACGCGCACCGTTGCATATTCCACACCGGGGCTAAACAGAGGTTGCCCCGTTGCTACCCAGCATTACCATCTGATCACATAATATTTCCACCAGATAACCAACCTAATTCTACTAGAATTCCGCTAGAAAATATAAAGTACGAAATAAATTTATCTCTTATTTTAACATAATGTTCAGCAGTACGTTTTGCGTACGAATTGTCTAATATTTAAAGGTAAAACAATGAACAAATTCAAAGAGAAATAAATACAGATATGATTGAATTCCTAAAAATTTGAATGAATTTTTGAAAATTCATATTTTCAGTAGAAGAAGAAAAAAAACTAAAAAAATAAATAGCGATATTAAAGAATTCCACAAAATTTTTAAAATCTTTACAATACATCTACCTTTAAAACTAACTTACATTTTTTTTTAATTTGCCAATTTCTTATGAATTTTTGAAAAGTAATATTTTAAGTAGTCGAACAATTGAACAAATAAATACTTATGTGATGGAATTACCTTAATATACACTTGGATTTTTGAAAATGTGTCAATTTCTGCTCGAGTCAAATTTTTAAAAACGAATATATCCTTATGATTGAATTCCATAAAAAAAACTCTGATGCAATTAACCTTGATTTTTGAAACTGAGTCAATTTTTGTGTTGGTTATGAATTTTTGAAAATTAATATTTTTAGTTGTTGAAGACGAACAAAAAAAATCTAAAACAAATAAATAGTAATATAATTGAACTCCACAAACATTTTAAAATAGTTCTACTTTACAATTAACTAACATTTTTACAAATTCGCCAATTTCTCCCAGAGTTATGATTTTTTTAAAATTATTTCCAAGTTGTCGAACAATTGAACAAATTTAGAAAAAATAAATACTCAAATGCTCGAAATTTTTAATATATCCACAAGATTTAACATAAATTTTAATTTTTGAGTTATAAATTTTTTTAAGTGAATTTTTACGTGTTCAAATATTTTTACAAGGAAAAACTAGAAAAAAAATCATATCGATATGATTGAATTCCTTAAAAACACTGATGAAATCATAATACATTTACCTTGAAAATTAACCATGATTTTTTAAATTGAGTCGATTTTGTCGAGTTATGAATTTTTGAAAATTAATATTTTGGCTAAAAAATAAATACTGATATAATACTCCGCAAAAATTTTGATATCTTTACAAAATATTTACCTTTAAAACTAACTAACTCTGCCAATATCTGCGTGAGTTATAATTTTTTTTAATTGGACAAAGAAAAAATAGAAAAATAAAATAATATCGGTATGATTGAATTATTTAAAAAGTTCGAAGCTACCATAAAAAAACTCTAATTTTTGAAATGTGGTCATTTTAGGGCTTTAAATTGTCGTTTTTGGCAGTTGAAATTGTCATTTTGGCAATTAAAAAATCGTCATTTTTGCCAGTTAAAAATGGTCGCTGCCGAAATTTGAAAATTGGCCTTTTTTCAGTTGAAAATTGTCATTTTTGACAGTTGAAAACTTTAATTTTTGGCAGTTGAAAATTGTCATTTTTGGCAGTTAAAAATGGTCATTTCCGACACTTGATTTATTACATGTTATGCTAGAATTTATCAAAAATAAAAAATAAAATTAGTATATTGACAAAAAATCTGAATTATCTTCAATTTTTGAAAACGCGTGAGTTATAAATATTTAAAAATTATGTTTTTTTAATTAGTCGAATATTTGAACAAAAAAAAAATAGAAAAGAAAATACTGATATGATTCAATTCCTTAAAACGTTTAATGCAATCATATTTTTGCCTTTAAAATGAACTTTCAGTTTTGAAAATCCGTGTTATGAATTTTTGAAAATTAATATTTAAAGTTGTCGAAGACTTGAATAAAAAATCAATTTTTAAATACACTCACAAAACATCTCCCTTTAAAACTTACTGTAATTTTTGAAAATGCGTCACCTTTTCCATAAGTTATAAATTTTTGAAAATTAACGTTTTAAGTTGTCGAACAAAAGAAACTTATATAGAATTTCTCAAAAATTTTAGTATATTCACAAAACATCTGCCTTTAGAACCAACTTAGACTTTTGAAAATGTGTCAATTTTTGCGTTAGATTAATTTTTGAATAAAGTTGTTGAAGACAAAAAATCGATTTTCTTTTCATATATTCACAAAACATATATTTAATTTTATTTATTTATTGTGCCAATAACAATAGGTTTATAGAGGTCAATATACTTAATATAAATAAGTGGTCTCAATAAATAAATAAAAAAATATGAGTCATAACAGATATAAGAAAAACTTAAACTTACAGGGTGTAGAAATATACAAAAGATGCGTTCAGAAAGAAAACTGTAACATGGATAAATAACAAATGTATCTTACTTTAAAACTAACTTTAATTTTTGAAAATGTGTCACTTTTTTCAATTTTTGAAGACGAATTTTTAAACAAGGAAAACCTAGAAAAAAAGTCATATCGCTATGATTGAATTCCATAAAAAAACTCTGATGCAATCATAATACATTTACCTTTAAAATTAATCTTGATTTTTGAAACTTAGTCAATATTTGTGTTAGTTATAAATTTTTGAAAATTAATGTTTTAAGTTGTTGAACATTTAAACAAAACTAAAATCGAAAAGAGAATAAGGTCTGATATGATAATAGTTCCTCAAATATTTAGAATATTCACAGATCATCTACCTTTATTTTTCGAAAATGTACTAATTTTTCCGTGATGTTAGTGCTTTTTCTCTTGTAAAATTTACGTTTCGAAAATTTAAATTAAATTACGCTAGTTTTCTCAACTATCCAACACAATTCCGTTAGAAAATCCGCCAGCCGCTAAAACAAAAATTACTCCGCAATGCGGATTCAAAATCCTCCAGATCTAGAGGATTTTCCGTTGACCTGGCAACACTGTTGCTACCGCACACCAGTTTTCATCGCTCGATTCCGAACGTAAACGTTGTAGATTGAGGGCAATATGCGAGATGCCCCGGGACCCATGTCACTTCCGAAAACATACTATTTATCATCAAACAAATCGGAAAATTTACATACAAATTAGGTATTTATAATTAATTTATCTGTTAGAAGAAATTAAGAGAAATTTGTCACATTGTCCAGCCGCCACTGAATGTGTATCATTAAAAAACAAAATCTAAATATTTTTCCGAAAAATAGGTAGGTATTTCTACCATTTTGTAGACCAGGGTGCGTTTGTCAAGTTTCTTATTAAACTTT